>JANBXA010000190.1:29447500-29932500 GCA_030556225.1 Cricetiscus sungorus | reverse complement strand
CGTACATGCAGAAAACAAAAAATAGGAAATACCTTCCTAAAATTGGAAATGAAAGTAGGAAATGGACTGCTGGAGGATAATGGGGGTAAATAAAAATCAAAAGCATGTATGAAGCATGATAAACTCATTTCTCAAAATTAACGCAGGCTTCAGAAGACTCTTACTAGCTTAATGTATACATATTTGCATTCCTGTGAAGTTCGCAAGTTTTATGAAGCCAAGAAAAGTAGTAAAGACAGTGGGTAGCAGACAAGAGAGAATAGCAGGCTCTTTAGTCGGCAATGATGCAGTAGTATTAGATGCAAGTAACTGAGCTTAAGGGTTAAAGGTAGGAAGTTTCAAATATGGCAGCTAAATTTTAATCTATGTATGCAGGGTTTATTTGAGAATAGATCCTGTTTCTGGCTTTCATTTTCACAACTGATGATGATTTTGTTCAAAAGTACCAAATAAAAGATAATGACCAATTTGAGTTAAAAGTTCCTTAAAAATAACCAATAAATGTGAGTATTTTACTGCCGAATTATGTTGAGAAAAACAGCAAATGTCATTTATTACATTGGTCCTTAAATGCAGTCACTGTAAGGACTGTGTGTTTCAACAAAATTGAATTTAAAATGAAACACTGAAAATGCTGGTTTGGGCCCTCATACTGACCTCCAGCCAGTCAGTCGCAAGCCTTCCAGGAAGGTCTTCGTTGGGGCAACTGGAAGATGAACCGGAGGAAGAAATGCCTGGGAGAACTCATTTGCACCCTGAAAGCGGCCAAGGTGCCTGCAGGCACAGAAGTGGTTTGTACAGCCGGCACTGCCTACATCGACTTTGCCCCAAGATTGCTGTGGCTGCGCAGAACTGCAGCCTGCACTGGGGAGATCGGCCCTGGCGTGATCAAAGACCTGGGAGCCGAATGGGTAATGCTGGGGCACTGTGGGAGTCGGTTGAGTTGATTGGACAGGAAGTGGTCCGTGCCCTAGCCGAGGACCTCAGGGTGATCGCCTGCACTGGGGAGAAGCTACAGGAAAGGGAAGCTGGAATCACCGAGAAGGTTGTTTTCCAGCAAACCAAGGTCATCGCGAGTAATGTGAAGGACAGGAACAAAGCTGCCCTGGCCTATGAACCTGCATGGGCCGTAGGTACCAGCAGGACTGCAACACCTCCACAGGCCCAGGAAGTCTTACACAAGAAGCCCCGGGGATGGCTGAAATCATTTACGGAGGTTCTGTGACTGGAGCAGTCTGCAAAGAGCTGGCCAGCCAGCCTGATGTGGACGTTTTCCTCGTGGGAGGTGCTTCCCTCAAGCCTGAGTTTGTGGACATCGTAAATGCCAAACAATAGGCACCAGCCGTCTCCCCTACCCTCCGCTAGGCCAGGCCTAGGTTGCTCGGGAGCTTGGCACTGCTCCCATCAGTCACATGCTTCTGATGTCATCTTCCCCAACTTGTGTCCTGACCCACACTGTACCTTCCCAAACCTCCTTATAGTGGCTGGGACCAGGCCAATCCCTTTACCACTTACAGTGAATGAAATGACGTCACCTATTTCACCAAAGTGGCTGCCTGGCTGGGGGAGTGGGAGTGGAATTTACTCTGTCCCTTCAGGCCCTACCTAGCAAAGACAGGAGAGTAAAATCGCTTTCCTTTCCCTTCTCGGTGTACACTAAGGCCAACACCCTCTTGCTCTGAGAGGCTGGGGATGTTCCCCTCTCCCACACCTGGTCCTAAAAAAAAAAAAAAAAAGGAAAGAAAATGGTTTGTCACCTCTGTGACTGTATTTCATTAATTTTTGTGCTAAAATCATATAACCATCACACATGAACTTGTATCACTCACTACTTCTCAAAGAAATGTGTGAAGCCACAGAGAACTTTTGCGACAACATATCCATCTGCCTGTGGCCCATTTGACACCTAAGAGCTTTTTTGTTTTCACACAGATGAATGTCTGTTTCCCTTTGTGTCTTCAAGCTTTTTGAACTTGATAATGAGCATTTAATGGACCCGACCCACCCTCTTGATTTCTAACAAAAGTGACAATCCAAAGCTTTAAGCTTTACCATGTAGAAATTGCTTACACACAAAGCTAACTTTCAAAAAGCAAGCAATGGGTTTCCTTCCTGCTCTCTCTGCCTCATTTTTTAAGTCTCTCACCGAACCTGGAGATTGCCCAAGTGGATAGGCTGGCTGGCTGGTCATCAGATTCTGGATTCTGCCTGTATTTGCTTTCTGAGCTCCAGGATTACAGGTGTGTGCCATCGTGTTCAGCAATTTTGCATCAGGGCACTAGAAATTTGAATTCAGGTTAGTTACAAAGTTTACACAGCAAGCCATCTCCCCAACCCCAGAATTTCACCTCTCTCTGCTCTCTAATTTTCCATACGAGATCCTGCATGATTTCCCTGTGTGTTTTCAGACAACATCTTACTCCTCCATAGGAGCTACTTGTTAAAGAGTAGCCTGTTGGTTGCCAGTGTCAATCATACTGAAATAACCAGCATGTGTCTCCCCAGAGTATCTAGTATCCATACAAACCACCTTCATAACGCTGTGTGCACATCAAACTACTTCAACCTCATTACAGCCATCACTCTCCTAAACACCCAGCTGTGCTGCTGAAAACCGCAACTCTGAAAGCACATTCCAAATGCCTGCTTAAGGACACCGTGCATCACTGAGCTTGCAGAAAATTAGCTGCGAGAAGGCTGAACCCCTGCACTTTAAAATCCTCAACAGCTGGTTGAAAGAAGCATACCTAGAGGTAATCTGCATTTAGCTCCTGAGTAAGCTTTGCAATCAAAAGTAATTTGGTATGAAGCATATTGAAATGCCTCTGGCTTGCAGTAGACAGGTTGATATATTCAGGTGCCCACACAGCATGTGCTGCTCCTGCAGAGGTTAATGCCCCATTTCTCTGTGATGCTTCTCCACTGGACTGCTAGCTTGCTTGTTTTCACAGTGCTCAGAATGTTCACATTTGCTGCTGGCTCATGGATTGGTGTGGGTTTTCTTTTGGTTATGGGGACTGCAGACGATGCCATGCATCAACTAGGAGTCAGTCTTGCAATGACATCTTGAAGATAAACTGGTGTCATGGATACCTCACTAAACTCATGACCTCAAATTCTAACCATACAAATTGCCTGTGGCTCATATGCTACAGAGAGACATCAGAGGAGAGTGTTCAGGAAAGAGAGAGGGGCTGCATGGGAATTGGGGAAGATGTGGGTCACTAAAAGTCGACACCAATAAGCAAAGGCTTGTGCACCTGTTCTGTGCCAGAACTCAAGGCACGAGAGTGAAATGTCTCCATTTACTGCACCTCCAAGACACTTTCAGTGTGTGTGAGTGTATGAACAGAACACGCTGGCACAGCCTGTCAGACCCCTAATCACAGAATCGTAGCTGTTGGATCAAATGCTAAGAGCTGTTTAAAAGAAAATGGTTGTTGGGCTGGGGTTGTAGCTCATTGGTAACATGCTTGGTGAGCATGCACAAAACCTCATGTTTAACTCTCAACACTGCATAAATTAGATATGATGGGGAGTACCTGTAATCCCAGCACTCAAGAAGTGAGGCAGGTGGATCGGAAACTCAAGGCCATTCTCAGAAACCTAGGGAGTTAGAGGTTAGCCAGCCTGATGCATGAGACAGTTCTTCCAAAAGAAAAAAGAAGAGAAGAGGGGGAACCATTTCATTTTCAGCTAAGGATTTTGCTCAGCAATAGATCACTTGTCTCAAATCAGTGTCACCTCTAAATTTAGTGTCACCCCTAATATGTCACTCCTAAATATGACTGCACTCTATCTGTGTTCACCAACACCTGAAGATCACCTAATCCAAACTGCAATCTGGTTAAACCAGGTCTGGACTCCCACAACATTGCCTGTGACCCTCAGATCATTGCTCACATTGTAAGAGGCTGCCCCCTAGTGACTAGAATACGGCAAGAACAAGTTAAATTGTTCTCTGCCCACCTCCTCTCCCATGACCCCACTCTGAGGAAGGAGAGTTGAAGTGATATATTATTTAGGACTTATTAAAGCTTGACTGAGGGTTCAAAAAAGCAGAGTCAGCCTCAAGCTACAGAGATCAGACAGTGATGATACACACCTTTAATCCCATCAGCCAGAAGCCTGGAGGTGGTGGTATACACCTGTAATCCTAGGACTCAGGTTTAAGAGATAGATAACCTCTGTGAGCCCAAAGCCACCCAGATCTACACAAGAGTGAATCAGTCTAAAAGAGAATGATAGCTCACACCTTCAGTCCCAGCATTAGGGAAGCATATAAAACAGAAGTGAGGTCTCAGAGAGGCATTCATTCTCCAGACATGCTGACGAGAGATTGCAGTCTGAGACTTGGTAAGAGCTTGTGGAGACAGGATCAGCCCATTCAGTCTGAGCTAGAGGTCAGCTGCTTTGGTTTTCTGATATTCATCTTGAAGTTTGAACCCCAACATCAGTCTCTGGGTCACTTTTTCAGAGAGGCCCACAGGACAATGAAAGGTGTCTCCAGGCAACAGCCACTCCAGTGAGGTTGGCTGAGATATTTTGTAGTCTTTTGTAGTTTGATTTGCATTTCCAGACATGTTGAACATTTTTCAATATTACCACCCCTTTGCAGTTTTTTTTTTTTTTGTTTTTTTTTTTTTTTTGGAGAAGTGTCTATTCAGATCATTTGCTTGGTTTTTATTATGCTGCTTGCTGTTTGGGTGTTAAGTCTTTGAGTTTGTTGTCTATTTTGGTTATTAAGCCTATGTTGGATGAATAGAGTTCATTGTCTATTTTGGATATTACCCCTATGCTGTATGCGTAGCTGGCAAATATCTCCATGTCTTTAGGCTTTCTCTCTGCTCTGTCGTTGCTTCCTCTGCTATGTAAAAGTGCTTAATTGGATGTGACATTGCCTGTCAATTCCTGCCTTGTCTTCTGTGCTAAAAGCTGGAACTGCTTCCTGCATTTCCCTCTAGTAGTTTTAAAGTATGGGGTCTTACGTTAAAGTCTTTGGTCCACTTCAGTTTGGCTTTTTAACAGGATGAGCAGTTCTGCGTTCATACTACGGAGTACAGTGTCAACTCCCAGTCTTCCACCACAGGTGTGATGCAAGTTTTCTAGCAACATTTTTAAACAGTCTGTCTTTTCTCCAGTGCGTGGTTTTTTTGTTTTTGTTTTTTTGTTTTTTTGTTTTTTTTTTTTTTTTGCCACCTTTGTTGGAAATCAGTTGGTTAAAGATGCCTGGAAATAATTCTGAGCTGTCCATTGTGCTCCTTTGGTCTATGTATTTGCTGTGTGCCAATAATGTCTTACTTAGGTTGATCATTTGTTTGCTTGTTTGCTTGCTTTCTTGTCTCTCAGTTTGTCTGAAATAGGGTCGTATTCTATAGCTTATGCTGGCCTAGAATTTACTATATAGCTTAAGCTGACCTCAAATTCTTAGGGAACCTACTGCTTCAGCCTCCCAGTTGCTTCAATGACAGTTGTGAGTCACCCCTCTATTTCTGTTGCCTATTTCTCTGTAGCCTGTCTTAAAATCAGGTTTTATGGTCAGGTATAGTATCATGCACCTTTAATCCCAGTGTTCGGGAGACAAAGGCAGGAGATTTCTTTGAGCTCAAGCCCAGTCTAATCTACATAACAAGTTCCAGGACAGCCAAGATTATGTAAAGAGACCCTGCCTCAAAAATAATAATAATAACAAAGTTCTTTAATCCCAACCCTCAAGAGGCAGAGGCAAGTTGATCTCTGTGAGTTCAAGGCCAGCCTGGTCTACAGAAAGAATTCCAGGACAGCTAGGGCTGTTGCACTAAAAAACAAATAATAATAATTTTCCCAGTTTATGACCATGGGAGGTCTTTTTCCATCTTATCTTTTTAATTTCTTTCTTCAATGCTTTATAATTTTCATTGTAGAGATCTTTTGAATCCTTAGTTGGGTTTATTTATGCATAGGTTATTTATGCATAGGGGGTTGTAAATGAGACTGTTTCCCTGGTTTCTTTGTCACTGAGTTCATTATTGGTATCACTTTTTTATCATAATTGTTATAATTTTAAATTTTGGGTAGAGAGTGAGTTGTTTGCTTTGGGATAGGGCCTCACTGTTCAGCTTTGACTAATCAAGAACTAACTCTATAATCTCTCCCACCTCTGCTTCCCTGTCCTAAGATAGATAACATCCGTACAAACATGCTTGCTGAAAAGGAATCTTTAAGCCATGAACTTACTGCAGTGTTTTGCTTCATTTTGTTTTAAGTTTATCGCATTGGTCTCCTAAAATCACGAAAATATTTAATTTTTTAAGTATATTTTAGGAAGGAATTAGGTTAAATGGGAGAATCAAAATGAGCAATTGACAAGAAAGGACAAATTGAAAGGTCCCAAGTGGAAGCGCATTTAAAATTGAACATTCAAATTGTTCCTAAGCATTCCTTTAGAAAAAAAATAAATGTATAGATGGATAAGTATGTTCACTAACATGAATCTCAGGGTCAAATTTCAAACTAAAATTTTGAATCTATATTTCATGGCAAAAAAACATATGCCTACAACAATTTTCTATTAATGCTAAATTAAAATCCTGATTTGACATTTTTGTATTACCCTAGTTCGATAGATATTTGCTTGGCTTTACAATGTTTTCTCCAAGCTTCTGACATAGCTCAGCAGTGGAGTACTTGCTTAATGTGTGTTAAGACCCTGGGTTTGATCCCCAAAACCACATAAATTAAAAATAAAAAGCAAGTTAAATTGCTTTTCAGACACACATAGACAGCCAGTGAGGGTGATAATTGCTTTCTGTGTAACCTGCAAAGTTCATAAGGCCTTTGTCATTGTCAGCTTAAATGGGATCATCCGGAGGGCCATTAAATTTAAGCTGGCTGTAAAAGCTTTCAAAGTGCTACTGTTTCCAGCTGATAAGAGCCTCTGTTTTTCAGACTTTCTGCACGGCAATTATTTTTAACTCTCTGCTCTGACCACAGCATACATGAGATATTTCAATGGAAACACATGTGTCTTCGAAGGGTTAGAAACTTACTGTCCATATTCATCACTATTCACTCAGGCTGTGTGCTCTGACATTCCTGCTGTTCACTGTATCTCAGAAAGCTCTGTCCCTCTTTTTAGAGTATAGGGTTTGTGTCTGTTTGTGTCACTACTGCCTGGACAGTAGCCGGTAGATCAAAGCTTCCTAATGCTGCTGGGAGTGGTGCTGCCTTCCTGCAATGCCAGCACTGGTCCAGGAGGCTGATGCAGAAGGGTCACAAGTTTGAGGCTGGTGTGGACTACATAATGAGGCCTTGTCTCCAAACAAAGACAAGATGGCTCAGGGGTTAAGAGTGGTTGCTGCTCTTGCAG
This sequence comes from Cricetiscus sungorus, assembly GCA_030556225.1. Taxonomy (NCBI): domain Eukaryota; kingdom Metazoa; phylum Chordata; class Mammalia; order Rodentia; family Cricetidae; genus Cricetiscus; species Cricetiscus sungorus. The sequence continues at coordinate 29,925,152 of JANBXA010000190.1, read as the reverse complement.
AAGGCCTGTTTTCAGTTCTCAGCATCCACATGGTGGTTCATAACCACAGGTACTGTAGTTCCAGGGGATCTGACACCCTCTTCTCACTTCCAAGGGCATGAGGGTACACACATGGTACACATGAATACACACAGGCAAAACACTCATACACATAAAATAAAATGCTAATTAAAATTAAAAATAAATAAAGCCATTATTTGAGCAGGGTGTGGGGGTGCACACCTTTAATTCCAGCACTTGGGAGGCAGAGACTGGCAGATCTCTGTGAGTTCGAGGCCTGCCTAGTCTATAGAGTGAGTTCCAGGACAGCCAGGAATACACAGAGAACCCCTGTCTCAAAAGAAACAAACAAACCAATAAATAATTTTTTTAAGGTGTGATCGAAGGTAAGAGCTATTACACTGACTTAGATCATAGTTTCCCCCAAAACCTAAATAAAGATGAGCAGAAACAAATGACACTGGCATTGCCAACTTCCTGGAAAATTCTAAAGGCTACCAGCAGCAGTAATGCACCAGTGATTAGGAGCACTGGCTGCTCTCCCAGAGGACCCACACGGTGGCTGCTCACACTCATCAGTAACTGCAGTTCCTGAGGAAGTGATGCTCCCTTCTGACCTCTGCTGGCACCACACACACACACACACACACACACACACACACACACACACACACACACACACACACACGCTGGTACACAGACATACTTGCAGGCAAAATACTAGTACACAAAAAAGCAAAGGTGTTAAAAAACAAAAATAAAAAGGACCTCCAGAAACAATCCCCAGTGTGAAGAGAAACAGAAATGGTGGGAAGGGGTGGGCATGAAGGAACCAAGATGTTTCAGAGAGGCAGGTAGGCCAGGAGTGCTCTTCCCATCATGTGGTGGCTCTTGTCAAAGTCCCTATCTCACCGATGATGTTTGTCCCTGTTTTCACCTTAAGGTGGCAAAGGTAGCAGAAATATCAGCACTGCGGTTAGTTTCCCATGAGCCCTGCCCACCCTCCCACCCCTCTTCCTCCTCACTACCCCTCACTCCCACCCCTTGCAGTGATCAATCAGCTCCACTGCTCTGGACTGACCAGGTTCTGACAAGGTCCCTCATCACAGGGGCATTATTCTAACTTATCCTGAAGATGGTAGCCCCTTAGATGGTTTGAGGCCCTGAGGAGATGGCAGCCTGAGGTGGAGACTGCCCTGTTCAGGCTGTGCCTACCTAAGTCACACGATTTGGTGCAGTGGGAATGACTTCCTGTGCTCTGGGCCTCTTGGGGTACAGACAGTTTAGGAGATTCATGATTTCCCCCTGCTCCTTTCCCTCAGAGTGAGTTTTTCTGTTCTCTACAGCATGCAATGTGAATCACATCACACAAGCCAATAGCACCATCTGCTGTCTGCATTTTCTGACAACAGCCATATTCTCTGGCTGACAACAAGAAATTCCACATTTGCTTCGTCTGCCTGTCAACCCATCAAGGAGAAACAGGAATTGGCATTCATTTTAAATCGGTGTTAAACTGTATTTGCACCTGACTTTGGAGATACACCCTTCCTTTATTTCCGGTTGACACAGAGGTGGCCAATCTCAACCCATCTGTAGATTCACGACACACCAGGGAGCATCAGGCAAGATCTACTCAGGAGGATCCGAAAGGGGCTCAGAACAGCTTCACATCAGAAATTTTTCAAAAGCAGAAGAAACCCAAAAGCAGTGTACCTCAAAGGCCAGACAATGTCTCTACGAGCCCTACCCTTTGACTTTCTCACCCCTCTTAGCTGGATGCTGTGCTTTCTGGGCTGCAGAACAAAGCTAGCTCTCGGAATCTCATGGATTTACCCCGGGATGAGATGGGAGGGGAAGTCACTTTAGAATCTTATATAAGACCCCAAATTAGTGGCGATTGTATAGCAATTTCCTCCAAAATAGAACCTTCCATCTTAATGGAGGCTTGTAAAGACACAGGATGCTCTAGAGGGAGGTAAAACATTCCATCCTGCAAGGAATTGATTAAGTTCAAAAAATAAGCAACTCAAAGGCTTCAGGCCCCTAAAGCCAGGAAGATTCACTAGGCATGCCCCTATCCCCAAGCATAAATCAACTCTAAGGACTGCCAAAAGACATTATCGGATAATCTGGGATACCGAGAAGAATCTCTGACCAGCTGAGCTGCCTGAAGGCAGTGCACACCAGGTTTCTATGACAGCTTTCATGAGCTGTCACCCATGCTGGAGTGGGTTTGGGAGATGCGACTGTCTTTGGGTCATTTCTGCTCCTGTAAGTAACCAATGTCTTAGGGTTTTCATTGCTGTGAAGAGATACCATGGCCATGGCAATTCTTACAAAGAAAACATTTAATTGGGTGGCTCATTTACAGTTTCAGAGGTTCAGTCCATTATCAGCATGATGGGGAACATTGGTGCTGTGCTGACAGACATGGTGCCACAGGAGTAGCTCAGAGTCCTACATCTTGCAGACAATAGGAAGTGCTCTGAAAGTCACATTGAGGGACACTTGAGCAAAAGAAACCTTAAAGCCCACCCTCACAGCAACCGACTTCCTCCAACAAGGCTATACCTATTAGAAAAGTGCCACTCCCTGTGGGGGCCATTTTCTTTCTACTCCCTGACCCCCCCTAAAGGATTATAGCCATATCATATTTCAAAAACTACATTCAGTCCAACTTCAAGTCCCCATAGATTATAACAGTCTCAAACTTGTTTCAAAGTCCGAAGCCTCTTCTGAGATGCATGGCAATCTCTTAACTGTAACCCCCCTGTAAAAATCAAAATCAAAAGGCAGATCACATACTTCCAACATATAATGGCACAGGATATACATTACCATTCCAAAACTCAAGGAAGAGAGAACAGTGAGAAAATACTGGACCAAAGCAAGACCAAAAACCAGCTGGGCAAACTCCAAACCCCACATCTCCATGTCTGATATGTCAACAGACTCTTCAGATCTCCAACTCCATTCAACTTTATTGACTGCAACACACTTTGTCTTGGGCTGACTCCACTCCCTGCTCTCCTCAGCAGGTACCCCACAGCTCTAGAATCTCCAACATCGTGGGTTCTCTAAGTCAATTGAGGCTTCAGCTTCACAGCTTCACCCAATGGCCTCTGTTGGCCTCCATTCAGGGACAACCCTGACACATACCTGGCCTCGGCAGCTGTATTCCATAACTCCTTTCTTCTATCTTTAACTCTATACCCAGTTCTGATGCTTGTTGGAGCTGGAGCATCATCCTCTCTTTCAATTACATCCTAACTAGCTGTCTGTCTTTCATTGCCTAAGCTTAGCTGTCCTAAAACTTGCTCAAACTCAAAGGACTGCGAGCCTCTGCCTTCCAAATGCTGGATTGAATGCATGTACCACTCCCTTTGGGAGCCATTATCTTTCATACTACCACACCTAGTAAAGCTGTTTTACCAAGTTGGACTTGGTGATCTTTGTATCTTGGTCTGTGGTTTGTTCCCTATCTGGGGTAAGTAGATGTTTGTTTTTATATCCCCAGGAATAGCATCACACAACAGTGGTAGAGACCAGGAGTCATAGGCAAATCTGTCACCTGTATGAAGTTAATGTATCCCCTTCCTTCCTCCCTCCCTTCCCTCCCCCATCCCTCTGCCCTTCCCTCTCCTCCCTCCCTATCCTTCTCCCTTTTTCCTCCCCTCTTATATCCTTGTTAATACTGAGAACCACTCCCACTGTAAAAAAGTTCCTGTCATTCATTAGAACATAAAGTCATTATAACTTTCTCCTTTCAGTTTCATTCTCCTCTATATGAATTTCATTACCCCTGAAGCCTAATATTAGGCTTGCTCCTGTCACAGGAGGGTAGGCACTCTTCCAGACCCTCCAGACCCTTAAAACCTGACAGAAAAATTGTCTCCCTCAAGTTCCATTCAGAGAAGGGCTCCTGTGATGAGCTTCCTCAATCCCAAGCATAACCCTCTGACCATCTGCTGTTAAGAATGGCCTGGGATTCTCTCAGAAGCCTGGGATGGGCCAGGTTCACCTGCTGAGTAGATGGAAGCGGGGCTTCAGGCCTCCAGAAGGAAAGATTCCCAAATGAGACAGGTGGCCAGGCAGTGGTAGTACACACCTTCGATCCAGGCACTCAGGTGGCAGAGGCAGGCAGATCTCTGTGAGTTCAAGACCAGCCTGGTCTACAAAGCTACACAAAGAAACCCTGTCTTGGAGAAAAAGAAAAAGAAAAAGAAAAAGAAAAAGAAAAAGAAAAAGAAAAAGAAAAAGAAAAAAGAAAGGGGTCCCATGGAACATGGCAGATAGCTGGAATTCCATCCTAGGTTATTAATGAAGCAAGACAGGAACCAGGTCACATGCTAATCTTTCACCTGAATGGAGCTTCCTGGTGAACTGGAAATGTAAACAGTTTGTTTCTAGTTACAGAAGGCTTCCCAGTCCTGGGAAGAGCTTTACAGATAATTTCTGGAAGTTTCTCAAATCCTGCCACCCACAACCAGGGTGTGAATCAGCTCCCCTCTGGAGACAGAAAAATAGCCTATGAAACACTGTTACTCGATATAATAGCAGTACTACAAAGAAATATAACTAAGTCTCACTCCATTAAATCCACCTAGTATGTTGGCACTGTAACAAAATGCACTCATCCATTAGTGTGCACAGGGAACCGGTGCCAGAACCCTGCAGATGTCAGTCTCTGGATTCTCAGGCCCCTTATGTGAATGAGACATCTGCATTAACCCTACACAAAGGGCCAACAGCACGGCTCCAAGGGTAAAGGCACTTGTCACCCAGCCTGATGAACTGAACTCAATCCCTGGGACACACAACACAGGAGAAAATCAACTCTTGAAAGTTGCCCTTTGACCCTTGTGCATGTGATAAGGCACACGTGTTCTTGCACACACTCACACACTCCATTGCACACACGTGTACACACAAACACACAATCTTCCTCTTATGTCTTGCGTGCCATTAATCCAATCATGCATACGTTGTTTGGACAGGGTCTCACTAAATAGACCAAGCTGGCCTTGAACTTACAGAGATGTGCCTGCCTCTGCATCTCAAGTGTTGGGATCAAAACTGTATGCCATAACTGGTGGCTATACCAGGCCCAGCTTTAAACCAACTACCCTGAAAGTGCATTTGTCCATCTTTAGCTCTCGTATCTACTCATATCTACCTTAAACTCTGAAGTTAGTTGTAGTGGCGTCTACCTATAAACCCAGCTACACCAGAGGCTGAGAAACATGAGTTCCAAGACAACATGGAATAGACAGCAAGGCCTTGTTGAGCCCTCAGGGAAAGAGCTGGAATGCCCAGCATACACAAAGCCTTGGATTCAGTCCACAGCAGTGCAGAATCCAGAATCAGTAGCTCACACCACAATCTCAGCACATGACGGGTGGCAGCAGGGTGAGTTCAAGGTCATGCTGGGCTACACAGTGAATTTGAGGCTAGCCTTGGCTACATAATGAGTTTGACCCTAGCCTCAGCTACACAAGATTCAGTATCAAAAAGAGGGGGAAATCTGTAATGTGTACATACTTATGTAGCAGTTTTGAAACTCATTAATTTAATGTTTATCCCTAGTAATTGTCTTTGTCTACTCCACCAAACTAGACGTTTTTAAAATTCCTCTCCTTGTAAAATCTATATAATTTCACTCTTGAAAATAGCTGTTTCACTCCCTTTTTAATACAAATAACCACCTTTGTTCCAGCTAGAACATGTGCTCTTTGCATTTAAATTACTATGATAAGAGCTGGGCATTGGTGGTCCACGCCTTTAATCCCAGCACTCAGGAGGCAGAGGCAGGTGGCTCTCTGAGTTTGAAGCCAGCCTGGTCTACAGAGCTAGTTCCAGGACAGGCTCCAAAGCAATACAGAGAAACTACGTCGGAAAATAAACAAACAAACAAACAAACAAACAAAAGAATATAATGTCTTGGAGGCGGTTAAGAGCAATTCCCAGCAACAATATGGGGTGCTCACAACCATCCTTAATGAGAACTGGTGCCCTCTTCTGACCTGCAAGCGGATATGCAGGCAGAACACTGTATACACAATAAATAAATAAATATTTAATAAAAGAATGTTTAAAAAAAAGTAAATAGTGTCTCCTATGTGTATATTTATATATATGCATACACATATACATATAGACACATACCTTTTTTGTTTGTTTGTTTGTTTTTGAGACAGGATCTCTCACTGCAGCCCAGGGTGGCCTTCCACTCTTGGGAATCCTCCTGTCTCAAACCCCTAAGAGCTAGGTTACAGGCATATGCCATAACTACTAGCAAATTGTTACATAACTGAGTAATGGATAGTTGAGATTCTACCTAATCCATTCCTGAAACCACATCCTGTCTAGTTGTTACATGACCTTGTAGTAAGTCTTAATATCCATATACAAGTTCTCTCGTCATCTTGTCTGCTCCTTTGTCTTGGTCCTTGACATCTCAGTATCCTTTAGATCAGTGTTTCCCAATTTACGGGTCGTGACCCCTTGGGGGTCAAACAGCCCTTACACAGGAGTCTCATATCAGACTCCTGCACATTATGATTTGTAGCAGTAGCAAAATTATAGTTATGAAGTGGCAATGAAATCATTTTATGGCTTGAGGATCACTACAACCTGAGGAACTGTACTAAAGGGTCACAGCATTAGGAAGGTTGAGAACCACTGTTTTAGGCTCATCTTACTATGTTCCTATAAAATAAAAATCCACAAGCTGGCTGAGTGACACTGGAGTTTATTTACTGAACGAATTCCAGAAATGCCTGCTTCGAAATCGCACAGCAGCCTCTGGCTCATCCTCATCCCACAGAGAAACTAACTCCCGACATGTGGAAAGTATGCTTTGGGAGCCAGTCTGTCCATCCCTGGGCCTCAGCTTCTGGACCCTGCCTCCCAAATGAGCACTCAAGTCACATGAACAGCCAGGAAGCCTCAGGGCCAAAGTGGGCCTGAATGGAAGTACCTATTGGATGAGAGAGCCCTATGATTCACCCCTGTTAATTTCCCTAATAGAAACAGGCAGAAGCACTCAGGGCTTTTATTTGAATATCAAATGTCGGCCCAGAGCGCTCTAGAAACCAAACCAAAGCAAGGCTGCCTCCCAGTATGAAGACAGCTTACTCTCTGTGCCTTCCCAGGGGGTGCTTGAACAGGAGACAGAGCGTGGGGAGCCATCTCCAAGACAGGGACACCACTGAGTGCCAGCCCTGGGGAAGCACACAGCTTGTTCTTTCTGGAGGCTATGTGAGTCTCGCTCTCTGCTGAGCTAGACATCTTCATGGTTCTGCCTCCTGGAGCCCAGCCCTCAGGCGTGTAGTGGGTATAGCCATGAGGAGGCCATGGACGGAAATCAGGAAGAGGCACAGGAATGGCTGTCTAGGTGTTCCTGGGGCAAGCAGGCAGGATTGGGCGAGCCATCTCACCCCTCTGGGATGAAGGGCCGAATCAGCTCTGGGTTCAGCAGTGACTCCTCAAGAGGCCGGTCCACGTGGAAGTCATGGACATGAGGAGGGCCTGGGTGAGCCTTGGGTGCAGGTCCTCCTGGGCGCTGAGGAACTGGCAGCTCCGATGGATGGGCAGGCAGAGGAGCTGTGAAGAAGTACTGGTGGAGAAGAGCCTGGGGGACAGAAGAAAACGCCCAGAGTCATTCGGCTAACTCAGCAAACCGTGCCCGTGAGCCCGTGAGCCCGTGTGTCCGTGTGTACATGTGTCCGTGTGTCCGTGAGCCCGTGAGCCCGTGAGCCCGTGAGCCCGTGAGCCCATGAGCCCGTGAGCCCGTGTGTCCGTGAGCCCGTGTGTCCGTGAGCCCATGAGCCCGTGAGCCCGTGTGTCCGTGAGCCCGTGTGTCCGTGAGCCCGTGTGTCCGTGAGCCCGTGAGCCCGTGTGTCCGTGAGCCCGTGTGTCCGTGAGCCCATGAGCCCGTGTGTCCGTGAGCCCGTGTGTCTGTGTGTCCGTGTCCCTGTGTCCGTGAGCCCATGAGCCCGTGTGTCCGTGTGTCCGTGAGCCCGTGAGCCCGTGAGCCCGTGTGTCCGTGAGCCCTGTGCCCGTGAGCCCATGAGCCCGTGTGTCCGTGAGCCCGTGTGTCTGTGTGTCCGTGTCCCTGTGTCCGTGTGTCCGTGAGCCCGTGTGCCCGTGAGCCCGTGTGTCCGTGTGTCCGTGTGCCCGTGAGCCCGTGTGTCCGTGTGTCCGTGTGTCCGTGTGCCCGTGAGCCCGTGTGTCCGTGTGTCCGTGAGCCCGTGTGTCCGTGAGCCCATGTGTCCGTGTGTCCGTGTGCCCGTGTGTCCGTGAGCCCGTGTGTCCGTGAGCCCGTGTGTCTGTGTGTCCGTGTCCCTGTGCCCGTGAGCCCATGAGCCCGTGTGTCCGTGTGTCCGTGAGCCCTGTGCCCGTGAGCCCGTGTGCCTGTGTGTCCGTGTGCCCGTGTGCCCGTGTGTCCGTGTGCCCGTGTGTCCGTGTGTCCGTGTGCCCGTGAGCCCGTGTGTCCGTGTGTCCGTGTGTCCGTGTGCCCGTGAGCCCGTGTGTCCGTGTGTCCGTGAGCCCGTGTGTCCGTGAGCCCATGTGTCCGTGTGTCCGTGTGCCCGTGTGTCCGTGAGCCCGTGTGTCCGTGAGCCCGTGTGCCCGTGTGCCCGTGAGCCCGTGTGTCCGTGAGCCCGTGAGCCCGTGTGTCTGTGTGTCCGTGTGTCCGTGAGCCCGTGAGCCTGTGTGTCCGTGAGCCCATGAGCCTGTGTGTCCGTGAGCCCATGAGCCTGTGTGTCCGTGAGCCCGTGTGTCCGTGAGCCTGTGTGTCCGTGAGCCCGTGTGCCCGTGTGCCCGTGTGTCCGTGTGCCTGTCTGCAACAGCTGGGAACACGGCAGTGAGCTTAAAAGTCTTGCCAACAGAGGAAAGGATTGGCGGCATGAACCGGAGAAAAGAAGCAAATTGCACAGTGTGTCTCCGGCAACGATGACAGCTTGTTGTATAGCTATTCCCCCTCCCCAATTGGGCAGGAGGCTCCTTAAAGAAGTAAAGGAAGCCCACGAGTCCCAGGAAACACCTGGAACTATAACTAGACTCGTCAGATTTGATATCAGTGTCTGCCTGGAGTAAACGGAGTCACTTGTTCGTGTCTCCCAGGACAAGTCATAACTGGGGAGCTGGGGAGAAACGCTGGAGAAGGCCGGACAGATGCTGCAGGATTTGAAGCACAAGCCCAAGGGAAGAAGCAAGCACAGGAGGGAGGGGTAAGGACATGAAGAGCAGCCAGGTGAGGAGACAACTCACTCCTCCAGCGCCTGTAACCACATGGGAGAGGGGGGTTGGGCAGAGGGCAAAGGTCACAGACTACTCTCCCCATTGGAAAGACCCATCTCCTGGGGTTCTAGCCCATTACAGAGGCTGAGAGCCACTGCCTTGGCAGGGTCCCATGGCTACTGAGGGCAGAGTACCAGAGCAGGGACCACAACCTTGAACCTTACCTGGGAAGCTGCGATACGCTGGTGTGGAGGGTAGAGGAGGAACTGACCTAGCAGGTCCAAGGCCTGCGGAGAGGCGTCGGGCAGCACCTCCTCCAGGGCCACGGGTGCCTGCTCCTTGAAGGAGATCTTGTTGTAGTCAGGCAGCTCTGTGATCTCCTGAGCCCCGAGAGGAAAAGCCAATGAGAGCAGGCCCCGCCCCACCACGCCCGACGCAGGCTTCCTTTCCCTTCCTCACTCAGATCAAGGTTCGTAGTCATTCACACATGCTCTCCTTTAGCCCCCTCGCCCTATCTGAGGCCTGCTCCTTGCCCAGTTTGCTGAGATGCTTCCCCAGACAAGACCTGGCCCGTCCTCCCTCCCTCCCTCCCTCCCTCCCTCCCTCCCTCCCTCCCTCCCTCCCTCCCTCCCTCCCTCCCTCCCTCTCTCCCTCCTTCCTTCCCTCTCTCCCTCTTTCTTTCCCTCTCTCCCTCTCTCCCTCTCTCCCTCCCTCCCTCCCTCCCTCCCTCCCTCCCTCCCTCCCTCCCTGGGGCCAAGAAAGCAATCTTCATTGGTCAAGGGAGGCTGGGGCCCCAGGACACCTGCACAGGGAGAAGCCACTTCCTTCTGGGGAATGGAGCAAACCTGCCCCCTCCCCAGCAATGGCTGCTACTAACCGGCCAGACCCGAGGGCTGGGGGTGCCCAGGATTCGAAGCACACAGCAAAGCTGCTCAATGTCATTTTCTCCCGGGAACAGGGGGGACCCATTCAACAGCTCTCCCATAATGCAGCCCACAGCCCTGTGGATACAGATGTAAGCAACAGGAGATCTCACACATGAGTGAGCAAGCTACCCACAACAGCTCTAACGCCTCACACTGAGGTCAAGGTCCAAGAGTTTTCTAGTGCCGCCAGGTATTACTGCTCCACAGACATCAATTCTACAGCAGAACAGCCCAGCCCCTGACAGCTCCAAGACACTCAGACTCCCATGTCTGGAACACCCAGCTCCTCCTCCATTTGTGGGGGCCGGCAGAAATGCAAAGTAATCTAAATCTCAGACCTCTGAATACCACAAACTATCTCCCTAGTCCCCCAAAATGCTGAGTCTTCATACCTAGTGTTGTCTCACGTTCAAGTCATATACCTTGCACCTCAGACCACCTTCCCCTCAAATTCCCAGAAGCCTCCTGCCTGAGACTACCACTCTCCTAACCCTCCCTCACCAAACTCAAAAGCATCAGGGTGAAGAATACAGATCCCAAGCTGCTCAGACTATTGTAACCAGACAGGACTCCCCCCACCCCACCCCACCCCCCCCACTGGCACACCCATTACCTCATCTACCCCCCACCACCCACCACCCCCGCCGGCACACACATTACCTCATCTACCCCCCACCCCCCCACCGGCACACACATTACGTCATCCACCCCAAGTGTCTCACCATAGGTCGACGCCCTGGTCATACTGCCGAGCACCGTACAGGAGCTCAGGAGCTCGGTACCACCTGGGAGAGAAGGGTTTGAGATCACCGCTGGATTGCTGGTCTGATGAGAAGCTACGAGTTCATCCCAGCCTCACAGCCCAGGCCTGGACAAACGGTGCAGAGGTGTCTCTTCCCCAGTGAGGGGACTGGCAGCGTTACCTGGTGGCCACCTGATGCGTGTAGAGGCGACCGCCGTCTGGAGAGAAAACCCGAGCCAGGCCAAAGTCAGCTATCTTGAGCTGGCCTGAGGCACTGATAAGCAGGTTGGCAGGCTTCAGGTCCTGTGCATACAAAGGGAGGCATCAGTCTCTCTGTACCTAGATAGGGGCTTCAGGACAGGGAGGTAGGCAGGCCCACCTGCTCTAGAGCCACAGCCCTGGCTGCTTACCTTAGGACCCTCTGACTGCACCCTCTTCAAGGAGGAGCTCACCCCAGCCCACCGCAGCCCATACTGGTACTGACCCGATGCACAATGTTGTTGGCATGGCAAAACGCAACACCTTTCAGCAGCATCTGCAGGTAGCTCTTGACCTGTGCTGGGGCCAGTGGCCTCTGGGCATGGCGCACCACCTCTGCCAGGTCTGACAGCATGAACTCAAAGGCCAGCACAAATCCTGCACCATGTGGGAACACGGCCTTCAGCTGTACCACCTGAGGGACAAAATCCTATCAGCCTCCCAGACCAGTAGTTCGGCAAACATCTGTCTCCAAAAATGACGGCATTATGATCCATAACAGTAGCAAAATTACAGTTATGAAGTAGCAACAAAAATAATTTTATGGTTGGGGGGGGTCACAACATGAGGAACTGTATTACAGGGCCGCAGTATGAGGAAGGTTGAGGACCACCGCTGTATACTCACCTCCCGACCCGGGGACAGAACTAGGAATCACATCTTCCCTGGCATTGGGACAATGAAGGCACATCACACACAGTAGCTACCGGAGTCTTAAGGACCGGACTGCACAGAGCAGTGAGCTAGGATGCAAGGATTCTGAGGAGCTTACAGAACGGGAAATAAATGACCAACAAATAAAGGGAGTATGTGTTTGGGTTTTGGAAGGTACAGGGTAGAGGGCAGTATGGTTGTGGGAGGGCAAAGGAAGTATATATACTTCATTTGAAGGGGTTTGGTCAGGGGTAAGCCTGAGGAGGAGCCAGTTATGCACATGTCAAGGAGTCAGGCCTTAGCAGGGAAAGCGGAAAGAATGAGGCCCTAAGGCTAGCAGAGATTGCTAGACAAGAAAAATAAGTGTCTTTTTGGAACAGTGGGGAGGAAAGGACTTGAACTCACTATGTAGCATAAGACGGCCAGGATTTTCCTGCCTCTGCTTCCTAAATGTTGAAATTACAGGTGTAAACCATAACATCCGGCTGATGGGACATTTCTGTTTTGTCCTGTGTCCCTGAAACCTGTATGGATGCTAGTCCCTGCAGGGACACACCTAAGAAGTGGTAGTTAGTGAAGAAGATGAAACGGCTGGGGACAAATCTATTTTCTTACATATGTCTTTGTGCTCGGATGTATGTGTGTGCACACGTGTGTGCATGAGTATATGGCGAACCATGGGTGAAGTCAGGAGTCTTCTCTAACTGCTCTCCACATTATCTGTTGAAGTAACGTCTCCGCTGAATTCAGAGCTTCACCAATACGCTGGCCTGACTAGCCAGCTTGTTCCAGGGATCCCATGTCCAGTGCCTTACGAACATTGGACTCACTGGTGGGGTACCACACCCACCTGGCATTCACCTGCTTAGCACCACCCACTGAGTGTATTTTTTAAGATGAAAACTTTGGGCTGGACAGAAAACTCAGTGGTTAAGAGCACTTGTTGCTCTTGCAGAGGATCCAGGTTTGGTTCCCAACCATCCATAACTCCGGTTCCAGGGAATCTAATGCCACCTTCTGGCTTCCATGGACACCAGGCACACACATGGTACACACACATACATGCAGGCAAAATATTCACATGCATAAAATTAAATATTAATTAACTAGTTGATTAAAACGGCAACTTCAGGTGGCTGGCAATCACCAGCATCCTTATGGATCTTGCACCCTGTGCCACACACAGGCTACCTGGAAAGCCCTTTTATTTTCAAAAAAAAAAAAAAAAAGGAAGAAAAGAAACAACTTATTGGGGTTTTTGGTAGTAAATAATCATTGGACAAATTAAAACATACGCCTACATTCAGATAGTACGCAAATTATAAAGGAATAAGAAATGGAAACTTATCTACAGTCAGTCCTGAAACATACACCACCAGAATTCACACTACACTAGCACACAGACATGCACCTCCTTCTGAATCCATTACACGTATGTTCTCAGGAAATAGACTGAGACTTCCTCGCTGTCCTCGGTGCTGTGCACAGGCCCCGGGAAGAGTGGCAATGACACTCAGCCCAAACTCTTCACTGGATAGCTGAGGGTTCGTGTACTGATGACGAAAATTCCCCTTGCTTAACAAATTTCTGAAACCTGCTTTGAAAAGCAGGGAGAACTCAGGGTAACCACACACAAAGCCTTTAACACACCCACAGAACAAAGTAGGACTCAACGGGTACAAGTTACTGAGAAATCAGTATGGTTGGGGACATAATTTAGTGGCACAGCACTTGCCTGACATAGGGAAGGAAGGGAAGCAGGGAGGGGGGGGGGCAAGAAGGAAAGGAGAGAGAAAAAGCACAAACTATTTAAAGGGAAATATATGAGTGTGTGAGCAATGAGTGATTAAATGAAAGGAGAGATGAGGAGTTAAGTACTCAGACAAATAGTGGACCTGGGAACATAAATATGGGGTAAGCAGGCAGGAGCAGAGTGGGGACTAGAAAGGACTCCTTAAAGTGTATGTGGGTGGGTAGGTAGGGATGGAAATGAGCAAAAGAGGGCAAGGAGCTGCTGTGTTGGATCCTGCCGCCCACTGTCCTGTCCACATGAATCCAGCCCCACTCACATACTGACTGTCCTCGATCTCCTGCAGAGCTTTGATTTCCCTTAGGGCCTGGTTAGGAATGCCATCCTCCAGCCGCCGCAGGGCCACCTTCTTGAGGGCAACGATCTCTCCAGTCTGTGCAGGAAAGAGTGCAGGAGACCATCTAAAGGCAAGGAAGGGCAGGGAGAGGACGCACCAGGAACAAGATACTCGGGAGATCCGCCCCTAGGTCGGGAATGTCTAAGTCGTCCGCTAGGGGACACGCTCCCGCAGTCCCGCCGCTGGAAGCGGGGTCGCCACCGAGGGGACCCGGACAAGCATCCAGAGACCCCGGAGGCCCGCGCGCAGGCAGATCTCAGTACCAAAGGCCGCAGCTCGTGGCCTGAAGCAGAGGAGATTCAGCGGGTACCCCTCGGACGGCGCGTGCGGTGTGGCCTCACCTCTACGTGCTTGGCTTTGAAGACGATGCCGTGGGCGCCCTCCCCTATGCGACCAAGGATGCAGTACTGGTCCATGTCGGCCCGCGGCGCCCAGACCCTCCACTGCTGCGATCCAGCGTAGGTCGAAGCTTGCAAGCGTTGCCTAGCAATAACGTGTCCCGTCGCTGCTCCGTACAGCACGTGACCGGAAAGACCCACGCGGAGCTGAGTCAGGAATCTGCAGCTCCTCCAGGCAACACCTTTCCGCAGCCTTGGGCAGTCATCCGCGGATGACAGAACTCTTCAAATCCGGCCACGGCGCCACGTGACAAGAAACGCTACTGCGTGCACGGTCGGGAGGGGCAGGGCCATGCAAGTAAAGGGTGTGTCCACGCGCTCAGGGGCGGGGCCTCTGCTAGAGAGGTGACGCGGGAGGGGCGATCCAGAAGCAGACAAGAGTACCCAAAGGCAAGAATCTAGTCTGCCACTCTGCAGATGAACCTCTTTGTAACTAACTCAAGCTAGTGTTGGAGACAAGCCCAGAGCTGAGTCGCGGAGAATCCCTTGCGCCTCTGGTCTCTCTCCACCGGGCATCAAGAATCCAGGTGCCTTTTAAATGAGCTTACTAAGCCTGGGGACAAAGCTCCGTTGGTGAAGTGCTTGCCTAGAGTGCGCAAAGCCTTTGTTTTGATATCTAGTACCACATAAACTGGTGTCAATAAAGCAGTTCTGCAGTCCCGGTACTTGGCAAGGTCATCCTCATCTACATAGTTCAGGGCAGCCTCCGATAAGAGACTTTGTCTCAGAATACAGCGAAATGTCCAACAAGCATCTGAAATGATGACCAACATCCCTACTAATTACGAGAAAGGAAATCAAACCACAATAAGAGATCTCACACGCTTTAGGATGACTACTGTCAGAAAAGCAGATGATAAACTGGCTGTGGTTGCTCTGCCTATAATTCCAGTACCCAGCAGCATGAGGCTAAGAGATCTCAAGTATGAAACCAGTTAGGACGTGGTTAAGTGTCATCATAGTAAAACCGGGGAGAAATCTAGAAAGGCAGAAGAGAAGAGGGAGGGGAACATGAACAAATGTTGGGAAGGCAAGAGTGCTGAGAAAGTACAGCCCTTGTGTGCATTTGTTGAAATGTAAGTGTGCCGGGCATAGTGGCTCATTCCTGCAATCCCAGCCAGCACTAAGGAGACTAAGGCAGCAGGATTGCCTCGGGTTCGAGGCCATCATGGGCTACAGTGTAAGACTGACACAAACACAAAGGAAACAAAACCTTTAAACAGAGTGTGAGGCTGGGCCCTATCGGACGTCTGAGGAACCCTCTTCTTCTGGGCATGAAATAAGTAAACGTTTTGCCAGCCCTGTGGCACACTACTCATGGGGCTAAATCAGGAAAACAGAAAAATCAAGTCTGGACCACAGTGTGAGGAGGAGCCTCAAATTAAAGCAAAAAAGCAGATGTGGTGGTGTCTCCTTGTTCTTCCAGTGTTGGGAGGTAAGGCAGGAAGCCCAGGAATTCAACATCATCCTTGACTTCATTCTGAGTTTAGCTCTCATGGGCTAGTTTCTTCTCAGAATTAAGGAGAATGTAGTAGCACTGACATCCAAACTGATACACTGTATTTTATTATAATTTTATATAAGAGGACACACAAAGAAATAAAGGAAAAATCAATGTGTCCACTACCACACTACCATGCCTCTCTTTTCACACATAATTATCATAAGATTAGAGTTTTGTTTTGGTTTGGTTTTTTGGTTTGGTTTGGTTTGGTTTGGTTTGGGTTTTTTTGGTTTTTTTTTTTTTTGTTTTGTTTTGTTTTGTTTTTGAGACAGGGTCACATTGTGTAGCTCTGGCTGCCTTAGAACTCCCTATGTAAACCAGGCTGGCCTGGAACTCACAGCAATTCACCACCTGCCTCTGACTCCTAGTACTCATTCTATAAATCCTCAAAAAAAAATGCATTTAATTTTGAAGAGAGAAAGTGCAGAAAAACTGTCTCTGATTGACAATAGAAATCAGAGAAAGGCAAGGTGTTCCACTGACACCTAGTGTCTGAAGCATGGCAGGCAAAAAAAAAAAAAAAAAACATTGTTGTGTTACCTGCCTGGCCCTTAGTCATTGCCACTGTGCTTTGCTTCTTTAAATGTTCCAGTTCTTTGCCTTGTTGCTATGACCCACCCCGCCCACCAGGAAAAAAGGCACAGCTGACATGACAACTATCAAAACCTGTAAATCAATCATATTGGTTCATGTTCAGTGCTCTCCAGTTTGAGTATGTACATACCAGACTAAAGAGTTCTTGGTTGGAGTATTCGTGACAGCTCTAAGGGCACAACAGTGACGCACATACACTGGTGGTAACCCACAGTTCTCTAATTAGACTTAAGGACCATTCAACAAGAGGGAAACATGCCTGGTACTAGAATCCTAGCTAAGTACTCAGTGTGTGATGGCTATTCTTGGATGTCAAGTTGACCACATCTGGAATTAACTAAAATGGAAGCAACTAGCTATACCTGTGAGAATTTGTTTTTCTTAATTAAATCCTTTGAAGTGGGTCCAAACTATATAACGGACTTAGAAGAAGGAAGCTTGCTCTCTTTGCCTGCTTGCTTTTAATAGCAAATTCATTTCTTTCACTGGTCTTTCATTAGAATCTTTTTCTTTGGGATTCTGACGTATTCTTTCACTGGTCTTTCATTAGAATCTTTTTCTTTGGGATTCTGACGTATAGTGAAGACCATCTGGGACATACAGCCTCATGGGCTGAACAATGACTGGGTTTTTGGACATTCCATTGTTAGACAGCCTATAAGCCATTCTAATTAGTCCCCCATGGATGGGTGGATGGATGGATGGATGGATAGATAGATGGATGGATTCATCAGATAGATGACAGATAGATAGATGATAGATAGATAGATAGATAGGTAGATAGATGATAGAAGATAGATAGATAGATAGATAGATAGATAGATAGATGACATAGATAGATAGATAGATAGATAGATAGATAGATAGATAGGTAGATAGATGATAGAAGATAGATAGATAGATGATAGATAGATAGATAGATAGATAGATAGATAGATAGATGATAGATAGATAGATAGATAGATAGATAGATAGATAGATAGATGACATAGATAGATAGATAGATAGATAGATAGATAGATAGATAGATAGATAGATAGATAGGTAGATAGATGATAGAAGATAGATAGATGATAGATAGATAGATAGATAGATAGATAGATAGATAGATGATAGATAGATAGATAGATAGATAGATAGATGATAGATAGATAGATGATAGATAGATAGATGATAGATAGATAGATAGATAGATAGATAGATAGATAGATAGGTGGATTCATTCCATAAATTCTGCTCCCCTAGAGGACCCTAATACACAGTGCTAGTGAAGTCAGGTTCAACTCCTAGCACCCACATGTCAGCTCATAACTGCCCATAACTCCAATTCTAGGACTCTACACCTTTTTCTGAGCTCCTTTGTCGTCAGGAATACACATGGGGCACAGACATGCATTTGAGCAAAACTCTCATACACATAAATAATGTGGAGGTCCCTGCAAGCATCATGGCCAGCAGAGAAACAGTCAGGGTGAGGAAAGAATGAAACTTGGTTCAGCACAACTTAGTTAACCACTACTGTGACAAACTTCTGGAGTCTGACACCAGGTGGTTTATTTTAGCCATACTGAAGCACAGCTCAATTTTGGAAAAGAGTTTTCTGATGACAATTAACTCAGTCCCATGTGTACAACAAGACAGGTTTGCATTAAAACTCTTTACAAAGTGCACATGGTTTCTTCCATAAAGATGAGTGCTGTTGACTCAGAAACAGTGTTCAAGATAAGGTTCTCCAGAGAATGACAAGTAAACAGAATGTCTGTGGAAGTCAAGATTGACCTGGACCTAAGATAACATAAGTGACATCTCTCATAATGATGGGTTTTATGGACTTAGAAGCAATGCCCAAGATTTGGGAGGGGTAAACAAACATAATATCCTGGGGGATTTGGGTAAAGTCTGCCCCTACAAATAGCAAAAGATCACCAGGTTGTAAACTGCATCCTTTCCCAGCATTCTGGGAGTAAGATGGATAAACATCTTCTACCTTTGAAGACATAGCATCAGAGTTTAACTTTTCCTGGTTTCCCTAGCACTTACCTATGTGCACAGGACTTTTTACCCTCTGTAAAATAAAACAAGTAAATCTTTTAAAAAAAAAAAACTGTTTTTTAAGAAAAAAAGAAAAGATGACTGCTCTAGCAACCACACAGTAGCTCACAACCACCTATCACGAGATCTGGTGCCCTCTTCTAGCGTGCAGACAATTATGCAGACAGGATACTGCATATGCAATAAAATAAGTAAATAAATTTAAAAAGAAAAAAGAAAGAAAACATAGAGCCAGAGAGATGGCTTATCGGGTAAAGGTGTCTGCCACCAAGTCTGACAACATGATAGAGAGACTGAATCCCACAGTTGACCTCTGACCTCCATATATGTACTGTGGCGTGAACCCAACACACATACAAATTACATTAAAATGTAATGAAAAATTTTTAAGGAAGCAATTTGTAATCAGTCTTTATTGCTCCCTTGAATGTATGTGAAATTACCCTCCAGGAGTAGTGGTGCCCACCTTTAAGTCCAGCATTTGGAAGGCAGAAGCAGGCAGATTTCTGTGGGCTCTGGGACAGCCTGGTCCTGCAATGAGAGGTTGCAGGGCTACACGGTGTCTTAAAAAAAAAATATGTAATCATATAAAACTGCTTCATCCCTAAAAAACACATGGTTGTGAAAACTATTTATGACTCGAATGCAGGTATTTGGCCACACCGTGAGGAGCCAGGGAATCCGTGAGTGGATGTAAGGAGCCGATAAAGTCCTGAGTTAATGTGTACTGTTGACATGGGCACAGCCATGTCAAGAACTCAGTGCCTCAGACCCATGGGTCTGAGTGACCAGACCTTCCCCTTTGGGTGAGACTCAGATGGAGGCAAAGCCTTCCTCTAGTCTGAGTTCAAATGTTGGCAGTGTGTGGAAAAACTAGCATCTACAGCTTCCGTCTCCTGGATGTTTACAGCCTGAGACTGCTGGCCTACAGAGACCTGCTACCAAACTGGCTAATTAAGGCTGTATGCAATAAACCCATTGAGATCCTGGGGTGTCTCACAGTAGGTGCACTCCATCAAAGTAGCATTTCCCACCCAACCCCAGCTTTTTAATGCGTGTCTGTGAGTCTGTCCTTTCTTCATCCCCCAAGTCATCCTAGCCATGCTGGATGTAGCACTGCCCAACCTACACAAGATCAGTGCCTACTGAGTATATTAATTGTAAATTAACTTGAAATTTTACATAGGGAGCTGGAGTGGTGGCTCAGTGGTTAAGAAGACCCAAGTTCGGTTCCCAACACCCACATTGTACCTCATGTAGTAATTCCAGTTCTGGGACATCTGATGCTTCTTCAGACACCTGAGGACAACAGGTGTGCACACAGTTGCATGCCCGTATGTCCAGACAAAGCAAATATACACATAAAATAAAATATATATTTCAATTCAAATATGCTTATGTAATTATAATCTGTTGTTGTTTTCAAGAGAGACAGGGTTTCTCTGTGTAGCTCTGGCTGTCCTGAAACTCACTCTGTAGCCCAGGCTAGACTCAGAGATCCACCTGCCTCGGCCTCCCGAGTCCTGGGATTAAAGGAATGCACCGCCACTGCCCAGCTTTGTAAATATGATTTTTAAAGAAGTAATATCTCTTTGTTTAGACTATGGTTTGTTAGAAGCATGTAAGCTTCAACAGGACTGGCCACCAAGCCAGGGAAGAGGGTGGAGCAAAGGGCAAACGAGAAACATCACAAAGCTTTGTGTGTGTGTGTGTGTGTGTGTGTGTGTGTGTGTGTGTGTGTGTGTGTGATGTGTGCAGGTGTGCTGTGTGATTGTTATGTGTGTAAGTGGGGGAACGCATATGGAGGCCAGAGGATAATATCAGGTGTTATTCCCTGGGAGTCACTACTTTGTTTTTAAGATTTATGTATAGTGTTTAAGTCTGTGTATATGTCTGCACGCCAGAAGAGGGCACCAGATCTCATTACAGATGGTTGTGAGCCACCATATGGTTTCTGGGGATTGAACTCAGGACCTCTGGAAGAGCAGACAGTGCTCTTAACTTCTGAGACATCTCTCCAGCCCCACCCCCACCCCATCTACTTTGTTTTTTGAGACAAGGTCTCTCTCACTTAGGACTGGGGTTCACTGATTGATTAGGCGAAGTTGGCTAGCTAGAAATCCCAAAGGATCTTCCGGTTTCTATCTCCCCAACACTGGGTATACAAGCTCAGTGCTGCCACACCTGGCTTTTTACCTGAGTTCTAAGTATTAAACTCAGCTCCTCATGCTTGCACAGCAAGCAGTTGATATTGCAAGCCCATGACTGTTTTAAAATTGCCTTTTCCTTGGCTTAGCTCCTATTTCATTGCTGTAAACCCATTTTTTTCAGAGCTCATAAAATCGATTCTGACATTTATCCCCTTGGTTCGTGTAGGCACAAAGCTTCAAAATAACCATCAATTTCATTAATGTCTGTACTGGCTGGTTTCCTGTCAACTTGGCACCGCTAGAGTCATCAGAGAGGAAGGCGTCTCAGATGAGGAAATGCCTCCATGAGATCCAGCTGAAAGGCATTTTCTCAATTAGTGATCAGTGAGGGAGGGCCCAGCCCACAGTGTATGGTGCCATCCCTGGGCTGGTGGTCCCGAATTCTGTAAGAAAGCAGGCTGAGAAAGCCAAGGAATGCAAGCCAGTAGGCACATGCCCTCCATGGCCTCTGCACCAGCTCCTGCCTCCGGATTCCAGCCCTGCTTGAGTTTGCCTCCTGACTTCCTCCAGTAATGGACTATGAACTGAATTGTAAACTGAGTAAACACTTTCCTTACCAACTTGGTTTTGGTCACGGTGTTTGTCACAGCAGTAGAAACCTTAACTAACACAATGTCCTTTTAATGTTTCAGGATAAATGATAACAGCTGTTTTGAAGGGTTTGTTTGCTAAGCTGAATATCTAGATCTACTTGGCATCATTGTTTGCTTGGCTAAGAGAGTGGGGATTCAGTTCAGATTTTTTTGTTTGTTTGTTTGTTTGTTTGTTTCTCTGTTTGAGGTTGTCCATGTTTGTGCTGAGTTCGGAGCTCACTTTGTTTGCATGTCTTATTGTTTTTAGTTGTTGCCAAAGACTGTACATTTTGTGAAATATATCATAGTGCTTCTGTATTCTTATTTTTCTTTAGTTACTTGCTCAGAACCAAACTGCATAATCTGTTGCCATAGGGAATGTGCAATTCTCAGCTTTACTCACTTATTTGCTTTTTTTTTTATTTTTATTTTACATATAAATCCCAGTTCCCTCTCCCTCCCTTCCTCCCCCCCCTCCCTCTCTCCCTCTCTCCCACCCTCCCATGCCCCACCACCACCCTCCCCTCCCATCACCCCCCCCACTCCACATGTAGGGCGATGCCTTCCAGGAGGGGTCATCTAAATCTGTCAAGTCATTTGGAGTGTGGCCTAGGCCCTCCCTCCTGCCTCTAGGCTAAGGGAGTATCCCTCCATGGAGAATGTGCTCCCAAAGTCCTTTTGTGCACCAGGGATATATCCTGGTTCCACTGTCCGAGGTCCCTTAGACTGTTCAGGCCTTCTAACTGAGACCCATGTTCAGGGGGTCTGAGTCAGTCCCATGCTGGATTCCCAGCTATCAGTCTGGGGGCCCATTGGCTCCTCCCTGTTCAGGTCAGCTGTCTCTGTGTGTTTCTGCAGCCCTGTCTTGTCCTCCCTCTCTGCATCTGGATTCCAGTTCAGCTCAGTGTTTGGTTGTGGGTGTCTGCTTCTGTTGTTTTTAATGTTTTTAAAGATTCATTTATTTATTATGTATAAAGTGTTCTATCTCCATTTATCAACCAGGCTGGCCCCAAACTCAAAGGTTTGCCTGCCTCTAGCTCCAAAAGGCATGTACCACCACATTCACACCCATCTTTTTTTTTTTTTTTAATTCTTATTTTGAAAGACCCCCACTCAAAGCTAATAGCTTAAGGCCTGGCTTAGCAATGGTAACGCCATTTTGCAAGGCTTCCACATAAACAAGTAAAAGTACAGGACAAGGTCAGTACTCACAGGCTGCCACATCTGGCCTTGGGAGGGGAGCAGAGAGTTCGGAGAAAAACCCAAACATGAGCTAAGTCAGCTATTATCAGATTCCCAAACACGTAAGAGGCTTGTCCTCGGATGACTCAACGCCTTATTTGAGCTGACCAATGGGACCCCTGTAACTATGCATCTTGCTTCTGTACCTGTGCTTTTGCTACCCAGCCCTATAAAAGTCCCTCTCCCCAGCCTGTGGGCACGCAAGTCCTCCGAGAGACTTTGTCGCCCACAGGTACCTGTGTATCTCAAATAAACCTCTTGTAGTTTGCATCCGCATAGGTTGGTCTCGGCTTGGTCTTTGGGTCCAGGGGTCTCTTCCTGGAGGGAAGTCCTCTTCTGGGGTCTTTCAATTTTTATTTGTTAGCATACCTTCTTAAAAGGTGACTTTCTAACTCTGTGGTTGGCCAGTGATCTGGAAAAAAAGGTTGAATATCCAAAGCTTCTACCCTCCGCCCTTGGGTCTGTGCAGTTTAGGGAATGTGTTCAAAGTTCAACCTGTTCCCACATCAGTCTTGTCTTTGACTTGCAATCAATCAGGATTGAAGCGTCTACAACCCTGCTAGAACTCTCTCGTTCCAGAACCTCTGTTCAATCTGTCTCAACACTTGCTCCAACAAAGACACAACCTTAACTTAGCAGACATGTGGGTTTTCTCCACTTATGTTCTGTCCAGCTAGCTATTGTTAAACTAACCATTCTGCCAGTATATGGTTTTGCCCCATCACCAATCTGTGGGATTGCCAGTTTCCATGACAAGTGGTGCCATGTTCCTTATCCATTTATTGTCCTTATGCTACAAATTCATCCTTCTGTCTTCTGTAAAATACAAATCTGGGACCTTTATCTTATTTCCATTTGTCGGTGACTTGTTTTGGACCTGTTTTCACAGGGACTGCAGACACCTTGCAGGAGGCAGGCTACAATACACATGTCTGTAGCTGGCATATTCGTAGACTCTCACCCTGGACTTTTGAAGCTAAATCTTCAGAGTCCCAGAAGGTAGGTTTTTTTTTCACCAATAAGTTAGGTTTTGCATAGTACT
The DNA here is from genome assembly GCA_030556225.1 of Cricetiscus sungorus. Taxonomy (NCBI): domain Eukaryota; kingdom Metazoa; phylum Chordata; class Mammalia; order Rodentia; family Cricetidae; genus Cricetiscus; species Cricetiscus sungorus. Next base: position 29,901,565 of record JANBXA010000190.1, on the reverse strand, counting down.
GTAATTTATCTGTCTTTGTCAAAGATAAACACAGCCAGACAGCAGGCAGTAAAAACAGATTTTAATTAGTAATTGCTGGCAGTAAAGACCTGAGCTCAGAGTGAGACCTGTTCCAAAAACAAATATATCACACACTCATAGGCACATACATGCACACACATGCACATACACACATGTCAAAGACTGATATACCTGGAAAACTTAACTCTCAGCTAACAACACCTACTACAGGGTATTAAAAGTCACACCTAGGGACAGATGCCAAGGTTAGACCACAAGGGCAATTACAGCACAAATGATAAAGAGTTCGCTTGCAAAGCATTTGACACATTATAGATAAATGATAGAGACCTAATCTAAGCTGGTCTGGCACCTCTCAGCTGTCATCCCGGCAGAGGAGAGGCTGAGAGGCAAGAAAAATTGAAGCACATTCAAGGCCAGCCTGGTCTACATAAATGGTGAAATTCTAAGCCAGCCAAAGCTATATAACAAGACCTTGTATCCTAAGGGGAGGCTGGAGAGGACAGATATGAATAAATTCAACATTAAAAAAAAAACAACAGGAAAATCTACCACCATCTGTTGTTGTGGTTTGAATATGAATTGTCCTCCAAAGACACACATTTGGACACTTGGTCCACAGAAAGTGACGCTGTGTTGAAAAGTTGTGGAACCTTTGGGAAGTGGAGCCTTGCTGGAGAAAGTGGGTAATTGGGAGTGGGCCTAGAGGCTTGATAGCCCAGCCCCTGCTTCCTGCTCGTGCCCTACTCCTAGCTGTGGAAGTAGGTGACCAGTGGTCTCATGGTCCTGCCACCATGCCTTCCCTGTCGTAATGGGCCATATCCCCTCAAACTGTGAGCCAGAGCAAACCCCTACCCTTAAAGTTGTTTCTTGTTGGATATTTAGTTACAACAAGGAGAAAAGTAAGCAGTACATGTGTTAAAGGAATAATGAGGTTTATTTAGCAGCCTTGCTTAATAGAGGGATGACTCATGATCATCCATGACACATGCATGAAGCATATCCTGTTTGTGTTGAGCAAATTCGTACGGCTTGATCCACAGTTTACCATACGGTCACTACAGTCCCATTTAGTTTTTTTGTTAAATACTTAGTGATTCTTACACAAAATTTGCATTTAATCAAAAAGAAGTATTGTAAACCTATGGCCCTGTTACTGCTTATTTGGTTTTGCATATTTGATTGTTTCTTATCTTTCCCAAAGGAAGTAAGTCCAACAGATACTAAACAGGGTCTGTTTTTGCAAAGAAGGGGAATTCAGTCCTAATTAAGAGTGCATATTCAGCTGGGTGGTGGTAGTGGTGACTCATGTCTTTAATCCTAGCACTCAGGAAGCAGAGGCAGGCTGATCCCTGTGAGTTTGAGGCCAGCCTGATCTACAGAGAGTTATAGGACAGTCAGGGCCACACGGAGAAACAATGTCTCAAAAAAAGAAAGAAAAAAGAAACTCATAAAATAAAAGAATTGCTAATACGCAGTAACAAGGAGAGCCTGCCACGGGAGTATTTAAACCCTATGGTTTCTAGCTCTCTTGGCCTGTGAATCTTCTCTTCCACAGTCCAGTGCCCTTCAGTCTGGTCTACTGTGCACCACATGCCAACCTTCCTTTCATCCTGTACTCAATTTGCCATGGGTGTATTTTAGTCTTGAAAAAAAAAATATGTATTATGAGTTGTATTCGAGTGGAGGTAAACCAAAACAACAAAAATTGGACTTATATTTTTAGAACATCGGTACCTTTTGTGCCACGAACACTGTGATGCATATCTGAAGGACTTTTAATGTTTCGTTTTATACTAGGAGTCGTGGAAAAGTTCAATTTATAATTCCAATGTATATTTTAAATGAAGGGAGAGGAGAAAGGAAGAGGGAGGGAGGGAGGGAGGGAGGGAGGGAGGGAGGGAGGGAGGGAAGGAGGAATAGGAAAAAAGGAAGGAGGAGTGACGGTGGGGAGGAGAGAAGAAAGAAGGGAAGAAAATGAAAAAAGAAAGGAAGGAAGGAAGGAAGAAAGGCCTGGTAATAGTCCACAAAATTGTCCTCTGACTGCCATACCTGGCCTGTGGCCACACACACACACACACACACACACACACACACACATAATGCATCATACACACACAAAATAATAAGGTCCTCAGACCTTAGCACACTGACTCCATGACAGAAGTACCATTCAGTACATAGATCTCAACACATAGATAGCACCACACCACCAGCCAAATGAAAACAAAGACCTAATCAATCGACGTTCATAGTTCTAGGAAAGTCATTCAATGTACTAACCTTGCTTTTGGGTTTCTGTAGTTATCCTCCTGATTAATTGTTCATGTTAGCTGAAGTATGTCAACCAAGAATGTGGTTTTTGTGCTCAAAAGCTCACCCTGAGAAAGGCTCAGTACTACACTTGAAGGGTTTAAACTTTCCCTCTTTTACAACTGAATTTAGGTCTCAGTTCTCTGAGAGGGGCAAACAGGTGTCTCTCCCTACAAAGGGCCATGTATCAACAAATTACATTCAGGGGCAAGGGAGAGAGCATGAATAAGGCCTGAGTTAGCCCCATGATGTATCGAGGACAGTTCCTACAACCCCCTTAAAACTTACTCAAGTATGTTTGTATGTTCAAAGATAAAGCCTTAGCCAATTAAAAGTATACTAACATAACTACTGCTTGCTTAAGCAATTATGTTTGAGATGACCTAACCATCCCTGAAATTCCCCTATGTGTGCTTAAAAGAAGTCTTCAGGATTGTTGCCATTTTGTACAGTGCCTCTCAGGATTGTTGCCATTTTGTACAGATGAACAACCCCACATATGCTGGTAAATAAAAGCTCTTTGCTCTTGCATACTATTTGAGTCTAGAGTCTTCCTTCATCATTTCCTCAGACCCCCTTGCACACTGGGATCCCAAACATTTAATGTAGCTGCCAGCCGCCTAGTAAATACTTTTTACTGGCTTACATCCATGTCTGAGCGGTCTTCTCTGGTGGATATCCCACACAACAATAATAAAAGTGTTTTTAAAAGAGAATGATTATCAGCTGTGAGTTTCATTATTCGGTCTTAAGCGGTACCCAGGAGAGCTGCGGATATAGTTCGGTTGGTATTGTTCTTGCCTGGCAAGTGCAAAGTCCTAGGTTTTATCTTCTTCACTTCATAAACCAGTGATGGCGGCTCATGCCTGTAATTCTAGGACTCAGAAGATAGAAGCAGGAGGATCAGAAGTCCAAATTCATTCTCGGCTTCTTAGCAAATTTGAGGTTAGCCTGGGTTACATGAAACCTTCAAATTAAGGGAGGGAGGAAAGAAGGAAAGGAAGGAAAGAAGGAAGGAAGGAAGGAAGGAAGGAAGGAAGGAAGGAAGGAAGGAACGAGGGAGGGAAGGGATGCAGGGCTGGGGACACTTTTCAAACTGCAATACAAGCAAACGGAGCCCAGTTACAGAGCAGAGGTTTTGTGAAGTAAACACAGCAGATATGTCTTTTCACAGTGTGTGGACTTAGTGAGACAAAGAACAGAAAGAAGCAGAGCAGATCAGGAGGTTGTGTGCTGGTCACAGCTTGGTGGGGTACAAAGCTGTGCCTGCCCTGTGTTAGGCAGGGCCTGGCCATTTCCACAGCAACTCCATTTTGGTTAAACTGTAGCAGTTCCTGGAACTAAAGTAATTTGGTTTCTAGAACAGAGTGCTTTGTTTCTCAGATTCTTATCCTCCCTGCCCTATGGACCCCTTTAATCACTAGCCAAGAACGATGCTTATCCATGACCCAGCATTAATTAACTTACTGCTCCCTGGTTACCCCTAGAAACTGTAGGCCAACAAAGGAAAATTTCCACTCTACTTCCCATCCTCTTTTCTGTGTTTCCCCAGACATGGCGGCAAGCACCCTTCCTGTTGAGCCATCTCACTGGCCCTATTTGCTGTTTAATTGTACAAACTAAAAAGTATAGTTTAATGTATGTTAAAGTTTAACCCCCTCCCAAATCCCTCTTCAGTGTTTACTAGTCCTGTGTTTATTTTCCAAATAATCTTTAGTGCCAACTTGTCTACAGCCAGAAAAACAACGGAAAGAACACTCTTCTTGCCTTGAGAGAACATTAACTGAACAGGAGAGCTGTTAGATTGAGGTGTCCTTGAGACAGGGGACATGCAGTGTTAGTGGTTTATCCAGATGGTTTTCCCTTTGATTTGGACTACTGTTAAAGTTTTCATATTTACTTTAAATAGACTTTACATACAGCCCTGGCTGGCCTACAACTCAGTATATAGACCAGGCTAGCCTCGAATTCACAGAAATCCACCTGCATCTGCCTCCCAGGTGATGGAATTAAAGGAGTGAGCAGCCAGGCTTGCAATCAGTATTTCTAATGCATATTTTAAATTGCTTTTCTGAAAACACCAAGGTGGTCCTCATTAGTTTGGTATAGAATTTTATCAGTTTGCTGAACCTTTTATCTGAAAAGGATTAGTTTCAATTTTTTGGAAAACTGATAAACAAAATGAGTTGCTTGCACCAACTTAACTATAAAAGTAAAGTTTTCTCATGTTCGTTTGTTTGTTGAGACGGAATTTCATGTACCCCAGGCTAGCTACAAAATCACTGTGCACTCTGTTTTATGGAATGAAATATTGACCAATTATAGAACCGAAAATAAAGCCTGTAATCACCAAACGCAAGGTATGCATGGGCACCGATGAAGAAAGCTGAGTCCAAGCACCCATCCAAAGTGTGACTGGCAGGGTCCTATAGCACTGTCTACAGAGTAAAACAGATAAGCAATCTATAAATGAAAATGTGTCTATCTCTCTGTGTGTGAAATGTTTGTACCAAATGGTCTAAGGGTTAAGTTAAGTAGAAAAAAAATAATAATAATTGAGGGCTACAATCAATCCTAGACCTGAGGCAACTTCCAAACTGGAAATTTCAGGAAAAAAAGAGGAGTGTGGGCCTCCTGGTAGAAGGATCCTGCCCTGTCATGGAAACTTTAAATTATTTTGTTGTTGTTTGGATGTCTGTCTGTTTGCTGAAACAGAGTTTCATGTGTTCCAGGCTAGCCTCTAACTCACTGTGTAGCCAAGGATCATTCTGAACTTTAGGGGTGCTGTGAGTTGAACCTGGGGCCTCACTGGTGCTGGACAAGAGCTCTACTACTAAGTTCTGTTCCCAGTATTTTACACTCCTTTTTTTTTTTTAAAGATGATTTTTCACTCTGTAACAATTTCATACATGCATATAATGAATCTTAACCATCTTCATCCCCCATTAACTTCTCCCATGCCCCACCTTCTCCCACTGTGTGCGTGCGTGCGTGCGTGTGCACACTTGGACTGCCTGCAGGCCAGGAAGCAAGAAAGGGGCCATTAGAGGGAGAGGGTGAAAGAGGCCTTAAGGGAAGGGGAGAAGTTGAACACACATCATATGAAAGTAGAGTGGGAATGTGCTGGAGGTGGAAAGGTTTAAGTGGAGGGAGGAGCAGGGCGTGGGGAAGAGGAGGCAGTCCAAATTAAACACATTTTCCTTTGCTGCAAAGAGATACCAAGGCAACTTACAAAAGAAAGAATTAGCTGGGACTCACAGTTAATTCCAGAGAGTTAGAGTCTATGATCATCATGGTGGGGAGCATGACAGCAAGCAGGCAGGCACGATGCCGGAATAGTAGCTGAGAGCTTGCATCCTAATCCACAAGCATGAGACAGAGAGAGATAACTGGGAATGGCATGGTCTTTTGAAATCTCCAAGCCCACATCCTCCAGCCGCCTCCAACCACCTTCCAATCCACGTGGAAATACTTAGATAAGTAGAAATGGGTTAATAATCAAGACAGAGCTAGCCCATAAACTAATGGTAACTGGCCAAAAGGATTGTATCACATACAGAGTCTCTGAGTGTTATTTGGGGCTGGTACGGCTATGGGCCCAGATGCGGCAGGCGGGCTGGCGGGCTGGCGGGCTGGAGGAAAACATGCTCGCTACATATGCCCACTCTGACAAGACCACACCTCCAAGTCTTTCCAAAACAGTTCCACCAACAGCAGACCAAGTATTCAAATATATGAGCCTACGAGGGTCATTCTCATCCAAACCACCACAATACTAGTCTAAAACCTTGAAGCTAGGTTCTATGTATAAGGAAGAACATTTGTCTATCTGGTCCTACCTCATTCAGTATGTTTTCCTAAATTATTTCATATTTTTGCCGATGAGTAAAATCTTATTTTCTACCAAAATTTCATTATCTATTCATCATTTGATGGCATTTGATGAATCTATGCCGGTTCCTCCTTCCTGACTATTGTGAGTAATCAGTGAACATGGATGTGTGTGAAATGTCAGTGGCAGACAGGGATACTGTTTGGAGCTCTTGGCAGCCCTATGAGTAACCTGCAATGGGGTCCTTAGGAATTATGAGCAAATCCTCTACAGGTCACTGCTTCAGAGAGATAGAGCTCTTGCTTTCTGTGGGGCCTTGCAGACACTGAATGCTTAATCATGCATATGATGGTTAATCTTGATGTGATTAGATCTAGCATCGATTAGGATACACGTGTTTGGGCAGGTCTGTAAGGTCATTCATTTCCAGGAAGGAGTAACTGAAAGGGAAAGGCCAGATTGGGACTGCCGAAGCATCCAGGCTTGTGAACTGAGCAGTCATGGGGTTCTTAGCCTCTCTGGAAATTCAGACAGACAATTTTGAACTACCCAGCCCTTATACTATAAGCCAGTATAATGAATCACCTACTGTAACATATAATCTTTCTATTGGTTCTGTTCACTAGCGAACCAGCTAATACAATAAGTCACTTATTTACCTTGCAGCTAGGGTTTCCCAGCATGAACCAGATGTTGTTTGACTCATCCCATAAAAGTTGGTTAGTATGTAACACTCCATTCTCAGAATCTTGCTCTGGCCCTGAAGGCACAACTACATGACATAAGGACGTGTCCCAAAGGCCTAAGGTTTCTATCCCTGCTGTACAACTTTCATCACCCACAGACCACTGAAGTCAGAGGTTCCCCCAAAATTAAACGAGTAAGAAAGAGAAAACCAAAGCTTGGCAGCACTCCCAGCACTCTGGAGGCTGAGGCAGGAGGAACTCTGTGAGTTCAAGGCCAGCCAGGTCTACAGAGCAAGTTCCAGGACAGAGAAACCCTGTCTCAAACAAAAGGAAAAAAAAGAAGAGGAAACTGAGGGGCTGGTTCACAAAAGACTCTCAAACAGAACAACTGCAGTGCCATAGTCTCTTCTGGGGTACCCCTTATTTCTCTTTCTGTGACAAAACACTGACCAAATGCAACTTAGGGAGGAGTTTGTTCCAGCTTGCATCACTGGGTGGTCCATCAGGGACGGGAACTTGAAGCAGAAACCATGGAGAAACACCAATTGCTGCATCACGTACAGGTTTATGCTTAGCCAGCTATCTTATTGAGCCTGGGACTACCTGCCCAGGGAATGGTGCCACCCACAGTAGTCTAGACCCTTTTGCATCGATTAACAATCAAGACGATCCCCACAGCATCCTCAAATGACAATCTGATCAAGGGAATCTTCAATGAGGCTCACCTCTCAGATGACTTCAGGCTGTGTCAAGCTCACAACCAATGCTGACACCTCTGAAATGCAGTCATGGAGGGAAATCCCTGCCCCCAGTAAACAGGATTTGGAGCAGTGTGACTATAAAGTCATTCTGCTTATGCAGAAAAATGGGCAGACATATGACTGTGGACAGACTCATGGGCTGTGGCTGATGAGGGACTTAGAAATACCATGACAGCAAAACTGGGGACGAAGAGAAAGGCAAGGTTTATGGACAGACCTCCAAATAAAAGGTAAGACGATTTTTGTAATTTCAGAATGAAAGGACTTTTTATTACATTTATTTATTTATATTTATATTTAGCATGTATGTACATGTGTGTCCTGCTGTACAATTGTAAAAGTCAAAAGATAACTTTCAGGAGTTAGTTTTTCTCCTTGCACTACTTGGGTCCTAGAGATTAAGCCCAGGTGTTCAAGCTTGGTGACAAACACCTTTCCCGTTGAGCCATCTCATCAGTCCATAGCAATATTTAACAACTAGGAGGACTGGGTAGTCCAGTCTATGGATTCTGGTCAGTCTTTTTTGCCCAGCCATGGTGGAAGAGGTTGGTTAGACAAGGCCTCAGCAACATGAACTTCTGCTCACTGACTCAGACCATCTTCCTCCCATTGTCACACCAAGAACCTGCCAGCAACTGAGAGCAAAACTGAGCCTCCAATACCTGTTACCTACCTGGTGGCAGGTTGATCACACTGGACCCTCCTGTCGTGGAGCAAATAATCTGGAATACACACTGTCACTGGACACCGATGTGTCTTCATTGCATTCAGAACTCCTTACAGAATGCCTTATATGAGGCAGGACAGAAAGACAGGGAAAATTATGGATACAAAAGGGAAATGTGAGGAAAAAAATTCCCCTCATCTGGTCTGGCTCTTTGTCCTGCTGACAGAGTCAGGAAACTTCAGGCCCTCCTACTGATAAAAGCAAAATTGCTTGCAGAGACAACACAATGCTTTCCTTAAAACATCTTGCCAAAGACAATAAATTAATTGTGCTTACTTAAGCCAAAATAATGTACAATCTTAAATTTCTAGCATTTATTTCCAATTTCTAAATCTAAATAACACCCCCACAAATCTCACTGGCCCATGAAAGGATTTTAGCAATCAGAAGGACTAGATAGCCAACTCCATGTATTCTCAACGCTCCCACTCCCCAATCACCTGACCTTGCCCAGACACCTCTGACCTTGCCCAGGCACCTCTGACCTTACCCAGCCACCTCTGACCTTGCCCAGACACCTCTGACCCTGCCCAGCCACCTCTGACCTTGCCCAGACATCTCTGACCTTGCTCAGACACCTCTGACCTTGCCCAGACACCTCTGACCTTGCCCAGACACCTCTGACCTTGCCCAGACACGTCTGAACTTGTCATGCCACAGAAAAGGGAGGGCTTGGTTATATAGGGCCTCAACAAGTGTGAACGTCTACTTTTGAGCTTCTGGTTTTGTTTACAAAAGAAGCTTCTTTAACTTTAACCTTGCTCTGAACAATATTTCAAAAAGAAAGCAACTTTTTAACTTTTAGTGGCATAACTTGAGAGCCACCAAGGTCACATCCTACATATATCCATTAAAGACGTCTAAGTGTGACTCTCCCTTCAATAGTCTATACCCATGCTTGAGTGTGCCCTGTTCTTTCTCTGCCTGTGCTGAAGATCTATACAAAGCAGTGGTTTTCAATCTGTAGGTTGTGCCTCCTTTGGGAGTCAAACAAACCTTTCATAGGGGTCACCTAAGACCACCAGAAAACACAGATATTTACATTAGGATTCATAACAGTAGAAAATTACAGTTATGAAGCAGCAATGAAAATAATTTATGATTTGGGGGTCACCACAACATAAGGAACTGTATTAAAGGACTGTAGCATTAGAAAGGCTGAGGACCACTGATATAAAAGAGTATCTTTTAGAGCCTGCGAAATAGCTTGATGGGTAAAGGCACCGGCCACTAAAGCTCCTGGGCTTGAAGCCCAGAACCCACATGATGGAATGAGAAGATGGATTGCTGGAAATTGTCCTCTGATCTCCACACACTCATCATAACGCTTATGCGTGCACTTTTAGTAAAGCGCAAACTCTTCACATTGGCTCACTCTGAAATCCCTTCCTTCCTTACAGCCATAAATCCTGACTTTATCTGAATACAGGTCTCTGAGGGAAAGGGAACCCGTCTTGGTGATGTAAGGGATGGAATGGAGCTCTCTGTTCTTACCAGCACCAACATTACACGCCATCAGGGTATTCCATTCAGATTTCTGATCACGTAACATCAGGTGAAGGTAGCATGGGCTCATGCTCTTGAAATGCATGCTCTTACCATGTTCATCCTGAAGCAGCTTGATTAAATAGTGTGATGGGTTTTGTAGAGTCAGTCATGACACCAGCGATAGGGAGAGCCGTGTGAAAGCAGGTGCTGCCATCTCACAGATCAGGCCACTTCCTCTGCCGCTGTTCTACCCTCACTCTACTCCAAGGAGCTAGCAGGCAACACCAGCAGTGACCCTGTAGTCACCCTACCCTACCCTACCCTGCTTCCCTCCCAGGAATTAGAGTCAACCTGCCCGCAAGCATGTAGGAAGTATGAGCGACTTACTGCTACATAATAATATAAGACTTCCTTCTTGCTCAGAAATCTTTGAGGGAACCCCACTTTGTGTGGTGAGATTGAAAGATTTCCCTGTCTTCAGAACTATGCTTTCTGTTGCATTAATGATTCTTTATAAAGTCCTCCCTTCAGGGACCATTGGCCTCAGCCCACCTTTCTCAAACCATCCACCACCTCTCATCTCCATCCAAGAGACAGACTGAAGTCTGTGTATGCTGTTAATCAGCACTCAGTGTAGGATTGCTGCTTCGCTCAGAGCCAGGAGCACAGGTACAGGAAGAGAATGGAAACAGAGGTAACAACATTCCCTCAGAAACATTTTGGCAAAATTGTTGCTTTTGTCGCTTAGACCTTATATTCTGCTAACCTACAGGTAATAACTGAACTGGAAGTTAAAACTGTTCTTGACTGTCCTGTAACCCCAGTTATTTCCAAGTCTGATATAGGAGGGTTGCAGGTTCAAGGCCAGCCTGAGCAATTCCATGAGTCCCTGTCTCAAAATGGGAATGCCGGGTACATAATTCAGTGATAGAGTGCTTGCCTAGCACACAAAAATATTAGGTTTCAAACCTGGGACAAATGTCTGAAGTGCCTATTTAACATATAAAAGCAGATTTGACCACCAAGTTTTCCCTGCACCCCTGTTATAGGGTCCTCCTGGCTTGCATATCTTACCCTCCAGCCCAGGGAGCTCTCTTCACTGTATAACCCAACCGTTTCGGTTATCCACTCCCTTTGTAACTTTAGGCCTCCTGGCTGCTACTCCTGGTTCTCCTCTCTCCCTTCCCCTCCCCCTCTCCCCACATGACACAGCTCAGTCTGGTCATGTCCACTCTGGGGTCTCCCAGATGTCTCTGGCCCTGCCTCTGGCTATGCTCCCCCACACATCTGTAATAAACTTTCTCCTCCACCATACATACCTAGGAGCAGTCATGTTTCTTTTTCTGTTTTTCATTCAAAAAGACCCTGGGTTCAATCCCTGTGTGTTGGCTAGTCTTATGTCAACTCGACACAAGTCTTCCTCCACAAGACCCAGGCTGTAGGCAAGCCTGTAGCGTATTTTCTTAATTAGTGATTGATGTGGGAGGACCCAGCTCAAGGTGGGTGGTGTTGTCCCTGGGCAGGTGGCCCTGGGTTCTATAAGAAAGCCAGCTGAGCAAGCCATGAGGAACACTCCTCCAGGGCCTCTGCATCAGCTGCTGCCTCCTGGACCCTGCTCTGCTTGAGTTCCCATCCTGGTTTCCTTCAGTGATGAACAGCAATGCTGAAGTGTAAGCCAAACAAACCCTCTCCACCTTGTTTTTCAGTCAGGGTGTTTTATCGCAGCAACAGAAACCCTAACTAAGACGCCCCAGTACCACCATTTAAAAAAATAAAAGACTGCTCCCTGCTCTTCTGGCTTCCCTGTGCCTCCATATCAACAAACAAAGCCGGAATTGTTGGTCGGGTCTTCTGATTCTGATTTCCAAGGATCTGCTGTCCTCAGCCTGCTAAAGAAGTGTGCATCTGGACCGCAGTGGACCCCTTGGGGTGTTTTCTTGGCACAGCTGCAGCAGACTGCTAAAGTCATTAGAAAACCACAGCAACTCAATTTAGGCAGTGTTATCAGAGCTATCAAGGAAAAAATGTGTGAGTCACCTTATCTTGCAAAGAACCATAATTGGCAGAGGGTCTCGCAGCAGGCAAAGGAAATGTAGAATGTGTAGAGGACAACAATAGGTACAAACAGGTAAGAGAACCTTGGCAGACACGCAAACAAAGACTGCATCTGTTCAGAATAATTTTCATTATTCTGTTATGAGTGTTTGTGTATGTGTGTGTGCCTGTGTGTATTTACCTTGATTCGTCCTCTCATCCTTTTCATATAATATATGATGGATTCCATTTACATCATGGAGCTAGCTGTGGCAGTGCACACCTGTAATCCCAAATTCTTGGAGACGGAGGCAGGAGGATCAGGAGTTCAAGACCAGCCTTGGTTACATGAGACCCTGTCCAAACAAACAAATAAGTAACTAAACCCTACTTAAGGCATTAATAGTTTGAAACGCCAAGGAGATGAATGAATATTGTGACAGTTTGAATAAAAGTGATGCTCCTCCTGGGTTCATACTTGACAGGGATTAGGAGCTGTAGCCTTGTTAGAGGAAGTGAGCTTTGGAGTCTCAAATGTTCAAGCCAGGCCCAGTGTCTCACTCCCTCCCTGCTGCCTGGCAAGATGTAGGAGTCTGAGCTACCTCTCCATGTCTGCCTGCATGCCACCACGCTATCCCTCCAAATGTAAGCAAGCCTCTACTAAATTCTTCCTTTTATAAGCGTTGCCATGGTCACGACATCTCTTCACGGCAACAGAACTTTGACTAAGCAAAATCAGAGTAATCTGCATCCTCTTCTGAGAAGAAGTTTCAATGGTACTCAGAATGGCTGTGGCATGTGAGGCAGAAGCATGAACTTGTCGCTCTATTGGGAAATTAAATGAGACATAAGCAAGTGTGTATGAGTAATAAGTTAACAGGAAGTAGATCGTGATTGTATTAGTTACTTTCCTGTCGCTGTGATAGAGCACCCCTGAGGAACTCAAAAAATTAAACAAAAAAGAAAAAGAAAAAATAATCTAATCAAAAATTATTCAAATGAAAAAATACAAGTGGACAGTGGAGGTAAAGAAAACGTAAACCGTATTAGAGTCGCCTCAGTCATAATGTCTGCCATCTCAGGATGAAAAACAGCAGGTGCAGTGGTACACACCTGTAATCCCAGCTCTGAAGAGGTAGTGATCCCAGGGATGGAAGACAGCCACCACCCTACTTAGACATCTTAGTCAGTGTTCTATTGCTGCGAAGGTACACTATGACCAAGGCAACTGCTATTTTTTTTAAAGCATTTAATTGGGAGCTTACTTATACTTTTAGAGGGTTAGTCCATGATCATCAAAGTGGGAAGCAAATTTGGAGCCGCAACTGGACGCTTTACATCCTGATCCTCAGGCCGCAGGCAGAGAGAGGGACTGAGACTAGCACAGGTTCATGAAACCTCAAAGCCCGCTCCCAGTGACACGCCTCCTCTAACGAGGAGGCCATGCCTCCTAATCCTTCCCAAACAGTTCCACCAACTGAGGACGGAGCATTCAAACATGTGAGCCTATGTGGGTGGTTCTTATTGGAACTACCTCATCAGATAAAGTCAAAGCCTTGACCACATCACAGAAAAGCATTTCTGCGAGATCAAGAATCAACGTTATTAAGATAGATTTGTATAGGCAAAGGGCAGGACAAGTTCCTGAGACATGGGTGCAGGTTTCTTGAAAAATGGGATCCTAGGTGTCTATTATAATGGCTACTTATATAATCCTGTGGCATTCTAAGTTACATGCCTTAAAAGATGTAATTTTCAATGTGGTTTAAAGATTACGAAAAGCTTCCGGGAAGTGGTGGCGAATGCCTTTAAACCCAGCACTCGGGAGTCAGAGGCAGGCAGATCTTTGTGAGTTCGAGGCCAGGCTGATCTTACAGAGCAAGTAACAGGACAGCCAGAACTACACAGAGAAACTCTGTCTTAAAAACAAAAAAAAAAAAAAGAAAAAGAAAGAGAGGAAGGAAGGAAGGAAGGAAGGAAGGAAGGAAGGAAGGAAGGAAGGACGGAAGGAAGGGAGGAAGGGAGGAAGGAAGGGAGAAATGGCTCAGTAGCTAAAGGAACTTACCACAAAAACTAACAACCTATGTTCAACCCCGGGAATCCACAGGGTAGAAGAAACGAACTGACTCCCAGAACCTACCCTTTTATATCCAGATACACGTGCATGCACAATAAATAATATCGTCAAGATTTTAAAAAGAATTTCATTTTGTTTGGGGGGTTCTTTTTGCTGTTGTTTTGTTGGTGTTTTTGTTGTTGCTTTCTGTGTAGCCTTGGCTGTCCTGGAACTCACTGTCTAGACCAGACTGGCCTCAAAAATCACAGACACCTGCCTGCCTCTGCCTCCCAAGTGCTGGGATTAAAGGCATGAGCCACCATCACCCGGCAAGAATTTCCTTTTGTAAATGACACTCTGAGGTGGTTTTATGAGGCACATTATTTTAGATGTAGCCGTGAGAGATTTAGATTGCTAATACAGCAAAAGTCAAAGTCACAGACATTCTTACTCTAAGTAAGCAAGGTTCATTTGCTATTGTTTCAGTTTTCCTTTATAAATTGCTTGGAGTGGCCTTGAACTCATCCTAAAGCCCAAGCTGGCCTCAAACTTGTAGTGATCTTTCTGTCTGAACCTCTTGAGTGCTGAAATAACAGACTCAGCCCCCACACCCAGCTTTGTTGCTGGTAATATTGTTTACATCTTTTTTATTTGTTTTTACTGTGGCAGGAGGTCGGAGAGCAACCGGTAGGAGTAGGTTTCTCCTTCCACCTGTGGGTCCCAAGTCTCAGGGCCTCTTTTACCCAATTAGCACATTTGTTGTTCCTAACATCCTTGTTTGAGATGACTTTAAGAAAAACACATTATCTTTGTAGGTAATTATACTTTTACTTGCTGTCTTCAAGTGCCTATCAGGAAAGGCTATGTAATGATTTATACAGAAATGTTATAGAAATTTGTAGCTCTGGCAGGCCTGAAACTTATGTAAACGAGGCTGCCTCAGATTCCAGAGTGCTGGGATTAAAGGCATGCACCACCGGGCCCAGAAATATAAAAATATTTTTCACTGAGCATGGTGGTATACACCTATTATTCCAGCACTGGAGGATTTCTGAGATTTGAGGCTTGCCTGAGCTACATATAGTAATAATCATCATCATCATCATCATCAACAACAACAACAAATATATATATTTGTTTTGCTTAAGATTTTCCTTAACTACTATACTCTTTTCCAAAAAGACAACTCAGTGGTTAAGAGCAGTTGCTGCTCTTCCCGAGGAACTGAGTCTGAATGTAAGCACCTACATCTAACAGCTCACAACCGTGTAACTACAACTCCAGGGCATCCAATGCTCTCTTCTGGCCTCCATGGGCAACCACGCAAGTGTGACACACATGCATGAATGAGTACGTAAGTAGAAATAAACATTATTTTTAAAGAGAAAGAACAGAAAGGATTTTAGAGGAAAGACCACGCCCACGTCCCCAGGGCCACCATCAAGTTTAGTGACTTGGAAAGATTCACAGGCACTGTTATTCACACAGTCAGTTGTTGTTCTGTGAAAGAATGCAAAAGAAAGTTAACAAAGGGGAAAGGCTAGCTGAGGGAAGTCCGGGGAAATGAAGCTTCTGGCAGCTCTCCAAGTGCCATCACACAGGATGTGTTTAAGCATCGTCAACCACAGTAGCTTCTCAGATTCAGCAGTCAAGTTCAGGGCGCTCTCAGCAGTATGTAACACATGCCAACTACAAAACTTTCAGGCTCTCAGAGGAAGCTAGATTTTCAGCTGAAAGCACACTGTCTATGCAAACAGCTTAATTGCAATAAACTATCCCTGTCAGGTTGATACGAGTGGCTGCAAAATCTATCAGTTCCCAACCAAGGGTTATGGAGAAGGCATCTCGGAGCTGCTGCATCAGCCTCTTTAGAACCATTTATTGACAGGCCTTTGGCTAAGCTATATATGATTAAGTTCCTTGCAGCCTGGTGACACCAACCTTCACAACTGAGCTTAGTTATGCCTCTTAGAAATTAAAACCAACCTCATTGACATAACTTTGTATTGGAAATCTGATATTAGGCTTTTCCTGGGAACACATGAAAACCTCTTTTATCCCAGATCAGGCACAGACAAGAGACCAAAGAAAAGATTACACTCAAGTCTAGTTTAGAGAGTCTAGTGGATGACTCAAAGGCAACTTCACCATCAAATACCAAACCTCAACATGGGTGACAACTCATGAACTCTACATCGCTGCAGCTGCCTCCCCCAACTCACAGACAGGCCAGCCAGCAGGAGAGTTTTTTTTCTGTCAAGCAGTTACAACCTTGAGGAAGGGTCTTGTAAATCCTGAAACTTTCTTTTTTATTTTTTTCCTTTTACTGAAAATAGATTTCCCCTCCCCCTCAGATACTAACCATATCCCGATTGTGGTTTCCCCTCCGTCTACTTCTCCCGGCTCCTTCCACTCTCCTCCCATCTGGTTCCACCCCGTTTCTGTCTCTTATAGAAAGCAAACAGGCTTCAAAGGGATAATAAAATAAAACATGAGATCAAACAAAAGCTAACATCATAACAGGGCAAAATAAACAGAAGGAAAGAGTCCAAAAAAGGCACAAGAAGCCAATATAGACTCAGAGATTGCTCCTTGGCACAAAGAAGCTTCCAGTATAAGGATTAAGTTACATCTAATTGAGTTGTGAGCCAAAGGAGTCTCATGGAAACCCCCAAACAACCTATGCTGTTGCCAAGACTCTAGGTTGCCCTCCACAAACTGAAGCAAGGCCCTATTGTTGAGCAACACCAATGCAACTCATCGAACATGGACAAGTCAAGCTGGTGCCTACATAGAGCCTTCATCTCTATAGGCTAGCATCTTTGGTTCAGGGAGGTATTCTGCATGCTACCTAGGGGAAAATGTAAACACCAATCCAGTGACAACCCCTTTGATCTATAATGGTACCCTGCCTGTAACCAGGTAATACCTGATTTCATGAAATGGAACCCACACCCAGTGCTGCTTGGGTGACCAAGCACTTGAAACTACATAGCCCAGGTGCCCAAAGTAAAACCAATTACTACTGTCCTACTAAAAGAACATAGCAATAAAATGACTCCTAATGGCATTCTGCTGTACTTATAGATAAGTCCCTTATTCAGCCATCATCAGAGAACTCTCCTCTAGGAGCAGATAGGAACAAATACAATATTCAGAGAGCGAGAGACCTGGTAACACTGAGTACTAAATGGGATGTGGCCATCAAATCCCTCCCCTCAGGGCTCAGGGAACCCTGTGCAAGGTAAAACAGAAAGAGTCTAAGAGCCAGAGGAGATGGAGAGAGTACACAAGAAAATAAGATGCTGCATTTTAACAGGGTCGCCCCACGCAGGAGAGCACAGAGACTGTGCATGCACATGTGGAATAAAGACCAATCACCTCGTAGCATCCAGTGTGGACCAGTTAATTTAAATTATCCAAGCCCGCGCTTAGCCCAGGAAGTCTGCTTTCGCACAGGCTTCTGGGTGGGGCGACAAGGCTCATTTCCCATGTTCATTCACTCACAGGCTGTCGTAAACATTCAAGAAGGTGACCTTCAGTTAGGCTAAATTTTTCCATCCTAACATGTTCTGGACACTTGGGACCGCACCTATGTCCCCAAATATCTGGGTGTGGTCCCAGCTGACTGGAATACTTTCAATTGGCTATAAACTGTGTCTGGTGGGCTACCAGTAACATAAGGCCTGTACAGATCTGCACTCGATTGGCCCTAGAGTTGGAAGGAGAAGTGGACACATGTCCCCATGCCTAACCCAGAAGCTATGTCCAATCGATAACCACTTGCAAATGAAAAGTTAGTTTTCTCCAAGGGAGTCTCACTGGGAAACAAACTGTTCTGAAGGGCAGGCTGCATGCCCAGCAATAAATGGCCAACACAAAATGAAACTCAGCAGCACCTCTGGAGGTTCCCTTTCGTCCTTTCGTCCTTCCTTCCTTCCTTTTTTCCTTCCTTCCTTCTGAAAGACCTACAGAGCATGGACCTTCTCGCTCCCACTCAGGAAAGGCAACACCCCAAATCACTCACGAGAAGCAGTCTCGATGCAAATAGCATTTTTATTCCAAGTGCACTGGGGTCCACAGTCATTCGCCACGCAGGGGTAGAGGACTGAGGACCTCGAGGGCAGAATTGAGATAGCTTTTATAGGATTTACATCAAAGCTAATAGGCCAGTTTCAAAGCTAGCCTGTTATTTTCATTAGGCCTAAAAGCAAGGTCATGGGACAGTTCAAAACTTGGAATTGTTAATAAGGTTTCCTAAGTTACAGAGATTTCATAGACAAGGCGGGATTGTTCAGCGTGCCTGCAAGGTTAGGGGGTTTTCTTTCTCTAGGACCAGCAGGCTCACTGAGTGGCCTTGTCCTTGAGCGTCTGGGAGAATGTCCTCTCCAGTCAGGGAGTTATCTATATCTGTTGGCAGAGGCACTTGTTGTTTCTAGTTTTCCCTTCTTGCCATGAGTCCCGTCTCTTTTAGTTATTAATTTTCTTTGTAGACAGGATGACCCATAACAATTCCCAGACTGTTTTTGTGAATAACAACATTCTTCAGAAACTAGGTGGTTATGAATAATAATAATAATTTCCAGAAACCGGACCAGAAATTGTGACCAAGCTATTTCATGTGTTTTTCTGTTTTCCTGAGCTTTGCATGCAGCTAGGGTGATTTTTAAATACATGCTGATGGACTTTTTTTAAATTTCTAACTTTTAGTGGTCATTAGAGAGTTAGGCTGTATTTTCATCCTTTCTTTCTGTCTTTCTTTCTTCCTGTCTTCCTTTCTTCTTTTTTTAATCTAGTAACTTCCTGAGCTTCCTCACCCTTGTGAGTTTTGTTAGTTTCCTGAGTCCCATGAGCCTCCCTCTTCAGGAAGTCACATTTCTGCCCCAAGGAAATGACTAGAGAACAAAAATGATGTGGCTCTGGGCATGATGTCACTTGCCTGTAATCCCAGCATTTGGGAGGCCTTGTGAATTTGAAGCCAGCCTGTGCTACATAGCAAGATCATGTTTCAAAAAAACAAAACATCAACAAGCTTCTTTTTAACTCCTCTGAGACATTGATTTGGGCATATAATATGGCTGTGCCTGGAGAGTAGAGACTTAAACAAACAAACAAACAAAAACTGTATCAGTGTTAACATATGAGAGCTGGTAAAGGTGCTTGGAGCCAAGCCTGATGAAATAGATTATATGTCCAGGTTCCAGGTGGTGGAAAGTGAGAAATCTGACTCTGAAAGTTTCCTCTAGCTTCCACACATATCCATGGAATGCATGCACACCCCACACCCTCACATAGACACAAAAATAAAGAATAAATGTTACAGTACAAATTTATTTTAGAAAAAGCAACATGTAAATGAAAAAAGAGCAGAGAAAGACTGTAGGCCTTCCCCACCTGGACTTGTGTAACAGAGCATGCAGAAGAAAACCCACATGTAGACCTGGTGCACAGCTACAATTCCACTACATAGGAAACAGAAGCAAGTGGACCTCTGTGAATTCAAGGGCAGCCTGCTTTACGCAGTGAGTCCAAGACATCCAGGGCTACACAAAGAGAGAGGGGAGGGGAGGGGAGGGGAGAGCAGGGGAGAGGAGGGAAAGGGGGAGGGGAGGGGAGAGCAGAGGAGGGGAGAGGAGGGGAGGGGAGGGGACAGCAGAGGGGGGAGAGGAGGGGAGGGGAGAGCAGAGGAGAGGAGGGGAGAGCAGAGGAGGAGAGAGCAGAGGAGGGGAGAGCAGAGGAGAGGAGAGGAGGGAAAAGGGGAGGGGAGGGGAGAGCAGAGGAGAGGAGGGGAGAGCAGAGGAGAGGAGGGGAGAGCAGAGGAGGAGAGAGCAGAGGAGGGGAGAGGAGAGGAGGGGAGGGGAGAGGAGGGGAGAGCAGAGGAGAGGAGGGGAGATCAGAGGAGAGGAGGGGAGAGCAGAGGAGGAGAGAGCAGAGGAGGGGGAGGGGAGAGCAGAGCAGAGGAGAGGAGAGGAGGGGAGGGGAGGGGAGGAGAGAGCAGAGGAGGGGAGGGGAGAGCAGAGGAGAGGAGAGGAGAGGAGGGGAGGGGAGAGGAGGGGAGGGGAGGGGAGAGGAGGGGAGGGGAGAGGAGGGGAGGGGAGAGGAGGGGAGGGGAGGGACAAGGGGAGGGGAGGGGAGGGGAGAGCAGAGGAAGGGAGGGGAGAGCAGAGGAGAGGAGGGGAGAGCAGAGGAGGGGAGAGGAGAGGAGAGGACAGCTCTACAGCTCTTCCGGACACCCTGACCTTGCTCTGACTCCTCTGAGACTTCACTTAGATTTACAGTCCCCACACTGGGATCTGTCCTTAGGGCCTGGCCTGCTAATTCAAGAATACTGCAAAGTCGATTTACTTAGAATCCAGTCATTCTAATGTTTCTGTTTAGAATTTCCCATGCACTGACCGCTCCCAGTTCTGACCACAAATCCTAATTTGCAATGGTGTCTGTGTGTGAAGAGACGTTCTTTCTACACAGAGTTCCCTCTTCCCTTGTTGCAACAGTTCCTGAACAGAATTTGCCTTCTGGCTTTGTAACTGTTCAGCTTTCTCTGACTAGAGTCAGTACTGGGAGGCGTGATCCGGTGTCAGGGGTCAGATGGAATTCAAAACATCCTCCCAGCTGGCAGAGGAATGCAGAGAGGCCCTTCCTTCAAGAGAAGGGAGCGTCTTCAGGAACGGTTTTTAAAACCAGACTTTGATAATCGCTTCCCTCTGTATTTTCTCGGGAGTGGGGTATTTTGTTTCCTTCTGCGATTGCAAATCACTGGATGTTTTTCACCAGTCATAATCTACATTTTAAAATCATCCCCAATTCCCATTAAGAAATTATATCGAGAAGAGATTTTGTAAAAGCAGAAAGTATTTTACACAACTTCACTGAGACACATCATGTTCCAGGACAGCAGGGATGGATATACCGACTTAGAAAGAGTTTCCAAATGTGCTTGTACAGCTTCGCAGCCTTCCTTCTTAATGGCTCGTGCAGACAGCAGCCTAGAAGAGATTCCTTTTTTTTTTTGGGGGGGGGTGCTGCACTGTGAAAAACAACTTGATTTTTATCAAAGTGTGTGTAGTAACAGAAGAAAAGCGCGGTCCATCTAAGTCTGTTGTTGCAAACCGGGGGCAATCTGGAAAGCTAGCCGTAACAGCCCACAGATTTCACTGAACCATCCCCAAAATGAGGTCAGGAGTCCGGTCTGCCAGGAATGAGTGGGGTGTTCATGGTCCCGTGATGCACCAGCCTGAACTTGTGAGTTTTGGCAGACATCACAAGGAAGGAATGCAATTAGTTTTCGTACGAGGGGAATGAAACGCCTGAAGCAGAAGGCTCCACTAGAGAACAAGCCCTCTCTTGTGGGCGTCTACGTATGACCCACGCTGTCTCTCCAGCATCCATGCTGTTGAGACTCCACCAGGCTTCTTCACAGTCTTCAAGATCAAAGTTTCCATTTTGTTTATCAAAACTCTGGCTGCTCTGAGTGGAGCACAGCCTGTGCTGAAGCTGAAATAGCCAGCGGCAAGCAGTATCCGGTTCCAGGGGAGGGGCGCATCCAGGCAATCAGAATGCCAGAATCAGGAGGAGTTCCCCTCACAGACACAGCCCTCGCTAAAGCCAAGCAGCAGTCAAGCAGAACCACACAGCCATATTCCAAGCCCAGGCGACAAGCGAGGCTTGCCTAAGCCCAGTGACCTCGTTATTTCCGGAGTCCAGATGATCCCACGGAGGAAAAGTATGCCCATGGGCCACAAAATTATCCACCTCTTTTTTTTTTTTTTTTAATCTTCCCCAATGGTGAGGTGAGGAGGGTCAAAACCAGTCTTCCGCCTGCCGGGCAACGGCTAGAGCAACAACAATCAGCCTTAAACTTACCCATGTCTGAGAGTCACACCCTCAATAGTAATAAACAGCAAACTTCTAGAAACTCTTTTCATGTCTCCTGCCTTTTTCAGAAGTTCCAAAAAGCCAAAGTCATATTAGAGAAAAACAAAAGCAGCACCCTTTGGGGGA
This sequence comes from Cricetiscus sungorus, assembly GCA_030556225.1. NCBI lineage: Eukaryota > Metazoa > Chordata > Mammalia > Rodentia > Cricetidae > Cricetiscus > Cricetiscus sungorus. Next base: position 29,879,646 of record JANBXA010000190.1, on the reverse strand, counting down.
ATGTCTTCTTTTTTGTGTGTGAGTGGCCTCCTCTACCGCTATCCATCTTATTTTCTGAGACTGTGTGTGTAAGGACTCAGGCACTATGCTGGGCTGCCCCTGTCACCTGCCAGAATGCACTCAGGCAGCTCTGGTCAGCCCAGGGTTCCAGGGTTGTGTAGTCTGCACACAAGTGCAGAGGGCCCTTTAAAAGAAAGACCCCCGCCCACTTAAGCTCTCTTTTCCGCTGTTGCCCAAGGGCAGACAGGACTTTTCCTGACTCCCTCTTCTCTTGTCCTTTCTTTGTCTCTGTGCCTCTTTACCTTGTTTCTTATTCCTTCCTCGTCCCTCCCCTTTCTAAAAATAAGAAAAAACTTCTCACTTAAGCTCTGTCTGCCTGGCATGTTTGTCTCTCCACCTTGGTCACCCTCGCCCCGCATGAAATATATTCCCCGTGCTTTATCATGACACTGAGTCTCTCACTGATCGTAGGGCTCCTCTATTAAACTAGACTGTTTGGCCATCAAGCCTGTGGAAGTCTTCCTGCGTCTGCTTTCCCAAGCACCAGGATCATGCTCTAAACATACGTGGCTTTTCGCATGGATGCTGGAGGTTGACTGGGTTCTTATGCTTGTACAGAAACTCTTCACCGGCTGAGCCATCTCCCCAGCCCCGATTTTCTTTTCCACACTGAAAGTATTTGCTTTGTTAGTGTTGTTTGTGCTTTGAGACTGAGTCTCGTGTAGCTTAAGTTTTTAAGTGTTTGAGTTTTTAAGAGTCAAAGCCTAAGGTGGCCCTAACAAGCTAGGTGTGGCCACTCCTCTCCAACGCACCATTAAAGAGGTAAGTTATAGGAAAAAGCGGAGAAAGATGTATTCAACTTGATCACATTGCAAATAAACAAAAATGTCCACTTCCAACACCGACGTAAAGGTTCGATTTAAACAGACCAAGAGGACAGATGACTCAGCAGTCCTGGTCTAACAGCCTTGTCCACCATTGACTCATCATTATCTGAGCTCCAGTTTCTCCTACAAGGTGGTCCGATAAGTGTGTGAACTTCCTTCCTGTGAGACAAGATCCTCCGACTGACACCAGGACTTTAGCCATTCATTAATTCTTTAAAGGCCACTGTTGTAGTAGCCCGGTACCTTAAGTGTCTTTCTTTAAAATATCTTCTCTCTTACTGGAAGTATGGTTACAGGCTGATCCTGTATAACAGAGGAGACCTTGAACTCCTGACCCTCCCTGCCTGAACTCTCTGTGTAGACCTGAAACTCACAGAAATCCACTGCCTCTGCCTCCTGGGTGCCGGAATTAATGGTGCGTGTTACCTCATCCTGTCTAAAAGTAAAAGTTATTACTGGCCATCGTTTTTCCGGAAGGATGCTTGCTTGCCTATTTTTCTTTTTTGAGAGAGGTGGTCTTGTATAGCCTATTTGCCTCAGTGTAGTCAAGGATGATTTTGAACTCCTGATCCTCCTGCCTCTACCTCCCATGTCCTGGGATTATGGACTTCTGATACCATGCCTACCAACCTTTGGAAGGGTGCTGTTTGACACCCTGCTGTCAGTCACACTAGCACGATGTCTGGACTGAATGAGTGGTCAGAAAGTAATCACCATCACCATTTTCTACTTTGTTCAGATTGTCAAATATTGAATAATGCTTTGTGTTCCTTGAAGGAAACAGAAGCAGGATTCTAGCTAAGAACAAATCCGAGCCAAAGGATACTTGCCTTTCCTGTGGCACCATGTGGGAAGGTCTTCACCCACTCTTATCTGATGACACCCATTCCTGAGACTGTGACACCCAAGTCTTGCGTGCCCCTGTCAACTGGTCACGTGACTTACCTCAGATTACTGTCCAAGTGTCCACATTCTAGGACACTGACCTTTTCTGACAAGTCAATGCAAGTTCCACACTGGGAGTTTTTTAAAAACAAAAGTCTCTAATGGGCAACTATCCCTGAGATCTCTGTGGTAGCCCCAGAGATGGGCAACACCCAGACCTTAAATGCTTAAAGGTGAAAACGTACTTCAAGACACAACTTGAATCACACACACTGTGAGGCCCCAGTGTGAGCAGAGCAGGTTTATTACTGGGCTATAATATCTCCCACCATCTTTTTTATTCTGCATTTGGACAGAGACTCCAGGCATGCCTTGAACTTGGGATCCACCTACCTCAGCCTTCCAGGTAGCTGGGATATTAGGCTGGCAATATCAAGGCTGGTTTATTCTATTTGATTTCTCTTTATTTTGTTCATTTATTCACTCCTGTGTTTCAGGCTGGCCTCAAACTCCACCAAGAATGGGTGTGAACTCCTGATCACCCAGTGCTATGATTCCAAAGTTGCTCCACTAAACTCATAGTTTGTGGTGCTGAGGATTGAACCCAGGGACCATGTAATCAAGGCAAGACCATTACCAAGTAAGCCACATCCCCAGACCTCTCTTTCTTTTAACCTAGCAATTGTGTTCATTCCAAGTGCTCTTGGTTAGTGAAATGACATTGTACCACCCTTCAAAACAAGGAAAATCCAGCAATCCGCATCTGTTGTTAGATGTTTCAATGGTTAGTAACTGCTGCTGCATAAAAATGAATCCAAGCTTAGTGTGCTCACAATGCACACTTTCTATCTCATAGTTCTTAAGAGTCAAGAGTTCAGGCATGGCCTGGCAGGTCCTCTGCTCAGGCCCCCATGAAGCTATAACCCAAGCACCTGATGGACAGGCCCATACAGGACAGATGAGGGAAGTAACTAATGTCAGGCTCACATGGCTGCTGGTGGAGATTGTGTTCCATGAGGGCTGAGGAGCTGAGGACCAGACATGTGAGCAGATAACACTGACAAGCTTTATGCTGGTCTTCCCGGAAAGGAAGCACGGATAGCTAAAGACAGAGGTGTTTCTTTTTAAATACAACAAAATCAGTACTGAGAGGGCAAATTTGCTATCTGATAATATGAATTTCTTGCTTACAATAGCTACTTTTGTCTCAATTTTTAATTTGTCTTTGTTTTTCCAAGACAAGGTTTCTCTGTGTAACAGTCCTAGTTGTTCTAGAAACTTTTGTGTAGACCAGGTTGACCTGGAAATCACAGAGATATAACTGCTGCTGAATCCTGAGGGATAAAAGTTGTGTGTCACCACTGCCCAGTTTAAGAATAATTGAAAGCTGGGTGGTAGTGGCAAATGCCTTTACTTCCAGCATATGAGAGACAGAGGCAGATGGATCTCTCTGAGTTTGAAGCCAGCCTGGTCTACAGAACTAGCTCCAGCACAGCCAAGAGTACACAAAGAAATCCTGTCTTGAAAAAAAAAATCATTCTTTAGCTTTACAAATGCTGTGAAATAAATATTACCTCCTGACATACAGCTGAATAATTACCACACACATACATGCAGCTGAATGGATACCCTAAACATAGTTGGATGAGTAGCATTTGAGTGTGCAAGCCTGCACATACACACACACACACACACACACACACACACACACACACACCTAAATGAGTACCATCCGGCACATACACCTGAATAAATACCACCCACACACAAACAGCTGAATAAACACCACCCACACACAAACAGCTGAATAAACACCACCCACACACAAACAGCTGAATAAACACCACCCTACACACACACACACACACACACACACACACACACACACACACAGCTGAATAAGTACCACTGAATAAGTACCACCCCAGAAAAAGCTGAGTAAATACCACACTCCACACACTATATAAGTATTGTACACATACAACTGAATAAGTATACTCTCACACACACACAATCCATATCACCATACACACAATAAATAAATAAATAAATAAAGTGACTTTTATATTAAGAATTGCTTTAAGCGGAGAGTTGGTGGTGCCTGCCTTAATCCCAGCACTTGGGAGGCAGAAGCAGGTGTATGTCTGTGAGTTCAAGGTCAGCTAGGGCTATTACTCAAAGAAACACTGTCTTGAAAAGCTGGGGAGGAAAGAGAAATGAAGGAAGAGGAAGAAGGGAGGGAGGGAGGAAAGGAAGGAAGGAAGGACAGAAGGAAGGAAGGAAGGATGGAAGGAAGGAAGAAAAAGAATTATTTTAACTTTTTTTTTTTTTTTGGAGACTGGATCTAGCTGGATAGTGGTGGCACACATCTTGAATACCAGCACTCAGGAGGCAAAGGTGGGTGTATATGTGAGTTCAAGGCCAGCCTAGTCTACAGAGTGAGTTCCAGGACAGCCTCCTGGACAGAAACCCTGTCCCAAAAAATCAGAAGGAGAAGGAGGAGGAAGAGGAGGAAGAGGAGGAAGAAGAGAAGGTGAAGAAGAAGGAGGAGGAGAGAGAGAGACAGAGAGAGACAGAGACAGAGACAGAGAGGAAGGGAGAGACTGGGCCTCATACTCGACACTGTAGCAAAGGATGACCTTGAACTCCTGGTCCTCTGCCTCCTACAGGCTTGGATTACATGCATGCTCACCATATCTACTTTAATACTGGGGGTGGAACCCAACGCTTCTTGCATTCTTGGCAAGCACTCTACCAATAGATACACATTTCCAGGCCTTAAAGTCTTATTCTTAATAAACATCACCTTTTAATTTAAAATGGAAAGATCTTGTTTTGTTTTGTAACAAACCAAAATAGACCTCTGAAGCTCAAAAAGAACTCTACATTTGGAAACCTCATTTACCTTCAGTGTTCAATCAATACTACACTTACGGTTTTTTTGTTTTTGTTTGTTTGTTTGAAACAGGGTTTCTCTGTATTACTTTGAAGCCTAGCTTACATTTACTTTTTAAATTTATATTGTTTTGGGGTTAACAAATCATAGTTGTATCAGATAGATAGATAGATAGATAGATAGATAGATAGATAGATAGATAGATAGATAGATGTAATGCTTCTGTGTATATACACAATGTGGCAACACTAACTAATTATCATATCCTCACATCATTTTTTCAGTGATACATTTGAAATGTAAATAGTTATTCTGAAAAATACAATACAATGTTACTGACTTTGTCACCCTTTTGTGCTATAAATAGATCTCAAAACCTATTCATTCTGCCTGTCTGAGGAGACCGAGAGAGTTTAGGGTGCTGTGGTCATAGATATCCTCCTTCCTCTCTGAAATTAGAACAGTCCCCATACCTTCCTCCTCCTGTCTCCCAGCCTCTGAGAACCACTGCTCTAGTCTACATTTGATTCTAGCCAGAAGGTGGACACCACTGCTTTGCTGTTAGAAGCCCAACTTTTCCAGATTCTGCAAGTAAATAGTGTAGCCTGTCTTTCTGTGGCTTTGCTCCACTTAGCAGGGTGTCCTCCACATTTATCTGTGTAGCCCCGGATGTCCTGGAACTCACTCTGTAGATCAGGCTGGCCTTTAACTCAGAAATCCACCTGCCTCTGCCTCTGCCTCTGCCTCTGCCTCTGCCTCTGCCTCTGCCTCTGCCTCTGCCTCTGCCTCTGCCTCTGCCTCTGCCTCTGCCTCTGCCTCTGCCTCTGCCTCCTGAGGGCTGGAGTAAAGGCATGTGCCACCACACACAGCTGATCTCCCTCCTTTCCTTTTAAAAGAGCTGAAGGAAGCCTTGTTGCATGTGTAGGCATTTTCTTTATCCAAGTCAACATAGGAGTGTGGCTATCCTTTCTTGTTAATTTATATTTCATCTTGAACTGGCCTGGAACTTTCTACACAGACCAGCTTGGCCTTGAAGTCACAGAGATCTTCCTATCTCTGCTGTCCACGTGCTTGGATGCTGGGATTACAAATATTGGACACTAAGCCAGGCTGGCTTCTTACATCTTTTTAAAAAAATTATTGATTGGTTGATTTTTTATGAGTGTGGGTGTTTGCTTATATCAGTATATATAGTCTGTGTACCATGAGTGTGCCTAAAACTATAATTATGCAGACAGTTGTGAACTGCCATGGGGGGCAGGGGAATTGAACTTGTTCCTCTGTAAGAGCAGCCAGTGCTCTCAACCAATGAGTCATCTCTCTAGTTCCTCTTTCGTCTTTTTGACCAAAGCTATTCTGACAGGTATGGAATGTTATCTGCAGTTCTATAATAATTAGTGACATTCAGCTTCTTATTTTTTGTTTGTTTGTTTGTGTTTGTTTTTGAGAGAGGGGATATTGTAGCCTAGGCTAACCTCAAATTAAACTAGCTAACTGCATAGCCTCCTGCTTCCACCTCCTGAGGAGGGGGATAAGAGGCAGGGGCCTATAACGGGTCTTTCTTTGGACTGCCAGCTCCTCAGTAATGACATGGAGACTTCTTATTAAGTATGAAAGCTTGACCTTAGCTTAGGCTTGTTCCCAGATACCTCTTAAAACTTAAATTACCTGTTTACGTTCATCTCTGTTCTGCTCGTGGCTCATTACCTCTCCTCAGTACCGAATGTCTGACTTCCTCCACATCTGGCTGGCAAATTTCCTGAGCCAGATTCTTCCCAGAGTTCATACCTCTGCCCATAAGTTCCACCTACCCTCTCCTGTCTAGCCATTGGTTGTCCAGCTCTTCAGTAAACCAATCAGAATATGCCTTAGGCAAATGAAGTTAAACAGAGACACATCTTCAAAATGTGATCAAATATTCCTTGAGATGGGCCACCCTTGTGGGATATTTTTATCTAATTCTGACATTCCCGAGACTGCCAATAAAGTTTGCCTTGAATCAGAGGGCAGAGCTAGCTACAAGCTGACCAAAATTAGCCATAGAGATTTGGAGGATCCAGAACATATAGAGGGACATGGGAAGTAATAAGAAGGAGATTAGAAAGATTCTCAGCCTTTGGGGATGAGAAAGGAGAAAGAGGGGAGGTCATTGGTCATTTCTCTGCTGCTTCTCTAATCAATCAGGTTCTTACTCCAGTATCTGAGTTTTTATTGATTAGGAATAATGATATAAATGCCTCAGGCCATCATGCCAGGTTTTACATGTTGCTCAGGGTTGAACCCAAGGCTTTGGGTAGGATAGGTGAATACACATCAGCTGGGCTCCATGCTCAACCCTGCAGAGTATGTAAATGCATGCACTAGATTTTGCTTGCACTCTTTAGAGAAACACAAGAGGGTGGGGCTGTGTGGTCTGGTTTGACTTTAAGGCAGTGTATCTCACTGCTTTGCCCTGTCTGTCCTGAAACTCACTATGCAAACCAGGCTGACCTCAAACTCTCAAAGATCTTCCTGCCTCTGCTTCCCAAGTGCAGCGCTGGAATTCAAGGGATGTGCCACCACACCCAGCCTTCACCTTATGTTTTGAGACAGTATTTCTCACTAACCCTGAAGCTCACTGGTTTGGCTAGACTGACTGGCCAGTGCATGCCAGGAACCCACCAGTTTCTTCCCCCAGCAGGGTTACAGGCACATGGGTGCCGGAGTAGAGCCTCTTACTTTTACAGCAAATACTTTTACCTACTAAGACATCTCTCCAGCCCTCACTTTTTTTCTTTTTTATCAGAAGACGACTTGTGGGAATTGGTTGTCTCCTTCTTCCATGCAGGCTCCAGCAACCCAACTCACATCAGCAATCCACTGAGCCGTCTCCTCGTCCCTTAAACTAATTTTTATCCTTGCAGTGGTAGATCAAACCCAGCATCTCAGACATGTAAGGCAAGCAGTCTGTCTGCAGATGAGTCATATCTGCAGCTCATCAATTGATATTAACCATTTAGATGTTTAGTAAGTGTTTGCTGGTGAAGCCATTAGATCTTTGGCCTTTTTTTTTTTTTTTTTTTTTTTTTTTTTTTTGGTTTTTTGAGACAGGATTTCTCTGTGTAGCCTTGGAGCCTGTCCTGGAACTAGCTCTGTAGACCAGGCTGACCACAAACTCACAGAGATATGCCTGCCTCTGCCTCCCAAGGGCTGGGATTAAAGGCATGTGCCACTACTGCTCTGCTTTCTTTTTGTTTTTATTGAATGGTGTGTGTGTGTGTGTGTGTGTGTGTGTGTGTGTGTGTGTGTGTGTGTTCCTGGGTCCTATGGAAGAGCAGCCAATGCTCTTAACCACTGAGCCATCTCTCCAGCAAGTTCCAGGTCATCTCAAGATGCATAGTAAAACCCCATCCCGAATAATAAAGCAAAACAGTGTCTACGTTTGTCTCAACTTGTATCTTATTAAAGCAGTCACCTAAGTGAGAGATCATGTGATTCATATCATGATTTTTCTCGTAGTATATATAGATTGTAATCGAAAGAAAAAAAAAAGCCTGAAAATTACCTAAATGCCCATGAATAGAGAAATGTGTAATTATGGTTACATATGACGATTTAAAAGAATGGGATAAAGGGCTGGAGTTAAGAGCACGCACTGCTCTTTCAGAGGACCATAGTTTGTTCCAGCACCCATGTTTGTGGCTCACCGCTGACTATAACTTCAGGTTCAGGAAAATCTGAAGCCTCTGACCTCCACATAAACATACATACAAAAATATGTTGCATGTATGCTAAAGCCTTTTTTTTTCTGTGATGTATCCACAGCTACCCCTGCTTTCACTGGTGTCTCTCTCCATGAAATGTTTCCATCCCTCCTCTTCAATTTATGTATATTCCAAAGGCAATTGAGCCTCAAGTTCATCCTTTTTTATATACTTAGTGTGCGCGCGCGCACACATATGCACGGACGTGCTCATGCACACACACACACACACACACACACACACACACATACACACATGCTCTTACCACATTGCATGTGTTGAAGTCAAAAACTAATCTGTGGGTTTTAGTTCTCTCCTACAAGTGGGACCCAGAGATCTTACAGGCCAGGAAGTAAGTACCTTCACCTGCTGAGCCATCTTGCTGACCCCAAATGAAGTCTCTTGTTTGTTTGTTTTTCCAGACAGGTTTCCTCTGTGTGACAGTCCTGGCTGTCCTGGAACTCACTTTGTAAACCAGGCTGGCCTCAAACTCACTGCCTGCCTCTGCCTCCCAAGTGGCAGGACTAAAGTCTTGAGCCACCACCACCTGGCTCAAAATTGGTCTCTTACATGCAACATATTGTTTAATTTTTCAAAGCTTGGAGTTTGAAGGCTTGAAAGATATTTTGACATACAAATTTTGGGTTTTGAAGGGGCTACTTATCATCTCCTAGAAGTGTGATCTATTCACACTGACAATATGACATGACCTTGGGGTAGGGGCGTCTTCAGAAGGAACTGGTTTCTTCTGACTGCTTGACCCAAAATGCTCTCCTCATGTGAGAGGGGGTGGAATTTCGAAACACCCTGGTCCCCTAAGAAGAAGGCTGGGAATGATGTGTTTTGCGGGGACCTTCCAAAGATACAGAAAGGCATTTTTTGTAGAGAGTCCACCTTCTTTAGAGGACTTATCTTTTGCAGAGTACTCATTATGTTACAGATTGCCATGAGTCTGTAAGTCACGGCTGGCTTCCAATATACTCCTCATGTAAAACAATGAAGAATCTTATTGCCTAAGGAAATGTTGATTTAACTACTGGATTTTCAAGTAGGGGAATCTTAGGTTCAAAATTTGAATTTTCAATAAAGTGCATATGTGTGTCTCGTGTTGGTTAGATTGTTTTTATTGTCTGACTCAGGCTTCTTGCTTCATCTTCTCATTTATTTAATGGCTAACTTCTGTGGGAGTCTTGGTAAGTTTTGGTAGATCTTGAGCCAAAGAGAAGCAGCTGTGTCCCTGAAACAAACAGTCACCCTACACAGCCACTGGCTTTCAGAAATTCTCTAACCAGAGATGCCTTTGGGGCTTGGTCTAGAAACAGTGACTAAGCACTGTCAGGCAGAATGTCCTGTGTGCGCTGAGGTATGAAGCATTACCTGTTTGGTGAAGCAACATTACATAACTGCTGTGCCCGAGCCTTTCCAGTCCAGTGACTCATCAGTTTCGTGGAGCCATTCATCAACATCATTATCCTGGTCACCATCAATTACTGTTTGCAGAGCACCCACATGGAGATGACAGTGTGCTCAGTGCCTGGGAGAGCACAAGGAAGACAAAGAATATAGTTGCTAAAGTAAACGACTTGGGACACACATCTGAATATGAACCATAGAACAAACATACCTGTGAGTCCAAGCCTGCCTGTGTCACATGTGGTAGAACCAACTCACTGAAACTCACCGTGGGGCTGCACAATGGTGATCTGTGTCGCAAAGAGCATGGGGCAGATGGTCTTCCCACACGAGAGATGTTGGAAAAGGTTCCCAGACTCCTTGAGGACCCCAGAATCAGGCTCTAAGGGTTTGGAAAGGCAATACATACATAGTGTCTCATTTTTAAATTTCCAAGCATTAAAACCATTTTACTTGTGTGGATTTTTTTTAATTATTTCTTACATTTTGTTTATGTGTGAGTACACACGTGCTATATATAGTATGCATGTGGAAATCCAAGGGCAACTTTCAGGAATAAGTTCTCTCCCTCCATTATTTGGATTCTGGGGATTGAACTCACCAGAGCCTTTAGCTGCTAAGCCATCTTACCAGCCCCTATATAACATATTTGAGAACATCCTGGGCTACATGAGACCTTGTCTCAAAACAAAAACAACAACAAAAGAATTTGGAAAGGCCTTTGTTAACCACTGAGCCAAACTCTCCAAAATCTTTTTATATCATCTCTTACTGGGGATAATATTAATTCAGTCATCATCAACTCTACAGATTTGCAGAGTGTTCAGATTCCAGAGGATATTTCTTGGGTTAAGAAATTGAAATCTGGGACTGTTCAGATGGCTCAGTGGTTAGGAACACTGACCACTCTTCCAGAGAAAGAACCTGGGTTCAATTCCCAGCATCCACATGGCAGCTCACAACTGTCTGTAACTCCAGTCTTGGGGATCTAACACCCTCACACAGACATACGTACAGGCAAAACACCAATGCTCATAAAATAAATCTTAAAAAGAAAGGAAAGAAAAGTGGGGGGTAATAGAAATCTTAGAAAATTCCATTAGGAAATTCTAGTCCTGGGGAGTTGGCTCCATAGGTAAGGCAATTGCTGTACAAGTATGAGTTTAAATCCCCAAAGTCTACACAAAATCCAAAGGTTCATCTGTAACCCCAGTTATCTCCATCCAGTCAGTAGCCCCTGATTAAAAGCATTTTAGGTGGGCATTGGAGTTGCACCAATATCATTTTCTTCCATTATCACTAATTCCAAATTCCTCTTTGCTGTTTTACACCCTCTTTATTTCCATCTTGTGCTAGACTGAGGAAGAATAGAAAGAAACACAAGCTAACAACAGTAATTTGATTTTTAGGGCTGTAGATGCAGTTGATTCAGTAGTTTTTGCCTAGCATGCACAGAACCCTGAGTTCCATTGTCAGCACTGCCTAAACTGGGGGTGGTGATGTGTGCCTGTCAACCCAGCACTAGGGGAGTAGATGCAGGAGAATCAGGAGTATGAGATTGTTCTCAGGCCATATAACAAGTTCAAGGCCACCCTAGGCTCCATGAGCCCTGTCTCAAAAACAGACAGACAGGCAGACCAACAGACATCAGTTTGTTCCCATGTGAGGAGCACATTCAAGCTTCCCACTGGACTTTTCTAAACAGGAACACAGCAGTTTCTAAGCAGGTCCTGTGTCCTTAGTGTGGGGCCAGTTTATGGTCCTGAAAACAAGATGGATGGCTGCTGACACCCCCTGTGCTTGGTAGCTGGACACTGAGGCTGGCTGATACATAGCAGCTTCTTGCTTGGGAAAATATCAGAAGAGAATGCCACGCCAATTACACATGACATCCTAACCCTGTAAGTTGAAAGTTTTTCCAGGATGCCCAGCACTCACCTGCAGAATCACGGCCTTCCCTTCCCTCCACTCTCCAGGGCAAGGCTCTCGGTGACAGAGAAGTCACCCTAATACCTCCTGATATTGTTACAGCCTGGGAAAGAAGAGAAACGGGAGCCAGGGGCCAGCCAGTCTTTGGTGTTGAGCGAGGATGGAGAGACCTCCTTGCCTGTCACAGTAGGTTTCTGTTCCACAGATCTGCCCAGTGTGCTATTCTCACTAAGAATTGGAAAGTGGCCGCTGTGGCGATGCCCTGCCCTCCACGTGTTCATGATGAGGTCAGAGTTCTTCTGCCTATTGACCGTGTGGGGTGTCTGGTCCCAGGCTCATGTGAACAGAGATAACAAGCAGCAGGTACTGGAGCTGTAACCTCGACTGAGTAAGCCACGCATGAATGAGAGGCAGGGAGCAGGGGTTGAAGCACTTGCTCTTTGTAGGAAGAATTATAAAAACCCAGAGACATATATTGATGTACAAGCTGAAGACCAGAAAAGCAAAACAGCCAAGCCACTAGGGAGCTCTTACCTTTATAAAAGCCAAGGCTGAAAAAGGGACAATCCTATCCTCAGCGTCACTGCAGACTGCAATGTTCTCCACCAAAAACCTCAGACTGCATTGAGCTCTTGCCTTATACTCTCTCAAGTGCTGGGATTAAAGGCCTGAGCTCTTTCAGAGCTCTGTTTCTCTTTTAGACTGGTTCACTCTCAGGAAGCCCTGGGTGGCCTTGAACTCACAAAGATCCATCTGCTTCTGTCTCCTGAATGCTGGGATTAAGGATGCGATCACCACTGCAGGTCCTCTGTGGCTAACTAGTGGCTTAGGTGTGCGGCTAACTTAGCTCTGAGCTCTGATCTTCAGGTAAACTTTATTAGATCATAAATAAAATATCACCACCACAGCTCTGCCCTCAATGATCCTGCTGCCTGCTCTGAGGACCCCACCTCCCTGGGCACTGGTGAGATTCAGAACAGGGAAGCAAAACAGAGTGTGCACCCCTAAACAACTTGCAGAGTAGAAGGAACCAAGCACTTTCAACAGCCACTGGGTAGGAAAACCTCAGCCAAGAAACTTTAGAAAACTAGAAGTAAACTGCATATTATTCACTGACATTAAAAATGAACTTATTTATGAGACCCAATGGAAAATGTACAAAGAACATGAACAGTCTCGTTTTGTTGTTGTTGTTGTTTGTTTTTTGTTTGGTTTTTATGAAATCAGACTATGAAATAATACCACATGGATCTCAGAAGAAGCATCACGCTAGATGAAAGATGTAACAAAGAATACATACTAAACATGTTTGTTCCTGTGAGGTCCTTCCTCCTTCTTTCTTTCCTTCCTTCCTTCCTTCCTTCCTTCCTTCCTTCCTTCCTTCCTTCCATTTTTATATGGCCCAGACTAGTCTTAAACTTGATATACAGCAGATGGCATCCTTAAACTCACAATACTACTGCCTCTACCTCCCAAGTGCTGGGATTACAGATATGTCACTATACCTGGCTATATGAAATAGTAATAAAAGCAAAGCTAAGAGCTGTAAAGATTGTTGCAGTGGTTAGTAGCCCTTGATGCTCTTCCAGTGGACCTCAGTTCAGTTCCCAGAACCTGTGTTGGGGAACTCACACCTTTCCTTTAACTCCTGCTCCAGGAAATTCAACTTCCTTTTCTGGACTCTATGGACACTTGAAAACACATGGCACATACACATAAGCAAATAAATAAATAAAATTTAATATAATATAAGTTAAAAAAAATAAAGCAAAGCTAGAGGGGTAGAGAGCAGATGGGTTGATGCCAGGTGTGAAGGAGGGGGTTTTGGAGTGGAGACGTTCCTTAACATGATTGTGATAGTTACACACTGTATTTTTTATGTATTTGAAACTTATCAAAACATACACTTAAAACTGGAGAATTCTGTTGTGTGTAAACTATATCTCTATGCACAGCCCAATCAGGAAATAACATAAAACATCCGAAGAAAACATTGAGGGCATTGCCTTTCTTTCTATTTCATAAATGGAGAAACTGAGACCCAGAAAGAGGTTTTCATTATTCAAAATTACACATCCCTGCTCACAGACCTAAACCTACTACTTTCTTCTTTCCTTCCTTCCTTCCTTCTTTCCTTCCTTCTTCCTTTCCTTCTTTCCTTCCTTTTTCCTTCCTTCCTTCCTTCCTTCCTTCTTTCCTTCCTTCTTTCTTTCCTTCTTTCCTTCCTTCTTTCCTTCCTTTTTTCCTTCCTTCCTTCCTTCTTTCCTTCCTTCCTTCTTTCCTTCTTTCCTTCCTTCCTGTCTGCCTGTCTTCTTTCCTTTTATTCCTCCCCCTTCACTCCCTCCCTTCCTTCCTTCTTTCTTCTCTCCCTTCCTGACTCCCCCTTTCCCCTTTCCCCTTTCCTTCCTTTTTCCCCTCCTTGCCTCCCCTTCTACTGCCATGCCCCTCTTTCTTTTTTTCCTTCCAGAGAAGCCAGACCTAGACCATTACACAGGGCCTCACACTGAGTTCACTTCATGTCTGCAGTCTTTTTCTACAATATCTCATTAACGTCTTCCTTGGATGAGACTACATCAAGTGCAGCAGGTGACAAGAGAGTTTTTGTTTTTTTCCTTGTGAGACAGGGTTTCTCTGTGTGACAGTCCTGGCTGTCCTGGAACTTGCTCTGTAGACCAGGCTGGCCTCAAAATCACAGAGGTCCTCTTGCCTCTGCCTGCCAAATCCTGGGATTAAAGGTGAGTGCCACAAGCAGACAAGAAATCCTTTCGTTCTTTCTGTTCTGCTTCCTGGCCAGCACATTTAAATTTTGTTGTGATACATACAATTCACAGGTATCCTAACCCAATTTACAGATAGTCAGTAGTCCTTGTATTCAAGAGGCAGAAACAGAAGGAGCTATTAACAAACTTATTACAAAGAAATGGCCGATACAAGTGTATGGGCTGACTAGGCAGAGCAGGAAATCAGGAAAAGCGTGAGAGAACTCTCTGGAAAAGTCAAGACCATGGGTGGATTCATTTCCTTCTTAGGGAAACCATAGTCTAATAGTTAGGGCTCTGTGAATATTGGTAAAGGAAGACATCTATGGTATGACAGCAGACAAATCAGGCAGAGGAAGATATCCATGGTGATGCTGGACATAAAAGACACAGGGGAAGAAACCCATGGTGATACTCGCTGTAAACTAGAACAGTTGGAGAGATGGCTCAGCAATTAAGAGCACTGGTTGCTCTTCTAGAGGACTCAGCACCCACACATTGGCTCATAACTCTCTGTAACGCCAGTCCCATGGTTATGATGCCCTCTTCTGACACTAGCCGTGAATGTGGTACACAGACATACATGTAGACAAAACACATAAAGGAAAAAAATTTTTGAGACAGGGTTTCTCTGTGTAGCTTTGGAGCCTGTCTTGGAACTTGCTTTGTAGACCAGGCTGCTCTCAAATTCACAGAGATATGCCTGTCTCTCTGCCCACCGAGTGCTGGGATTAAACACCACCCAGCAAGAAAAAAATAATTTTAAAAATAAAAATAAACAATCACATGGTGGTGGTACACACCTTGCAAGAAAGAGGCAGTCCAATCTCTGAGTTCAAGGCCAGCCTGGTCTACAGAGTAAGTTCCAGGATAGCCAAGGCTACACAGAGAAATCCTGTACAGGATCTACCCCTCAATTGTAGTTATGGACTCTTTGAAAACTAGGACCAGATGCCAGGTCACTATTAAATGAGCTGAGGCAGAGCCAGTAGCAGACTGTGAGCCCTTACGTGAGTCATAGAGTCACATTCCACCTGTGATGAAGGGTACCAGCCAGCTTTGTCAGGGTGTCTTAAAGGCAGTGAGTAATAAACAGCTCATTGGACTTTTTCCAAGATGAAATAGCAAGGAGCAGAGACCCTTCAACCAGAGAGACTTTGTCTATGTGAACCTCATGCTATGAGAGGATATAATTTATTCCGCAAAAGCTTTCTGAGTTAGACTTTTGAGAGAGGCAGGGCCTAGTGGATGGTGTTTAGATAATGGGCCACCACTCTTGGAAGGACTGCTGTTCTCACAAGACTGGGTTAGTTCTGCAAACTGATATGAAAGCAAGAGTTTGACCCACTCCTTAGTTCTTTCATTCTCTCCTGCATGTGTCCCTTCAGAAGACACACACTGTCCTGTCCCTCTCTCTAACATGTTATGACACAGCCAGGAAATCCTTCTAATGACTCCTAGACCTTTATCCTCCAACCGTGAGCCCAAGTCAATCTCTTATCCATATGCATTAGCCAGCCTCGGGTATTTTATTATAATAACGAAAAATGGACTAGAACATCTCACCATTTAGGGATCCCCAAAACAAGACAATTACCTGGGATGTTAGGCCAATAGAAAAAAATAAAAGATTCACAGGAAATACTGACTGGTGTCGACTGCTTCACTGAACTGTAGATCACCCAGCACAGGAGTATAGCGGTGTGGGTCATAGGAGAGACTCTATAAGGATTTCCAAAATGAAAGAACAGGAAACCTCCACTTCCTGCATCCAGGCAGGGAGCCTCTGTCACGCAAGGCACCCTATTCCCATCTCAACACTTTACACTTTCTCCCTACCAGGAACACGTGGAGGCTACTTGAAAAGGAAGAGTCTAGTCCCACAGATCTGACCAAAGCACCAGATGTCAGAACCAAGCCTGTCACCGGTGCTATTCTGGCCTCCTTCCCCAAGTGAACACCAAGCAAGTTACATCTGAAGTAGTCAAGACCCTCTGCCCCAAAGCCAACACCTTTTCTCCAGTGGATTGGAATATTTTATTAAAAAAAAAAAAAAAAAAGCAGGGTTGGGGAGGAGTGGGAAAAGAGTAAGTGAAGGGGAAGAGAAAGGAAGAGGGGGAGAAGAAGAGTACACTGCAGTAGAGGAGGAAATAGAGGAGGGGATGGGGAAGAGGAAGAAGGGAAGAAACGAGGGGAAGAGAGACAGGAATGAGGAAATCTTGCTATATTCAGCTGAAGTATCTGTGTGGCTTTGCATTGACTGGCGGCTCATTTTTCAAGGTTGTATGTGTCTCCAAGAGGGAAACTCTGGAAGTGGCTGGTTTGTATCTCCGCTGTTATCACATCTCACTTCCCACACAGCCTTATGAGGTCATCATCACTCAATATTTTATAGTAGATGAAGCCAAGGCTTGAAAAGAGCGTATCACTGGTCTCAAGTTTCTGCTCTCAAAAGTAAGACTGACGTTCTCTGCATTTCAGTCCTCATGACAGAATTTACCTCAAATGGTAAATTGGGTCAAAGGATAATGAAAGTTGTTCCTTGTATTGACTGGTTCAGTATTTTTCCAATGAATGTGAATGAGATGGCTCTGCAGGTGGAAGGAGAGATTTGAGTTCTATCTGATCTCTACATGTGTGTTATAGCACTCAAGCACGTGCACACACACACACACACACACACACACACACACACAGAGAGAGAGATAATAATAAATAATAATAATTAACATCTCCTCTTGCAGGAGAAGCAGAACTAAGTTACATATCCATTTCTCCACAGAAGCTCTCAAGGCCAGAAATTTTGTTTCACACTCTGGTGACTCATCTATAATAGTAAATTAGCATTGTGGGTGACATCTCTTAGGCTAAGAGAGGAACTGTTGCCAATGTGGCTACAGTTTCCTGGACATCCTGGCATTGGGTAACCCCAAAACTCAATAGGTCTCAAGTGGACTCGGCCAGGACATATAAACCCTGTGCCTTTCTCGTGTGCTTTGTAAGCTTTGAAAAGTTTCCAGGGAGCTTGGAACTCCCTTGTTGCTTCTTCCTGTGTGTCTGCAGAATGTGTATTTATGTTTGTGTGTGTTCACATGTGTAAACATGGATGTACAGGCAAGAGGTTGGTGTTAGCCTGTTCCTTGGTTATTCTCTCCACCTTTTGTTTTATTTTTGTTTTGTTTTTCAAGACAGGATTTCTGGAACTCACTATGTAAACCAGGCTGGCCTTGAACTCAGAGATCTATCTGCCTCTGCCTCCCCAGTGCTGGAATTAAAGGTGTGTGCCACCACCACCCATCCACCTTAGTTTTTGAGACAGTCTCTTGCTGAACCTGGAACACTTGTCAAGTACAGGTACATGCCACCACAACGGGCACCTTAACCTGCTGAGACACGTTGCACTTGGTGATTCTTTAGAAGCTAGGAAAATGTATGGGGGTAGAGGGCTGTGCATGCTAATTAGCCTGAGAATACCCACCTGTGTGATCCATGCTCCCTAGATGGAAAACCTACGATGCGGGCCAAAGAGACACTGAGGCAAAAAAAAAGCCTGTTTTCAAGGCTCACCACATTGCCATGTGACAGGGAGACAAAACCTGGACACCTCCTTCTGCCGACATCTGAATATGCCGTTGGGGGAGAGAGGCAACATCTGGGCAGAGGATCTTACCAACAGGATGCATTTAAAGGAAGCAATTGTTACTTCCAAGGCAGACAAATGCAAAGAATAGCTTAGCAACCTGAGAGCCCACTTGGCTTGGGTTACACACCAATCTGGGACCCTGACCTGTGCATACTATGCAGACACCTCTTTCCTAATAAGGCACCTAGTAACCAAGCACCCCACCTACTGCATGTACTCCCCGCTCCAAACAGTGGATTAAGTTTCTCCTCCCCGTGACAACCATCAAGTGTGAACAATCTCTACCCAAACTTACAGCTGAAGCTAGATAGTAAAGGGGCCACCAATCCAGCCTGAACTGGCTTTGGGTGTGTCTGCAGTAAAACAAACTGTATCCTCCAGTGAACTTTCAGGGAGAATATCCTATTTACTCTCTTATGTCAATGCATAATTAGACAAGCATACAATTAAAGTCAGATACATTGTGGGAAGGAATATTCACAGTGAAGATTATATGACTCAAATCTGTCAATCACAATAGAACAATTCCCCCTGGACTTTGTGGCTTGTGCCTGTTGTGGTGTAATCTTTTTGCACACTATAAATATGTGTCTTTGCCTAAGGCAACTTCTGATTGGTTTAATAAAGAGCCAAATAGCCAATAGCTAAGCAGGAGAGGTTAGGCAGGACTTCCAGGCAGAGAGAAGAACTCAGAATGAATCTAGGCATGGGGAGGGACGCCAGTGGGACATGGAGGGAGTTGGACATTCAGAATGGAAGGGAGGTAAAAAGCCACATGTCGGAACATAGATTAATAGAAACAGGTTAAGTTATGAGCTAAAGGCTAAGCCTTCACAAATAACAAGTCTCTCTGTCATTATTTATGGCTGGCAGTCCAAACACAGTCCAACAAAAAGCTTACTCTACCTGCCTTTAGTCCCACATCTAGGGAGGCAGAGGCAGACAGACTCTGAGTTCTAGGCGAACCAGGGAAACTAGCAAAACTAGTGCTACATCCCCTTAATCCCAGCAGTTGGAAAGCAGAGACAGGCAGATCTCTATAAATCTGAGGCCAGCTTGCACTACATAGTGAGTCCCAGGCCATCCAAAGCTGTAACAGAAAGACCCTGTCAATAAATAAATAAATAAATAAATAAATAAATAAATAAATAAATGAAGAAGAAAAAGAAATGTGTTTTGGTACACACACACACACACACACACACACACACACACACACACACACACACACGAGGCAGAAGCAGGAAATCTCTGAGTTTGAGGCCAGCTTGGTCTACTGAGCAAGTTCCAGGATAGTCAGTGCAATACAAAGAAACCTTGTCTCAAAAAACCAGAAAGAAAAAAAAAAACCCTAAAAAGTAGAGAGAACTACCCACACCTTATATCCAGCCCCTCATTCCATGAGACCCCATAAGAAAATAAAATCAATCAGCCTGACAACCTGAATTTTGATCCCTGGGACCTACATGGTAATAGGAGATAACCAACTCCAACAAGTTCCCCTCTGACTTCTGCATGCATGTCTTGGCACATACCTGTGCACACTCACAGACACACAGAATAAATAAATGAAATTATTTATATATGTATATATATAAATAAAAATAGCACCAAGACCCTGAAGACACCCAGCCCGGACCCTGGCCACTTGTGATGCTTGCTTGGGTCAGACTATATTTCAGTCTGAGCTCTTCCTTTGATTTCAGCTGGCATCTTAGCAGTGAACCCCAGGAAACAATAGCTCCCTTATTCAGAAATAGATCATTTCTTCAAAGACATGGCTTCTTTGCGAGAGAATGTAGAGTTCAGGATGAAGTCCAGATGCACTTACTTAAACCACAGTCATGGGTCTGAAACCTATTTAGGGAGAAAACAGCTGTCTGTGGGGAAACTGGGGGAGGGACCGGGGAACTATGGAGTCAGTAATTTAGCTACCTTCCAAAGTGTATTGTGGAGAGAGCTCCTTGGTTTGGGTTTTTGAGGGAATCCTGGAGAGAACTTGAGATGCTATTGACTACATGGTTCTAGTTCTTTTCGTGACCTCAAAAATTATATATATATATGTATATATATATATATACATATATATATGTGTGTGTGTATATTATATATATATGTATATATAATAAGTATTATGTATTGGTAATATATATGTGTATATATATACACATATACATATATATGTGTATATATATATATATATGTATATATATATATATATTACCAAACACTGTCACTTAAGCATGGTACCTAATTAGGCTTATGAGCCTGGCCATGAATCCATCCTAGGGAAGGTGCAAGGCTTTTGTCTCCTAGCCACACCCAGGAGGCACAAGACAAAATGACCTCCTGAAGTCTGGTGGGGCAGGAAAGTTCAGATATCAGCCCAGACTAGGCAGCATGCCTTCTGCATGGCTCATCTGTCTTTTCCTCCTTCCAGGGTGACATCAGATGAGCTGGCATCTGCATCAAAGTCAAGAGACTGGCCTAGAGGAGTCTTGAAGCTTTACTTCTTATGACCCCAGTAATCACATTCTACTTCTCCAGGTGCTCTGGACTCCCAGAGTTGAATTTGCTAAGCGAAGGGTGGTGATGGGGGCTGGCACAAGGGTACACAGCAAAAACCCAAAAGCTCAGCTTCCTTTTTTTAGCCAGGCACTTAATTCTTGCACTTAAGCATCGTACCTGCATCTCTTAGGAACTTTTTACAAAGTAAATTCTAGTGGCTAGGGAGATAATTCAACATGTAAAGTGTTTGCTATGCAAGCATAAGGAGCTGAGTTTTCAGATCCCCAGCACCCACGCAAAGGCCAGACAGGAGAGTATGAGGCTGTAAAGTCGGATTTGGGTTGGGAAAAGAGTCTGAGACAGGCAGATCTCTGGAGCTGGATGATGAACAAGTCTAGCAAAATTGGTGATCTCCAGGTGTGGTAAGAGACCATCTCAAAATAATAATAACAGTAATGGTAATGATAATGATAGTAATAATAACAACAATGCGGAGAGTGATTTAAGACCTCTGGCTTCCATGCGCATACATTTGTGCACACACACATCCGTGCACAGGCATCTGTGGACACACATAGACACACACGTGCACCTACACACACAAAAGCAAATTCTGGAGCTCTGTCCCAAACCTACAAGAAGATCCAGGGGTGGATTTCAACTACCAGCTTTCCCAAGCCCTATAAGAAGTTTGAGAACAGCCTCACGGTTGTTGCAAGAGTGACAGCAGAAGCATGTGTGAGGTACTCAGAATTGTGCCTGCAGCTTTGGTGTTGCTCAGCTATGACACCACCTGAATCAGCACTACCACAGCTTACTGTAGCAAGGCTTTCATTGCCCTAGTGCTGGGTTCTTACAGATGATGACATTTCTTTCCCTGAAACAGCCCAGGTCAGGTGTGTGTGCACCTGACTGGCGCAGTACAAAGGTCTTAACTGTCTTTACCGTGAACAATAACGAGATACATGGAACTGGGGGCTGGGGTGGGGTGCAAGTCCCTTGCATGAGTAAGGGAATCATTTATTAATTGGATCTACTGTAATAGAGAGCTTACCCTAGCCTGAACCGGAAACATTGCACAAAAGGGCCAGGTGAGCAGCACTTTCAGAGGTAGAGTTCATGAGAAGGATGGATGTGGAGAGAGTAAAGGTCATAGTAAAAACTGTTGTGTAGGGGGGGGAGGTCTTGAAACTTACTTAAAACCCTGGGCCAATGGCTGGATGTAAAATGGATCTCTGGGTTTCAACACTTACTGCCAAGCCCTGTGAATTGAGTTTAAATGGCAGAACCCACATGGTGAAACAAGAGACCCAAACTCCTGCAATTGTCCTCTGACTTACGTGTGTACACCATGTTCTGTGTGCATATATGTGCACACACCTGTGTAAATGTACGTGCACACTTAAAAATTTTTTTTTAATGTTTCTTCAAAACAGTGGGTCAAACATTGCAAGGGAAAGTTGAGGCAGAAAATGTCTGAAGGAAGGCACACTAGGCACGGATCTGAGACTTAGATGGAACAAAGAAAGTGACAGTAGGGGAAGTTCCCATGGAGCCTGGGACCTAACTGTCCCAGTTAAGACAGCCTGAACTCTTTACTTTTTTGTTGTTGTTATTTTAGTTGTTGGCTTTGGTTTCTTTGTGTATCCCTGGCTGTCCCAGAAGTAGCTCTGTAGACCAGGCTGACCTGGAGCTCAATCTGCCTGTGTCTGCCTTCCAAGTGCTGGGGTTAAAGTTTAAAAGCATGCACTACCACCACTCAGTATGGAACTAATGCTGAGCACAGAATGTTCTTCAGACTTGTCGAGAAACTAACCCTGGGGCTGGGATTATAGTCTGGTAGAGTGCTTGCCTAGCATTCATGAAGCCTAGGGCTGGATGCCTAAACCACATAAACAAGACATGATGGCACACACCTTCATCCCAGTATTTGGTAGTAGAGGCAGGGAGATCAGTTCAGGTCATTCTGTGCTATATATAGAATTAGAGGCCAGCTTGGGATACAAGAGGCCCTGTCAATGGAGGAAGGGAGGGAGGAAAGAAGAGGAGGGAAGGGACTTTTAAGCGACATGTGACAGAATGAACATAATTGCCAAAGATGATGAAAACGTTAACTCCTGGAACCAGAAACTTTTCTTCTACAACAAAGCCTTTGCAAACAAGGTTAAGGATCCTGGGGAGGAGAGATTGTCTGTCCCTGAATAACTACCTGTGTGAGTCCCAAATGCAGTCACTGTGTCTGTAAAGGACAAAGACAGAGAAAGATAGGACACATACAGAAGAAAGCATTGTTGTCACAGGGAGATTAGAGTGGTGCTCTGTCAGCCAAAGGAGCAGCAGGAGCTGCTGACACCTTGTTTTCAGCCCAGTGAGGACAATTTCAAACTCCTGACCTCCAGTTCTGTGAGATAACGAATCCAGTTCTGTCTGCACAGTATGTGGGGAGAAACAACTACAGAATGTTTCTTTCATTCTTTTTCTCTTGCCTCCCAGGCTGACCGTGAGCTTAATATGTAACAAACAATGATACCGAATGCCGCATCCTCCAGTTCCTGAGAGCTGAGAGTCCATATGGTGCCAGTTTATCAGCCCAGTGCTCCCAGCATGCTTGCTAGGCAAACACTCTACCAACTGAGCTACAGATCCAGTCTGGATAGTGATTCTAAGGAATAATTCATAGCTTTGTGAATTTTAAAAATTTGGAGGGTTGGTTACATGGGAGATCTATAAAAAGAACCATCACTGTCTTAAGTACCACTGCGTTAAATGTGTCAATACGTGTGTGTGTGTGTGTGTGTGTGTGTGTGTGTGTGTGTGTGTGTTGTGTGTGAATAGGAGTTGGGAATTTCAGCCAACTGTATTTTATCAAAATAAATAAATAGATAAATAACAAAGCTAAAGCTCAGCTACATGACTAAAACATGACTGTTTTAATAATTAGAATTTATCAATTATTTTGCAAAGAAATAGAAATCAAACAATAGGAAAGGGCCAAAAATAAAAATTAAAAAAAAAAAAGTGGTTAGTCGGTGAAAGCGATGTGCTATTATTGGGCTCCTTTTCCTGTTTAAAACTTTTTTTTTTAGTCATTTGTGTGTGTTATTTCTCAATACAGCAACAGGCTATGGGTAGGTATAAAGAGACACCCTGATTTGGAACAGTGACCTCCACTCTTACTGACTGGCTGTCTCCCATGTCTCCTGTATTCACCACTCTTTGGCTTGAGTTTAGATTTGGAGCCACAAAAGGACCCTGTGCTTTCTCCAAGGTGCCTATATCTCACACTGAAAGGCTAGGGATGCCATTCTCTAGAGCACTTCTCCTTGGCCTGCTGCCAAATGGTTGCTCAAAGTGTAGAGCTTAAAGCAGGGGCAGGTTTTTCTGCCCAGTGCAATCTTGGGAGCCATGGCCCAGGGGCAGCTGTAAAACCCACGTGTTAAAACAACTTAGATCACTTGTGATAGACAGAGTAAACAAACATACAATGGGACGACTAAGCAGCACAGAACTCTGACCCACAGAAGAAAAGAAACAAATGCCTGGGTGAATAGCTCTGAATCTCCAGACTTACTCAATAGGTGATGACTTCATTTTTTCCCTCTATTCCCCACCCCAGATGAACCAGAGAAAACCAGCTATGATCCCCAAGCCAAAGTCCCCAAGAATGGTCTATTTCTAGTCACTTCTCCCACAGCTTCCAAGTGACAGCCTCCAATCAATCAGAGCATACCCACCTCAACCCAGAGCATCACCTTATCTCTTTCTGTTGTTTCCTTGTTATAGAAAGTTCTAAATCTGCTTCCCCCCCCCCACCCCACCTATTTCCATCCATGAATGACTGTTTTTGAAAACTATGATTATTGCCATCTGAAAGGGCTTTTTAAAAATCCCTGGAGACAGGGTTTCGCTGTAGCCTTGGCTGTCCTGGAGCTTGCTCTTGTAGAGTAGCCTAGCCATGAACTCTCAGAGATCCACCTGCCTCTGCCTTCCAAGTGCTGGGATGAAAGGCATATGCCACCATCACCCAGCTGCTAAAAATTTAATAAATTGACCAGGCATGGTGGCACACACCTTTCATCCAAGCACTCAGAAGGCAGAGGAAGGCAGATACCTGAATCTCAGACCAGCTTAATCTACCAAGTTCAGCACAGCCAGGGCTACATAAAGAAACACTGTTTCGAAAAACCAAACCAAATCAACCAACCAAACAACACTTGTTTGAATCCTGGTCTGGTAGCTCCATCCTGAAATCCCAGCTACTCAAGAGACCAAGACAGGCAGATTATGAGTTCAAAGCCAGCCTGGACAACACAGCGAGGCTGTTTCAAAATAAATAAAAAGAGTTGTTGTGAAAATATAATTCAATGGTCATGCCCAAGACCATGTTCCAACAACAACAGAATTTATTTTAGCTGAATGCCATGGCACATACTTGTTACTCCAGCATCCAAAGGTTGAAGCAGGAAGATTTTTCAGACTGAGGCAAAGCTGGACTACCTATAGTAAGACTGTCTTAAAAAACAAACAAGCACAAATTTGACTGTTTCTAGAAAGCCTGTCATTTTCTCTTTGTTTTTAAATTGAGACACAAAATTTTATCTATTGCCTTCAATTTAGTTTTTCACTAAGTGTTTACACATAGACACAGTTCATCCATCCGTGTATATGTATGCCACGAGTGTGCAGTCACTTGTAGAAGCCAGGAGAGGGCATCATATCCTCCTAGGAGTTAGAGTTACAAGCCGTTAGGAACAACAAACAGTTTGGGTCCTGGGAACTAATCCAGCTTCCTCTGGAAAACTGAGCCAGCGCCTCATTCTTGTTTAAAATACAAAACTAGAAAAGAACTATGGGGTAGACAAGAAATGTTTGTTTTCTATTTTTTTCTTTAATGAATATGCTTTTTGTTGTTGTTTTATGAAACAGGTCTCACTACACAGCCTTGGTGGCCTTACTATGTAGTCTTAGTGGCCTCAAAATCATAGAGATCCACTGGTTCTGCCTCCAGAGTGCTGAAATCTGCCACCAGGTCCAGAAGAATATGCTTTAGAAAAAATTTTTAAAGACACTTTTTATTAAAAACTCACTTTGCATAGATGTGCATGTGCCAACAGCCCATAAGGAAGCCAGAGGACAACTTTAGGGAGTTAGATCTCTTTTTTTCACCATATAGATCTCTGAGGTTGAATTCGGGTCCTTAGGCTTAGCTTCAGGCAACCCTAACAATTAATCTTACCAAGCCCTGAATGTGACTTTTAAAATTATTATTATTTGGAGGAGGGGTTGTTTTCTAGTCAGGGTTTCTCTGTGTATCCTTGTCTGTCCTGGAATTCACTCTGTAGACCAGACTGGCCTTGAACTCAGAGATCCTCCTGCTTCTGCCTTCCAAGTGCTGGGATTAAATGTGTGCATCACCACTGCCTATCAAAATTATTTCTTAAAAAATATTATTCTAGCCAGGTGGTGGTGCACAGGCCTTGAATCCTAACACTTGGGAGGCTGAGACAGGTAGGTCTCAGTGACCAGGCCAGCCTGGTCTGCAAAGCAAGGTTCCAGAGCTGTTTTACAGAGAAACCCTGTCTTGAAAAACCAGAAAAGTGAATAAAAATAAAAATACTATGTTAAACTTCATTATAAAAGACATTGCAAGTTTTAAAATCATATATTGAAATTAACCCAATTTAAAGATTATTCAACTCAATGAACTTCTAAACAGAATAGCCAATGGGGGAAAATTCTTATGTGATTAAAAAAAATTACACTTTCTAAATTATTGTCCTTACATCCTTACTTACATATTGTGTTTCCCCCCTCTATCTAAATAATTTATTCAAGCTACACAACTACAATCTTATATTAAATATTACTCCTCTGGACCGAGGGACATCTGGGAGAAGGAAACTAAGGTGCACAGAATCAAAATATCTTGTGTGGCTGTAGTGTTCCACACCTTTAAAAGCAACATTTGAGAAACAGAGTCAGGAGTACTGAGTTCAAACCCAGCCTGGTCTACATAGTGAAACCCTATAAACCCTGTCTAAAACAAGTAGGCATACATTTCCAGCGAATGTATTGAATTCCAGAAGAAGCATTTTAAGATTGAGGAAAACAATTCATAATGCAGAGTAGGAAGGAAGGAAAAACAGTATTTCATCATTCTCAATCCGTTTTCTTTTTTAGCCACCACCCAACACGAGAGAGAGAGAGAGAGAGAGAGAGAGAGAGAGAGAGAGAGAGAGAGAGAGAGAGAGACAGAGACAGAGAGACAGAGACAGATACAGAGAGACAGAGACAGATAGACAGACAGAGACAGAGAGACATGCCCGCCACATGCATAATTTCTAGTAGACTTGAAAGAAATGCTCCTGGGGAGCAATCCCTGTTTAGGTAAGGAGGCAGGAAGTGCGGCGTAGGGAGAAGATAAGTGCTGACCATGGTTCCATCTTATATTGGATTTATTTTCCCCATCTCTGGATTTTTCTAAATTCTATAACGCCCGCTCAGACTCTTGCCCTCGGCTCTGCCTTCTTCCACTTAGACCCAGCTTTGCTGTGGGCTGAACAGAAATCACGGGACTATACAAGCTCTCCACCCTGCAGATTTTAATTCAAAACTCTTAAGACTAAAACATAAATAAATAAATGAATGACAAGGCGGGGAGCGGGGGTTGAGCGGATACTCCGGAGCAGACCTTTGCTCCGGAATCTATCTTATTAGACCAAAGCACCGCAGGGACACCGACCCTCCAGGGAGGAGCTCGGCCCCTGGCGATCACAAGGCTAGACAGGTTAGGACCCGGCGGCGTCACGCGACCGGAGTCCCGTGGGCCCCGCCCCCGGGGCAGGCTCAGCCAATGATGGGGCGGGGGCGGGGTCTGCCGGGGCCGCAGCCTGGGAGGCTTTAAAGCCGGAGCCCGGCGCTGCTCTCCCAGCTTTTCGGACCTCGGCGACCTCCTTGCATCTGAGTTTGCAGAGAACTTGTAAGTAGCTGGCCGCCGCCTCAGGTGAGTGACCTCAGCGGGCCTAAACGCAGCGCGGACGGGCGTAGGGAGAAAAATGCAGAGCCTGGGAACCACAGCATCTGCAACCGGCTCTGGGGACCCCGGGATGGGCCAGGACCTCGGGGTGGGGTGGAGGGAGGTCCTCGGCCTCCCCGGAGTGACCGGCCCGTGTTGCAGAGCAGGGTCATCGTCAGGCCCCGTGACTTCGGGCCTGCCGGGTCCCGAAGGGGCAGCAGGACCCCCTCAAGCCGGTCACGGGGCCCAGGGCTCCCTGTGCCGCCATAACACCCGTAGGCGGTGGCTGCGAGGGCGGAGCGGACATCAAGCCCCCGGTCCGCCTCAGCCTGGCCCCTAATCCGAACCAGGATCTCCCAGGGAGGTATCGCCTTGAGGCGTCGTCAGTTCTGACCGGTCTCCAGCTGTGCATTACTTAAAGTGTGAGATGGCAGCCTGGGGACTACTTGTGTCCACATTTGGGGTCACCCAATATTGGCAGTAAACGACCCGGACCATGTTGCCCCCTGAAGTTTCTGAGACTACCATGTCATTGTAATTCCTGTAGTGGGAGAGTTTATCCCAGTTCCTGTGCCGCTAGGCAAGATGTCTTTATTTCAGTATCTGAATCGAGTAACTTTCAAAGATTAACTCCTGGCTTGTTTTTCTCCACCCACACACACACTTATTAACACGTGTAAAGACATTTCTGCCCTGTTAACGGTGGTTTTAACTATTTCAAATGAACTGGTTTGCTGCTGGGCTGGTGGTTTGTGACTAAATCCTAGAGCTTCAAAAGCTCTAGGATTGAGTTCAAAGCCAGCCTGAACTACATGAGACTCTGTCTGTAAAAGAAAAGGGCTTTGTCGGATCCTCATTTCCTCTTCTTTTCTTTCCCTAGGTGTTTGAACCATGAATCTTTTACTCCTCCTGGCTACCCTGTGCTTGGGAACAGCCTTAGCCACTCCAAGATTTAATCAAACGTTTAATGCACAGTGGCACAAGTGGAAATCCACATACAGAAGACTGTATGGCACGGTTTGTAATGTTTACAGTGTCTATAGAGAGACTGGCCCTCCTCCCTTGGGGGTTTATAGACAGAGAGTAGTCTCTAGAAGCCAGCTCTTAGCCCAATTACACACCCATTGTTGATAGAGTAGACCACAAATATCCCTGTTGCATGCTTTTCTGGAGGAAGAATGCTTTCTGTAGTGTAGCTATTTATTTATAGAGTTATATATGGTGTTTTGCTTGCACCTATGTCTGTATCGTATGCATCCTGGAACTAGAGTTATTGGATGGTTGTGGTTTATATGTGGTGCTGAGAATTAAACCGGGGCCCTCCACAAGAACAAGTGGTCTCAACCACTGAGCCGACTCCCCAGCCCCAGCTCCCCCTTTTTTGGGTGGGGGGAAACAGGGTCTCACTGTTAATTCTCACTATCCTAGAACTCACTGTAGACCAGGCTGGCCTTGAACTCACAGAGATTCACCTGCCTCTGCCTCCCCAGTGCTGAGATTAAAGACATGTACCAACAACATACTTGGCTCCCCCTGGATTTTTAACAAAAATATAAACTGCCAGTTCCGTGTTTGCTTCTAGAATGAGGAAGAATGGAGGAGAGCGGTGTGGGAGAAGAATATGAAGATGATTGAGCTGCACAATGGGGAATACAGCGAGGGAAAGCATGGCTTCATGCTGGGGATGAACGCCTTTGGTGACATGGTGAGTGTGATGGGATGTGACGTCGCCGTACCTTCCTTCTCTGTATTCTTTTTACAAAAGTGTCTCACCTTCCCAACTTTGTGTTTGCATTTCCCGGAAGACCAATGAGGAGTTCCGGCAGTTGGTGAATGGCTATAAGCACCAGAAGCACAGGAAGGGGAAGGTATTCCAGGATCCCCTGATGCTTCAGCTCCCCAAGTCTGTGGACTGGAGAGAAAAAGGTTGTGTGACTCCCGTGAAGAATCAGGTATGAGGGATGGAAGAAGTCTCATGATGTGCAAATGTGATCCCCAGAGTCCACACTTGGAAGAGAAAGAAAGTCAACGTGGTAACACTTATGATGCCAGTAAATAGGAAGCATAGGCTCCCCGGGCTTACTGGATGAATCAGTGAGTTCCAGCTAAAACTGAAGGCAGCCTGTCTCAGAAAACAAGGTCGATAGTGACTGAACAGCAGTGTCCACACATACACACCTAACTAACCCTTCCCCCCAAAAGAATCAGGTGTGACCATGCCTGGTTCGTACCTTCTCCCACAGAAAGAGTTTGCTTTGCTATAATGTGGTGTGGTATGTGATTTCTTTATTATTATTATTCCTTGGCAGTTTTAGGCACTCAGCCCCCGATACCCCCCTCTCAGCCATACCAACACCACCCACCACTCCCAAGTGAGTCTCCATCCCACCCTCGTGTCTCTTCGTTTTGTAGCCCGTGGAGTTTAACCAGGGCCACCCAGCCTGCTGTGCACATAGGTGTGACATAGCTATCCACCCACTAGAGCACGGGCAACTTAGCGTTAACATCACTGAAGATGATGACTGCCTTCCCGCAGAGCCATCAACCAGGCCCCATTAGACCCTGTGGTCTCTGTGCTTTATTTATCCTCGACCCCACACAGTATTTTGATCTGTCTGCTCCTTGGCATATTACACCTTTGGAGTGTGAAACAGGGTCTCACTATATAGTCCAGCCTGACCTCAAACTCAGAATCCTCTTGCTTTAATCTCCCGAGTGGATTTCGGCCATACATTGCCACACCCAGCTTCCTGTTTACTTTCTTTTAAAGTATGCGTTTGTAAAAGCAGTTGGCTATCTTTTTCTTGTAAATCACTCACCTTTTTTCTCTTTTCAGGGCCAGTGTGGTTCTTGTTGGGCTTTTAGTGCAACCGGGGCCCTAGAAGCACAGATGTACCTTAAGACTGGCGTACTGAACTCCCTGAGTGAACAGAACCTTGTGGACTGTTCTAAGGATGAAGGAAATCAGGGCTGCAATGGTGGCCTGATGGATTTTGCCTTCCAGTATGTTTTGAACAACAAAGGTCTGGACTCGGAGGAGTCCTATCCCTATGAGGCAAAGGTAATTGGTTTGTTTCTTCTCTGTTTTATCAGACAGTTTTCAGGGTTATACTTTGTGGGTAACTAACAAACAGCATTCTGTTTTGAGGGATGGTTTGTGAGTATTGATCTGACATTGTGAGCTGCAGATCACTGTTCCTAGATCTCCTGTTGAAAAAGGTAAACAGTTGTAATCAAGTCTCCTTTATCTTTCAAAGGATGGAACCTGTAAGTACAAGCCTGAGTTTTCTGTGGCTAATGACACAGGATACGTGGATATCCCTCAGCAAGAGAAGGCCCTTATGAAGGCCGTGGCCACTGTGGGGCCTATTGCTGTCGCTATAGATGCAAGCCATCCATCTTTCCAGTTCTATAGTTCAGGTAATTGATACGTTAGTGCCACCTTGCCTTTGGGGATGAGTTTTGCTTTCCAGAACTGTTGGGATTTTGCGTCTGCATTTAATGTATAGATGTTTCTATTTGACCTGTTAGGCATTTCCAAGGTTTATCTTACTTAATTATGTTGGGGGGATTGTGCATGTAAGTTCAGGTGCCCTAGAGTCCTGAAGCATCAGATCCCCTGGCACAATTGTAAGCCGCCTACTATGGGTCCTGGGAACCAAGCTCGGGTTCCCTGCAAGAGCAGTGAATACACTTAACTGCTGAGCCATCTCTCCAGCACCCTCCTCTTTTTAAAAATTTAATATATCTGTGCTATGCATGCATATGGAGGTTAGGGGACTAAGTTCGTTCCAATGTGTGTGGTCCAGGAATCAACCTGAGGCCCTGAGCCTTGTTGACAAGCATCTGTACTTGCTGAGCCATCTCATCATCTGAAATATTTCTATAAATATTGTGAATTACTTCTATAGATAGAACCTAATTTACCTAACTCTTCTCCAATAGTTGGATCTTTTTCCAAAAGATTTTTTTTTTTTTTTTTTTTTTTTTACTGCTATAAGGACTTTAAAGAACCTCTTGTTCAATCATAAGGGGAGGGGAGAAAATGTTTGCTCATCCATAAGCTTTCTCTTTAGATTTAAGAGTAATGGGTTTTGCGTATTGGTATGCTAGCTAGAATATGGATCCTATCACCATAGGCTTCAAAACAATTGATTTTTTTTTTTTTTTTTTTTTTAAATTGAGGGGAGTGAGGACATCACTCAGCTGATGGTGAGCTGATGGCGTTCTTGAAACCCTGGCCAGCACCACATTAGCCAGACGTTGTAGATCATTCCTACAATCCCAGCACTCAGGAGGCAGAGGCAGGAGGATCAGGCAATCAAGCCCATCCTTGGCTACATAGCAGGTTGGAGAGCAGCTTAGACTACATAACACTATCTCAAATACTGAGACAGCATTTCATTATTGCCACCCTGGCTGGTCTAGAACTCTCCATGTAGACCAGGCTAGCCTCAGAGACCTGTCTCTGCTGTGCTGGGATTAGGGCATGCTCCACCTCACCCAGCATAGCCACTACTATTTTTTGACTAGCGTCTTATACAGAATTTGGGATCTGTAATATTGTGGGGGACAGGGTGGAACCTCTTACTTAGTGTTGTTCATTTAACTCTGCCAGGCATCTACTTTGAACCGAACTGTAGCAGCAAGGACCTTGACCATGGAGTTCTGGTGGTTGGCTATGGATTTGAGGGAACAGATTCAAATAAGAAAAAATATTGGATTGTCAAGAACAGGTAAGACTCTAAATGTTGTATTTTAAATTGAAAAGAGAATTCTTTTGAGGGGGAATCCATATTTAGATGCAAGTCCACAGACATTCAATTTTAAAGTCCTGGAAATCTTTTATCATATTTAGAGTGAAGGATTTGTGTTTAAGATTCTGGATGAAGCTTGTTGAGGGAGATTCATACACATTTTTAACATTGAGTTTCCAAGTTTGGCCCCAAAATTTCACTAAGGCTTTGAGACCCTCGTAATTTCAGCCTGCTTTTCTTCTTTCTCCAGTTTTCAGCGAGAGATAGCCAGCAAAAACCCTTGTGCTGCCTCCCCGTGTTACCTGCATTTTGCTCTCAGCAGCCTTAAAGCCTGTCAGAATTAAGTCTCACAACTAATTACCTTTCATTGAGATATAACCTTGGAATTGGAGACATAGTGTTCTATTAGATTCCTAGTTTGCCTCGTTTTCCTCTTAAAAGTTAAAGAGGGTGCTAAGGGCGTGGCCCCATTGGTAAGGGCTTGTTTACAGTATGCAGGACTCTGGGTTTGCTCTCCAGCACCACCACATAAAACCTGGTATGGTGTGCATGCCTGTATCCCAACACTGATGAAGGTAGGAGGCCCAAGAATTCAAGGGCATCCTCTTTTAGAGAATGAGTGAGGTTAACTTTGGCCACACAAAACAGGGCTGAGGCCAATGACTCAGTGAATAAAGTGCTTGCCACCTGGTCCTGAGGACCTGTACTTGGATTCCCGGCATCCGCATAAAAGCCATGTACTGCAACCCACAGCTGTATGCCCAGTGTAGGGCAGTGGGGGTGGAGGGGGTGGGCCGTGAGCTCCAGGCTCAATGAGAAATTCTATCAAGAAAGGAAGAGAATGAGCAGAGGCAGGAGCATGGACCTGTAGCTTCCTCACAGTTAATGACCGACAGGAATGAGTGCCTCACTCACACTCTTGTTTTCAAGTGTTAATTATTAATCATTCTCATATTTCCTTGAATCTCTTTCAGCTGGGGTGCTGAATGGGGTATGGGAGGCTTCTTCCATATAGCCAAAGACAAGAACAACCACTGTGGAGTTGCTACCGCGGCCAGCTATCCTACTGTGAATTGATGGAACGTGGTAATTAAAGACTTACGGGTACTAAGTCTGAAGGAATTTATCTTAAAATTGACCAGACCCTTACTGAGACTATAGTACTTGAATCATTGAAGATCCAAGTCATGATTCGAACTCTGACATTTTTACATGGGTTAAATATTTACCACTACTTAAACAACTCTTACACACAGCTTTATAATATTGAACACTCACTGCCTAATTCTGAGTCTGGAATATTTGTTTTGTAAAGGATGTATAAAGCTTTGTTTAGCTTTTAAAAATAAATTTTAGTTCAGTGTGTATATAGATGGGACTTCCTTTTGTAATGTGTTGACGAGACTTCGCTTGGGGTGTCATGATATAGCGTGAAAAAGGTGACAGGTGCTGCTGGGGATTTCTTATTTTAAGGATACATAGATTTTGTTTACCTCCGTTTCCCATCAGGTATATGTAAGTGAATCTAGCTTATGGGGTGATTGGATGTGGGGGGGGGTGTCAAAAAATAACTTGGAGTCGGTTCTTTCTTTATACAGTATTGGTCCTAGGGATCAAAATCTGGTTGTCAGGCTGGCCACAAGTGCCTTTTAACACTGAGCCATCTTGCCAGTCCTACTGGTTTTAAGTGGCATATAATTGCACATGTTTATGAAATACAGTATAATGTCTTGATACATGTATAATATGAAATGATTGGATAGGGCTAATAAGCTCACCTCAGATATTTTATCACTTTAACTTTTTTTTAAGCGGTTTTTAAAGTACATAGCATATTACTGTTAGGAACAGTCTTATTATGTAGCCTAGGCTGGCCTTAAACCAACATCCCTCTCCTTCAGCCTTCCAAGGGCTAAAATAATAAGCACGTATTGTTATACCCAATCTTAAGTCTTATTCTTTTGGATTTGTCAAGTTTTTCCAGATATAAGAGCAAATGGTTCCATGCAGTGGTTCTCAACCTTCCTAATGTTGTGACCCTTTAATACAGTTCCTCATGTTGTGGTGACTCCCCCCATCATAAAATTATTTTTGTTGCCACTTCATAACTGTATTTTGCTACTGTTATAAATCATAGTGTAAATATTTTTGGAGATAGAGGTTTGCCAAAGGAGTCTTGAACCACAGACTGTTGTAGAGAGTGAGCAGACACACAGATTCAGATGTGTGGGTTTTACATTTAGGTTGCTTCACTGACTGGAAGGGGTTAGGTGTGAGGAGGTTACAGAAGCACCTCCCTACATTGCAGGTGAAAACTACAATACTGCTTCATAGTTCAAGAACAGACCAGACAGGTGGGTTGCTGGGACACTTGTCTCTGTCGTGCCGGCTCTGCTGCTGACGTCCACTTGACTTTCCTGGGAAACCTCACGCTACCCAGGATTGGCAACATGATGTGATTAACATATGGTTAAAACCATACATATGATTAACATATCTTAGGAATTTGGTAACATGAAGAAGTTTGTTTAGTTTTTTTGGTTGGTTGGTTGGTTTTTGGTTTGTGTTTTTTAGCTTTTTTGAGACAAGGTTTTTCTGTGTAACCCTGACTGTCCTGGAACTAACTCTGTAGACCAGGCTTGCCTCGAACTCACAGAGATCCTTCTACCTCTGCCTCCCAAGTGCTGGGATTAAAGGTGTGCACCACCACTGCCTGGCATTTGTTTGTTTCTAAGACAGGGTCTCTCTACATAGCCCTGGCTGTCTGAAGCTCTCTTTGTAGACCAGGTGGGCCACAAACTCAGAGATCCACCTGCTTCTGTCTCCCGATTGCTGGAATTATAAACATGTACACCACTAGCCAGGCCATGGTGGTGTATGTCCTTAATCCCAGCACTCAGGAGGCAAGAGGCAGGTGGATCTCTGAGGCCAGCCTCACCTGGTCTTCAGAGTAAGTTCCAAGACAGGCTCCACAGCTACACAGAGAAACCCTGTCTCAGAAAACAAAACAAAAAACTGATGTACACTACTACACCCAGCAATGTTTTCTTGTTTAAAATGTAGTGAAAATATTCCTACATTCTGTGGGCCAAATGTATGTGCATGTATAAAATGTATTAAAATCTTTGTTTGTCCTCAGTCAAATTAAGGAAATGCAGATGATAAGCTGATGAAATACTTAGAGCCGCAAGCTGTTGTGACAGAAATGGGTGAACAGGGATGAGACACTATGAGATGACCTCTGCTCACAGCCATCTACCTGACTGCATTTTCTAAAAAGGTTTTATTCATGTATTCATTCATTCAATTTTTGAGACAGGGTCTCTACATAACTGTTAATATAACAACTTTTAAGTAGACCTGTCTGGCTTAAAATTCAGAGATCTACCTGCCTCTGCCTCCCCAGTGCTTGGGTTAAAGACATGATGTGCCACAATGCCTGGCTTTTAAATTTCTTTAGTTCTAATCAGTATAATGTCATCAAGTGTGGTGGACCAGTGTATCTTATGGAAGGGAGAAGCAACTAAGAGCCCCGAGGACTAAATTCTGGCAGTGCTGGACAGTGGACATGCCCCTGAGGTATATCCATAAAGGAGTAGCCAACTTTTCCAAGGCCAATGACTCATGGGGTTCTTTTGTAAAACCAGATTTTACAAGGGAGTTCATAGATGGACGTTGAAGGAAGCTGACTGTTTGCAGAGACTCTTAATAACCCTGTGTAGTGTTAGGGTCAGCAGGAAGATCTTACATGATAAATGCACTTAAACATTTCAGTTTCCCATTTAGATGCCGTCTGTCTCAGCTTTTACACCATAGTAACCAGAATGCCATTTAAGGGAGGAAGGATTCATTTTGGCTCAGTTTCAGAGGAGCACAGTCCATGATGGTGGTAGGGCATGGGAAGATAGAACAGAATGCCAAAAAGCAAGAAGACTGATGGTCAGCTGACTTCAAACTTTTTATTGTATCTAAGCCCTGAGCATTTGCTATGGTACCATCATCCATAATCAGGGTAGGTCTTCCTACCTTTAATCTTCTCTGGAAATGTCCCCCTGGACACCCCATCTCTTAGATGATTCTGTTTTTTTGTTTTAGTCTTGGGGATGGAATGTGGGTATGTATTTGCACAGGCGTATAAACATATGTTTGCAGGTATGTGTGTGTGTACATGCAGAGGCCAGAGATCAAAGTTGGGTGACTTCCTAAATCACACTACAGTTATATTTTGTTTTTATGTTTATTTTTGAGACAGGGTCTCACTGTAGCCCTGGGTGGCCTGAAACTATGTTGAATTCCTGGCCTTGAACTCTTAGATTCACCTGCCTGTCTCTGCCTCCAAGTGCTTTGATTAGAGGCATATACTGGCCAGGTGTCGGTGGTGCACACATTTAATCCCAGCACTCAGGAGACAGAGGCAGGCGGATCGCTGTGATTTCAAGGCCAGACTGGTCTATAGAGCAAGTTCCAGGACAGTCTCCAAAGCTACACAGAGAAACCCTTTCTCCAAAAAAAAAAAAAAAAAAAGGCATAAGCATATACTGCCATTCCCAGCCTCCCCCACACTTCTTTTTCAAAGATCTTATTTTTATTTTGTGTGCATAAAATAAATGTGCCAGCATGTGTTAGTGCACTATATGCATGTAGTGCATACAGAATCCCCAAAAAGAATATTGGATCCTCTAGCACTGGAGTTACAGATAGTTGTGAGCCTCCTGCCAGTGCTGGGAATTGAACTTTGGTCCTCGACAAAAGCAACAAGTGAGCCAGGCAGTGGTGGCACAATCCTAGCACTTGGGAGGCAGAGGCAGGCAGATCTTTGTGAATTTGGGACCAGCCTGGTCTACAAGAGTGAGTTCCAGGACAGGCTACAAAGCTACAGAGAAACCTGTCTGGAAGAAACAAACAAAAAGCAGCAAGTCCTCTTAACCTGAGCCATCTCTCCAGCCCCCACCTTATTTTTGAGACAGTGTCTTTTGTTGAACTTGGAGCTTATTACTTTGGCTAGTGAGATTGGCCAGTGAGTACCAGGGTTTGGGTACAGACATGTACATGTACTGCAGTTGGCATTTATGTCAGTTATAGGGGATCCAATCATCAGGCTTATGTTGCAGGCACTTTACCTGAGTATCTCCCCTGCTTCTCCTAGGTGATCCCAAACCCTTCCGAGTGGACAGTCCATATTAATCAGCTCAGCGGTGTTCCAAAAGCAGTTCAGGCATCGCAGGTCTATGTTCCAGCATCGATACCAACCTGATAGAACCCTTCCTAAACCATTGAGCCACCATGTTGCTTGAAACATTTCTGCAAAATAATATAATGCCAACCAACTTTGTTTGGTGTGCCTTTCTGGTCCTTTCAATATAGCCATTTCCCACACTTGATTAGAGATGATGCAGTTCTTTGGAATAGTGTTCCCCTCTTCACTTTCTAATTCACCTTCAGGACCTCCTGGGACTTAAGTCCAGTTATAAGTTTGGAGACAAAGAAGGCTGGTGTACTACAAAGACCAGCAATGTCTCTGGGGATGTATGGGGTGAGGTGCAAGGTCTCACTGTGTAGCCTTAGCCTGGAACTTGCTCTGTAGACCAGACTGGCTTGAACTCATGAGGATATTCCTGCTTCTGCTTATCAAATGCTGGGATACAGTGTGGACCACCATACCAAGTGAGACCAGCAGTATCTCACAGGGCACTGTAAGACCATTAAAGAGTTTCAGATTCAGCAAGCTTAGCCTCCCATGTGGGGAAGGCAAACCTGCTTCCTCTGGGATGGATGCACAGAGAATAAAGTGAGGTGTTATTAATCCTCCTTTGGCATAGCCACTTCGGTTTTTTGAGACTATTTCTTAATAGTCCAGAGCACTCCAGAGCAGGCTGACCAGTGATTGCAAGACGATCACTTTACCCACTGAGCTGTCTCTCCTGCTCCTTTCTTACTGATGTCATTGTTACTTTGAAAGTCTCACTGCTGGCCAGGTTGGTTAGCAAATAACTAAAAGCAAAGCTTATTTAAAATCAGGTATGCTTAATAGATGACCCACAAAACTTTTCAGAGATTTGCTGAATATGGCATTTAAAATGTTTAATGGGGAGATGAAGAAGGGACAGAGATGTGAGAGATGAGGCAGCCACATGCTTCCAGGAGAAGGTAGTACAGAGTCATGTGAGCAGTGCGAGGTTATGAGAAGATGTAGAATGATTCAGTGATGGCTCCTGAAACTACGGTGGTTTCATTTTCAGAAATAAAGTAACTTGCTTTACAAAACTTGCCCACATAGTGGGTTCAGAGATGGCCCGTGAGCAGTAACTGTGGGCTTCTCACCAGTCATGTGATCTGTTCAGTCATGTGACCTGTTCCCCCTGGAACCTATAAGAAGGGACCCCCAATCCTGGGACATGGCCTGAGCTCCCCAGAGCCCCCTTCAGGCTGCTCTCCATAGGGTTTGTCATTTTGATAAGTCTCTTATCCAAAAGGACAGCCAGCCTCAGTGTCCCACTTAAACCCCAAAGCCAAAAGCTCTCCTAGACAAGCTGTGGGATTGGTACATAGTCTGGAGAAGAAAAAAAAAAAAAAAAACTCCCATGATAGACAGGAATACCAGCCCCTAGAAGCAACCCTAGAGCCTCCTCAAGACAACGGGTGATACACAACTCCACCTGGATTATAGCAATGCCAACTCCTGGGCAAAGAGCTGCCCCACAAGGACCACCCAAACTATAGACACTTGGGTTGACCACCGTGCTCTGCCTGTCAAGGTGGGTCGGTTTTTCTAAGTTCCTCCATCACAGGGAAGTCTCAGGCCTTCCGGGCCTGGCAGCTGAAGGTCTGTGCTGCCCTATACAGCAGCTGAAGATATAATGCTGTCCTATATGACAGCCAAATGCCTACTATCTCTGTCCCACAATGAAGCCATCAAGACCACAGGAGCCTAGGGTAACCATCCAGTCCATATAGCAAACAGTAAATATCATTTTATGTAGCTTTGTCTGTGATACTATTATATAATATGCCTTATATGTCACAATCATAGATTTATATTAAGGCTTACACAGTCAGGTGGTGGTGGTGCACGCCTTTAACTCCAGCCCTCAGGAGGCAGAAGAAGGCAGATCTCTGTGAGATCCAAGGCAAGACTGGTCTACAGGTAAGTTCCAGAACAGAACCCAGAAATGAGCTGCAGATTGCAAACTGCTCCAAAGGCAATCTACACCATGCCAGCCCCAGGTGCCCCTGGACTTCTTGAAAGCTGATGTAAACCAGTCCAGATTTCCACCTTATTCTCCGGCTGGGTCAGCGAGCCAGATGCCTCTAATGGATGCCCAATTACGTGAATCCCTCCCATCCTTTAACAGTCCAGCCTTCCTGGGCCTGGGCCCTGACAGCAACATTCTACAACAGCTAAAACGCAGTTATAGAAGAGAGTATGATACCCCTTATCCTTAACAAAAAATGTGAGATTCCCAAGGAAACTCCCTGGCAAAGGGGATAAAATGATTAGAGTGCCTCCTGGTATAGCAGGACTCATATGCTGGCCTACAGGCTCCCTCATTATCAAAAAGGTATCTGCTAAAATCAAATAGACCAAGATCTACCATTAAGTAGACTCATTAACCGAAGTAGTTCTATAATACGATAGGGCACTCAGCCTGCTGTCTGTAGGATAGGGAGGTTGATTGTGTGGCTTTAAGGGAAATTTGTTGTTCCTATGCTCAGAAATTTATCACTCAGAAATCATTAGAGATAATTTGACTGTACTTAAAAAAAAAAAAAAAAATCACAGAAAAGACCCAAAATGGTGCAAACATTCTCATTTTCCGAAAGATTTGTTAACTGGGCACA
Source organism: Cricetiscus sungorus (assembly GCA_030556225.1). Lineage (NCBI taxonomy): Eukaryota > Metazoa > Chordata > Mammalia > Rodentia > Cricetidae > Cricetiscus > Cricetiscus sungorus. The sequence continues at coordinate 29,839,372 of JANBXA010000190.1, read as the reverse complement.
CCTGACCCCCAAGGATGAAAACCATATCATCCAGATCCAGGGCCAGAGCTCAGTTAATAAGTATGGACAAATCAGAATGGTACAATATAATGAAAAGAGAGTAAGACACCAGGACCTTCCCTTTGGAGACGTGAAAGAAACAGGTCCATGCAGTAAGACTAAGATGCAAAGGAACACAATTAGGGAAGAGCTCAGTGCTTACACTGCATTATAAGGAATGAAAATTGCTCTTAAATTTTAGTGGTTTCTGGTCCCTAGAAGAAATCCTTTTCCCAAGATCAGGCATTTAGATAAGGGTCTCCATCCCCCCAGGGGCTTGAGGAAAGTTCTTGCTTGCTAAAGGCAGTCACTCTCCTTATCTCTGGCAGGAGGAACTTGTGGCCTGGTCTTTGGCCCGGTTCTGCAAGGAGGTGCCTGGTGGAGTTACTGAACATTAGAGAATAATAGATTGAGATACTTGCTGAACTTTTCACTTTTGTCTGGGGGGGGGGGAAGAATGCTGTGATAAAGTTGATGATAACTTTCATCCCTGAATCATTGAGCCGGATTTCAACATTGCCTGTGGCTAGACTATCATACAGTTATAGAGCATAAAAGGTGTAGCCTTTCTTCAGTAAAGTGGCAGCCATCCAGAGTCTCCCTCAGATCATGTCCGTCTTCTCCTTCCCCTTGGACTCCACACCTCCTCTCTGGGACCTGAACCATGGTGGAGCTGGACTCCTGCACCCAAGAGCTTCTCCTGCTGAGTACTGTTGGCTCACACACCATCAATGCCTTAACTAGTTACATAAATTCCCACCTAGGTGTCAAGAACTGATGGATTAAATCCCAATATGAACAGGTATATCCACACACACACAGAATCAAGGGTTTGGCTCAGGATACAAGTCAAGGAGGGAATGTGATGGTGAACATTATGTTTATAAGTTTAAAATTACTGTGATTGGGCTGGAGAGTTGGCTCAGCAGTTAAGGACACTGGCTAGTCTTGCAGAGGACCTCACTCAGTTCAATTCAAGCACCCACATGGTGTCTCACAAACACCTAAAACTCCAGTTCCAGGTGATCCAATGCTCTCTTCTGACTTTTGTGGGCACGCATAAACAGGGTATATATACACACACACACACAAGCAAAACACCCATACACAAAATAAATAAATAAAAATGAAAATCACTGTGCTTAAGAGAACTATAAAAGAAAAATGTCTCTACCGGTAAGCCCTGCTTGCCCAAGGACCTATAACTTTCTGGAATGCTGGGAGCTGTTCTTGTAATTACCTGATATTGTTCATGTAAGATAATAAACCACTTGTTCTGGCTTCTGTCAATAAGCTTGCACTCCTGAGGTGAAGGCAAGTGGACCTCAGTGAGTTCAAGGCCAGCCTGGTCTACAGAGTGAGTTCTGGGACAACCAGGAATGATACACAGAGAAACCCTGTCTTGAAAAACAAAACAACAAAAAAGCTTGCTTGCCCCTGACTTTGTGTAGGCAGGATGTATGCTTCATTGTATGTGAAAGGGATGTGTACCTGATTACATGTAGGCACAAAGCCTTTTGAGTTCTGCCTTTATAAACCCATGATTAATGTAATTCAGATCTGTATCATGAGAGCCTCTCAGGTGCAGTTCTGGAGCCTTAAGTAACCAGTGCTAGAATCTGAATAAAACCTCTTCTTTGTTTACATTTACTGGTGCTTAGACTAGTGAATTTCTGAACCACCCCAGACCCATAACAAAAGCAAAGGAGAACAAAACAACAAATTTAATTGACATGCAAGGAAGGCATGGTGGTTGCATGCCCTTTGGCCCAGCTCCTTAGCCAAGGTGAGTTGGTCAGCTGAGTCCAGGAAGGTAAAATAACCAACATGTATTATTTTCATAGGTAACAGATTTGGAATTATGTAGTTCATAGTGATAGGTGGTAAAGAAGATGGGAAGGGGAAAGCAGAGGGTCCTTAGATAACTTAATAAAGGCGTGTCTGTAATCCAGGTATTTATTCTCTTGAAATCTGCTGGATACAGTCCATTCACACAGCCCAGGATATGGAATCACCTCTGGGCGGTGAGATTCCCATGCAGTCCATTCAAGTGACAGCTGCACGGTTCCTTTCTGAGAATACTGAACTGATGACTCTCACTTCCTATTACCAGCTGAGAGGAAGAGGGCTTCACTAAGGACTGAAAAGAGGACAAAGGAAATTTGCCAAAAGACAACATTCCAAGAAGACTGCTCAACTGAAATGCATAGTGGCCCTGGCCAGAATTCCAGAACATTTGCTCCCTGGAACTCTCTCCCACAATCTTGATTACACACACACACACACACACACACACACACCTACTAATATGTCACAAATGATTCAGAGTATTGAGCTGCTGGTGGAAATATCCATTCCCTTGCTTTCTAAACCCCTTCATCCTTTCCCACAGGAAAGAACAGCAGATTGCTAGACACAGCTCCGGTGAAATGCAAAACGGCTAAGCTAGTGCTTAGCTTCAGGTTCTTAATTCTGCTCTTAAAACCATAGCCAGGGAATTTCCATAGGTGAATGAGGCTGAGTAAACGTCCAAGTGGTGATAATGAGCTATATAATTTTATTACTTATTTGTTTACTATCGTTTGTTTGTTTGTTTTACAGAGTTGAGTCTATAAAAACACGTTGGACAGGAACTCAGCTATGGAGCCCAGTCTGGCCTCAAACTCATGATCCCCCTGCATCTGTTCTGTATCTTTATAAAGGTTTCACAGGACTGGGCAGTGACCAAAACTCAAAGATGGGATAGGATAGCTCAGTGGTTAACAGTACTAACTGTTCTTACAGAGGATTCAAGTTTAATTCCCAGTACCCACATGGCAACTTAAAACTATCTGTAACTCCAGTTCAATGGGGTTTGTCACCCTCTTCTGTCCTCTGTGGGTACTAGGCATGCACGTGGTACACTGACATCATACCAGCAAGCACCCATATGCATTAAATAAACAAATAAATAAACAAACTGGACACCCTCTTCTAGCTTCCTTAGGCACCAGGCACACACATGGCACACAGACGGACATACAGGTAAAACACTCGTACACATAAAAAATAATAAATAAATAAAAATTTAACAGCAACAAAACGTCTCAAACTATACATTTAAAATTTTGTGTTTTGATGGGCAGAGGTTGGCACACGCCTTTAATCTCAGCACTTGGGAGGCAGATGCAAGTGGATCTCTACGAGTTTGAGGCAAGCTTGGTCTTCAGAGTGAGTTCCAGGACAGCCAAGGATACACAGAGGAAACCCTGTCTCAAAAAACAAACAAACAAAAATGATATTTTATAGACTTTGGAACATTCAGCCCTAAATGGGATGTCTCCATCAAACCCCTCTCCTCAGAGCTCTCCAAAAGGAGGCAGAACTAAGAGCCAGAGGAGATGGAGGCCATCAAGAAAACCAGGTAAGCTCATATGAATTCACAGCGACTGAGGCCGCATGCACAGAGCCTGCCCGGGTCTGCACGGGTCTGCACGGGTCTGCACCAGGTATTTTGTGTGCATATTATGACTTCCAGTTCGGTCCTGCATGGGACTCGTGATTGTGCAAATAGTGGGTCTACTGATTCTGGTGCCTCCTCTTGGGTTCTTTTTCTTCTGTTGGTTTTCTTGTTCAGCTTCAATGTGACAGCTTTTGTTTTATCTAATTATACTTTATTTTGCTATATTTTTATTATTATCACTTAGGGAGTAGATATGAATGGGAGGAGAGACAGGGAGGAACTGGGAGGAGCAGAGAGAGGGGGAACCATTTCTCATATAATACACACATACACACATACGTGTGTGTGTGTGTGTGTGTGTGTGTGTGTGTGTGTGTGTGTGTTATATGAGAAAAGAATCTATTTTCAAAAATAGGGTGAAAAGGGAAGTAATTCATTATATGTACTGGCATCTTGCTTTGCCAGTGAACTTGTGATGGTGGCCACACCCTTTGGCCCAGGTTTCAGGTACAGATGTACCCCTCATTAGGTAGAGGAGGGGCTGGCTTGCCCTCTCTTGGGCTGTGAGAGCATCGGAAGGGCAGAGACTGCATCTTCTGAAGCAGGAAGACCACAGCAGTTATTTCCTCTTATTTGTCTAAGTGTTTCCCTAATAAATACCTAATTATCATTTATCTTGGGTCTGGTATATCAGTTTTAAGAAGGTTTTTTATGGCCTGTAATCTATTCACCATTGTTTCTCTGAGTGTTGGAACTTCCTGGACAGTATAAACTTCCAATGATTTCATTAAATCAGTCAGTTTCTTGTTCTCTTCATTCACATATGATTCTGGAGATTTAATATTCTCATCCTTAGAGATTATTTGGATGGCATGTAGATCGTCTTCCAAAAACAACATTCTATCTGCAAGCTTGCCATTAATCTCAGACATGGAACAATTGTTTTTTTTTCTGTTATCAATTTATTATTATGTTTTTCTGATTTCATTTTCTGAATTCTATTTGTTAGATCATGATTGCCATTTTCAGTGATATGAATCCTAAGTTCCCATTACCAGTCTGTAAAGTCTGTATGAATTCTACAATTCCCTCATTCTTAGCCCTATTATCAAACCATTTCTTTAAGGATCAAGCTAATAGCAACTATGGCTAAGTGTAAATATGTCCCAAGGGCCACTACAATTATATGCACTTAATTTTTAAAAATTTATTTTATGTTTACGCATGTTTTGCCCAAACGTATGTCTATATACCATGTGTGCATTTAGTGCCCGTGGAGTCCAGAAGAGGGTGTTGGGTCCCCTGGAATGAGGTTCTGATGGTTGTGAGTTGTCACCTGTGTGATAGGAATTGAACCTTGGTCCCCTGGTAGAAAAAGTGCTTTTAACTACTGACTCTTCCCTCCATTCCCCTTGTAAATTGCATAATTAAGAAAGATATATACTGAGAGACACTGAGTCACCGTTAGTGATATACATGCAAAGGCTTTGACACAAGTATTGAGGTCTGCAAAACTTAAAACAAGCTTTCATTTCTCTGCATTAAAATTATATGTAAAATCCATCACTTACATGTATGAGTCGGTTTCATTGCATCTTAAAATTGTCATATTTCCATATTAAAACCTTGAGTCACTCAAACAGAAGCTCTATGCATCCACTGTGCTTCTGAGTTCATCTAGTGGGGCTTTTCCTTTTATTATATTTTTCAGTTTTCTCGTTTCCATGGTTTCCTTTTGTAATTTTTTTTTTTGGGGTGGGGGGGATGGAGGATAACCGCAAACTCACTGTGTAACCGAGGACTACATATTCTCCTTGAATGCTGGATCTTCCGGTCACGTGATGGTATCATAGGTATGCACCCACACCCAGCTTTTAATGGGATACTAGAGATCAACCTAGGGACTTGTTGTATGCTAGGCAAATCCCTCTGCCAGCTGAGCTGTGTTCCCAGTCCTGAGGAGCATTTTTAAACTTTTTTAAAATCTGTAATTCTGGCTGAAGTGCTCTTTTAATAGTCACCTAAAAATCCTCCTCAGATAATTATAATTTCTCATTTACCTTGGCATTGATGTCTACTGGCATTTCTCCTAATTCTTGTGATCCTGCTGATTCTTGGTATAGCAAGTGACGCTGCCTTTAGCAGGTACAGGTCAAAGGTCAGGTGGATGTGTTTGTCCAGTCTCCTGGTTAAGCTTCTCTGAACCATCCTCAGGGACAAAACACAAAAATAGGGCCCTGACTCATGTTGCATAGCTGCAGAGGGTGGGGTGAAAGTTCAAATCCTCCCTCCCCCGCAGTCACCTTCCCGGTAAAATGGGACACTGACTCAGTGACCTTATTGACTCTGAGCTAGATTGATCAGCTCTCTGGCTAACTACTACTCAAGTGGTGATGGGGGGAGTAAAACAGGAGGCTGGGTCAGACCATTGCTACACTAGAGGTGCAAGAGTGTTTGGCACTGACACCAGGGAAGAGGCAAACCAGAGTATCAACTCCATTCTGCCTCCCTGTAATGCCAAAGAAAATGGGAGGGTCAGCTTCCCAGAGCGTCTTGGTGGCAGGAGTTGGAGCAGTGAAGCCTTATTTGGAATTAGCTTGGCCTTGTATTGCCTACTGGTGAAAATTAACGTTGGGTGGGGACAGAGGCTCAGCTGACCACTAACACTGCTCTGTTGGAGAACCTGAGCCCTGCCTGTTTCAGGCAATTCAGATTCTGAGTTCCCTTCTTCCAGAGGGGAAAGAAGATCAAGACTGCTCAGCTTTGCTAACGCCACTAGACTAGAGAATTGCTCGCTTCTGTCAAAGAGGAAGGTTTCTGTAGCTCCCTGTCTGCCTCACGTGAGTGACATGCAGACACCTAGGGAGCCCAGTCCCCCCCCACACTCTCACATCCACTTTCATGTAGTTAGGAGGTCTCTGGACAGTCCTTCCATGTACGGCTTCAGGGTGTGGTGATATATTGTTTATGATCTAATAAAGTCATTGGAGATCAATCAGTTTGCAAAGCCAGCCATACTAGTTAGCTATAGAAACTGAACAGTACACACCTTAAATCCCAGGACTTAGAAGACAGGCGGATGGATCTCTCTGAGTTCAAGACCATCTACACAAGAGTGAAGAGTAACATAGCTCACATCTTTGATCCCAGCACTTGGAAGCACACACTTTTAATTCCAGCACTAGGTTGATGGAGACAGGAGTGATATGAGTGGGTGGAGAAAGGAATAAAACGCAGAAGGAGACAGGAACTGAAAGGTTTTGCCTCTGAGGATTCATGGAGACAGGATTGCCATTTCAGCTGGATAGAGGTAAGATCTACTGGCTTAGCTGCTTTGCTTTTCTGATCTTCAGCTTGAAGCTTGAACCCCCATATCTGTCTCTAAGTCTTTACTAATCGTGTTACCTTAGGGTCCTATGTGTATTTGTAGCTTAATTTCCAGGGCATTTTATTTCTACAAAGCACTGTTGAAAAGCGCTGCTACTCTGTGTTAGAGGGACCAGAAGCCTTACTAGCTTTTGTTATTGGAGTTGGGCAATAGCAATGCCACATTATGAATAGTATTAAGTAACTATGCCGTCCAGCTTCCCATGACCTAAGACTGTTTTCATTGGGTAGCTAGAGTAAAGTAGAAATTAAGTCATTTCTATTTTTAAAATCCAAAATCCATTAACCTTTCTCATAATTTTCAATATTCTTTTCTCCCTAGAGACCCACTGAAGGCAAATTGACTTGGGCTGGGATGTAATGATGGGAGATGTCATTCTGTAAATATGTTTCTCTTATTGGTTAATGAATAAAACACTGTGTCCAATAGGAAAGCAAGATAGGCGGGACTAAGAGACAAGGAGGATTTGAGGAAGTAGTAAGGAGGAGTCAGCATGTAGACACTTGAGAGAACAGAGGTCTGGGCCCTCTCTCCAGTAAGATAAGACCACGTGGAAATACTTAGATTAATAGAAATGGGTTAATATTTAAGACAGAGCTAGCCAATAAGTAATGTTAGTAATAGGCTAACAGCTTTACATCTAATACAGCATCTCTGAGTGTTATTTAGGGCTGATGTGACTCTGGGACCAGGCTGGCAGGAAAACCTGCTCATAACAAAATGACGCCCAATGTTGTAGCTCAGCAGGTAAAATGTCTTACGAAAGTGTAAGAATTAATTTGATCCGCCTGCACCCATGTTAAAAATAACAACAAAAACACCCAAGCCCAAAGGCAGCTATTGCCTATAATCCCAGAGCTGGAGGTATGAAAACTGGCAGATCCTTAAAGCTCACTGGCCAACCAGTCTTGCTTTTTAGTAAGTTCCACGTTCCGTGAGAAACCCTGTGGCAAAGAATAAGGTGAAAAGCTGGCAAGATATCTCAACAGGTAAAGGCATTTGCTGCCAAGTCTGAAGACCGAGTTTCTGTGTTTTGTTTCCTAACCTCCACACCTGTGAGCCATGGCATGCCCACTCTTCCCCCCACACACAAACACATACACGCTAAAAACCTGTTTTCCCAATGAACAGAAAGTCTTTCAGTAAATTGTACATGTTTTAGTCACAAATATGTAAAAAGCAAATACACTACAACCTGGTATGGTTTATTTAACTAATGCAAAACTGGTTCAATATTTAAAATCAACCAATGTTATCTGAAAATTTGATAAGTTTAAAAAAAACACGATCATATCAGTTGGTGCAATAAAAGCACATGACTGCATGCAATATTTCATTCACAGTAATAACTTTCAGAAAACGGGAAATAGAAGGGACCCATCCAGCCTGATAAGGAGAAACTAAAAATAAACCTGAAAACCACAAGTAATATCTCAGGGCATTTTCTTTACTATCAAAACTAAGGCAAATGTACCCGGCAGTGGTGGCACACGTCTTTAATCCCAGCACTCGGGAGGCAGAGGCAGGGGGATCTCTGTGAGTTCGAGACCAGCATAGTCTATAAGAGCTAGTTCCAGGACAGCCTCCAAAACCACAGAGAAAACCTGTCTCAAACAAAACAAAACAAAAACAAAAGCAAAACTAAGGCAAATGTGACAAATATCCTTTGGATTCATAAAATATGACCTGAGCAAGTAAGACACCCACCAGCAAGCATGATTATTTGAATTTGGTGCCCAGGACTACATGGCGCAAGCAGAAAACATAAGTTGCAAGTTGTCCTGTGGCAAGCACATGTGTGCACATATGTGTACACTAAACAAATAAAATCTTTTTAAGATCAAAGACCTAAGTAACTGGAAAAGATACGCTATGTGCATAGGTCAGAAGACTCACTACAGTATTCGCAGGAAGGAAGGCCTTTGCGCTCCTTCATTTGAAAAGTAGCTTCTGACTTGCTACTGAGTCCAGACAGAGACTAAACTTCTGAGCATGGGATACCAAGGGATTATGTGAACCAAACATGGAAAACTCTGAGATTTCTTTCACTGAGTCGACGCGTTGGATAACAGAGGCTGGGCCGATTGATAAAGTGCTTGCTTAGTGTGCACAAAGCCAACGATGGGTAAAACAGGTGTGGTAGTACAATCCTGTGATTCAAGCACTCAGGTGGTAGAGGCGGGAGGACCGTGGGTTCAAAGTCATCCTCCACTATCAAGTTCAGAGCTAGCCTGGGATCTGTAAGAGCCTTTCTCAAAAGAAAAATTGTATTATTCAATGCTATTCCTGTGTTAAGTGTAACAATCAATAAGATAAAACCAAGGACTCAAAGGTACAAGTAAATTATATATACAAGTACTTATGTAGAACTCACCCATATTGGTTCCACACATGATCGTCAGCAGGCTTCCCAGCTCTGTGGGGAGTCGCTCGGCAGCGGGGAGAGAAAGCATCTGGCTAGTTTATAGAGATTCTTGAAATATGTGTCGTGTCACCTGGAAGTGAGCGATTACTGTATCACAGTCCTATTCAAGGGAAGAAGACCCTGAGAGGCTGTGATTTAAAATAAATAACTAAATAATTAATAAAAAAAAAAGTCTTCTAGAAGGCAGAAAGGGGCACATTTGGTTGTTTTCTTCAGCTGAATATAAACATAAACAGTTGGCCCAGTGAGCCGACTGATAATTGGAAAGTTAGCAAGGAGCTAATGTAAATTATAGGGACTACAGGGTATAACTCAGTTCCCTGCATGGCACAAGGCTGATTCAGCTCCAGCCAAAGAACCATAAACAGTTCCAAGAAGCATCCAAACTGCCCACCCTGGTCAAAGTGACCCCATCCGGGTGGTCAGGCAATGACTAATTTTGGTAAATAACATCTCCTCACAACTGTCCTTGTGGGCAACGACTGATAACAATTTTGAAATTCCCCTAGCCCCCATGTCAATGAATCCAAAGGTCACCTACTCCTACCCAATCCTGAACAGCCAAGGCATGCACCACCCTCTTGTGGGTTTTTTTCCTTCAAAAACCCCTTGTAATTGAGGCCAGGCATCCTTTTCCTGCAGCTGCTGTGCCAGTTTGTAGGACAGGGTCCCTGCCAAGGGTTGTAACTTAACATAAAACCTTGTGTGTTTACATCAGTGAGTCGGCTCCTTGGTGGTCTTTTGGGGGGGGGTGCTGCCCAAGAACTTGGCATAACGATTATGACCAAAAACAACTCAAGGAAGAGTTTATTATGAGTTACAATTTCGGACAGATAAAAAGTCCATCATGGCAGGGGAGACATAGCATAGTGGTAGGAGCGTGAAGCTGACTGATCACATTTTTACCCAAATACAGGAAGCAGTGAGAAAGCAGGAAGAGGGTGGGACTGTAAATGCTCAACCCTGCTGGTGTACTTCCTTCAGTTAGGCTCTGCCTCCTAAGGGTTCCATAACCTCCTCCAAACAGCAGGTGTTTAAATGCATGATCCTGTAGGGGACAGTTATCAGCTAAGTCATCACAGGTCTACCAGTAGGCCTTCTTTGTGTATCTGATGTGTCCCTTATGTTTGCACAATCACTTGGGAAAGTAAGAAATCTTGAGTGCCTGGGAGTGAGAGATTCAAGACAGACTCTGAGAAGGGTGCTTGCTGGGATCTGCAAGACCAAGAGGAGAGGGGAAAGCTGGATGTGGCCTGAGCAGCAGCCTGGCCTGGATTTGACACTTTTCTGCCCAGTTCTGGTAATTTTCTATTCTCTTTGAGTAAAGCCTAGTGGTGACAAAAGAGCCCTCTGCCACTAGGCCAGGGTGCTTCTCTAAGACAGTCAAAGTGTCTTTTATTACAAGCCCTTAAGCTAACCATTGTTTCGTAACAATGAGTCATAGCAGAGAGGAAAATTTTATCTCTTTTTCCTTGTTAGTATGACAGCATCAGCATCAGAATGATATCCCATCCAAGTATGCTGTGTGTGAACAAATGTAGAGGCTAGAGGAGAGAAAGCCTTTGAGTGTCTCTTGGGTGCTGTTTACTTTTTCTTTCTTAAAAACAACAGCAAACAAAACCAGGGTCCTCACAAGAAATGACTAGCCAGAAAGCCCGGGACACCAGGTGTCTCCACCAACCTAGCACACAGCACCAGGGAAGGTCTGCGCATTGCTGAGGATGGTATCCAGGCTTCCTGTGTGATACACACTCTACCAACTAAGCTACACCTCTAGCCCTAACTTCTTAATTCTACCCCTTCCCCCCCCCACTTCCACATGCGTTAGGATCCAAAATGTAAATTTATTATTTCATAGAAGAATGACTAGTGTTAATATTGGCTAATAGGTTTTCTGTACCCTGATAATTGGTTTCTCCGCCCACACAGAAAGCCAGATTAAGCCTAACTGAAAAAGCAAAACAACAGGTTTATTTGAGCAAAGCAACCCCTGGGTGGATTCTCTAGTCCCAGAGATCTAGGCCAGACAGGCTGTGCACCCCAACTAAAGCAGGGAAATATTTCTTGTAGGCCAGGGGTGATGACGTCCCTGCCATAAGCTGGGTTTGTGCCCAAGTAGGGTCAAAAGCTGACCGGTTTGGATAGGGCCTTGGGCTGCTGGCCACTTCAGGGGAGGAGCGCCATCAAAAATGAGGAACTTTCTTTGTTGAAGATTCTCTAAGAGGGTGGAGTTTAGAGACAGACAGTCAGGAATGGGCCAGCTTGAGGTTCCAACCGAACACTGGCCAAACACATGTTTCACATATCTGTATTATGCACATGTGCCCCTAATTTAAGAAAAAAAAACAAAAAGCCAGAAACCACAAGGGTGCTCCCTTAATGTCTACGGTTTAAACATGGCAGCTCTGACAGGTGCATGATCTACTTAGTAACTATCATGTGCTGTATTTTACCATTTTACTTATTTTTTAAAGGTTTTTTTTTTTTTGGGTGGGGGGGGAGCTCTGAAATAAATTCTGTGGGTTCCACATACTTTTATGGCACTGTTGTACTCCATGTTTAAGTAATTTTAACATTCCCAAGAGATATTTATTTTGGTTTCCCTTTGAGTTTAAAGGGCACATTAATGGAGAGAGAATCCTTCTCTTTTTGCCTTTGAATTGCAAAAATTTCAAGCACATACAATGAAGTGACTGGTCACCTGTAGTCACGCCCTTGGTCTAAGATAACTACTTTTTTGTGTGGTTTTCTTTGAATAGTTTTTGCGGAAAATAAATTGTAAAGTGAATTAGCAAAGGTAATTCTGATGCCAAGTACTTTGCTGTGTATTCCTTCACAAGGATAAATATTTTTCAGTACAACCCAGTTTAAAATAAGTGTAATATTTCTTTAAATGGTTTTATTATTATTATTTTATGAGGCAGAGTCTCACTCTGCAGCCCTGGCTAGCCTGGAATTTGCTCTGTAGGCTAGCCTAGCCTAGACTTCATGACAACCCTCTTGGTTCAGTCTCCCAAAATGTTGGGATTAAAATATATGTGCCATCACCCACAGCTGATTCCGTAAATTTGTAATTGCCAGCCCACGTTCAAATTTCTCAAATTGTTCCCAATGTCTTTCACAGCTGTTTTTCAGTCTGGATTTGGTGAAAGACCACGCGTTGTAGTGGGCTTGCAGAATTGAAATTTACCCCACAAATATAGCCTGGGGGTATCTGGACAGAGAACATTTCAACCAGTAGTAAAGAGGCAAAGTTTGCAAGGTCACCTCCTTAGGGCAAGGAGATTTATGGGAAGTGTAGTCTGGAATGCGCCTAACTTAACTCCACCCCCAACCCCAAAGCTTTACTCCTGGACTGGGTTTCGTGGCCTCCATCTACGCCGTCCAACGCTTTAACAGGCTGTGAGCGACCCCGAGGATGCGCAGCTGGGGTGGGATGGAGTCCGGGGACAGGTTCCTTGGAACCTGGCAAAGTCCAGCGTGCCCTACAGCGCGGGAGCCGGAAGCCTGGGAGCCCAAGCTGCAGCTCCGCGGTGTGGGAGCGCTGGGGTGCTGGTGGGGCTGAGTGCAGCCAGGTGTGCAGGATCCGAAGCCTGCCCGACTTCGTGCTAGGGCTCGCGGGCGCGGGTCGGCCGGGGGACCCCGAGCCCATCTCCGCCCTAGGTAAGAAACCATTGCCCAGCTGGACACGGGGACTTTAATCAATATTGACCTCATGGTCTTGTTTCGAAACAGATCACCTGCTTCGGGAGACAAACAGCCTTGTGCAGGTTCCTAAGTCCTGATTGGCAGCTTCTGTTCTGTTTAGAAAACACGATGTTGTTTGCATTGGCAGTCTTACATAAGCTTCGTAGCACTGTGAGGTCAGCCTAGCTGTGCTCATTAAGGATAACTAGCTAGGCTCGGGTGGGTGGAAGGATGTGCGCAGGATACAAGCCAGTGTTGAGGAAGCGCTGATTCAACGGTAGGCATGACTGGCTTCCTGTTTCTGTCTGGAATTCTGCACCTGCCTAAAGTCAGCATCTGGGGCCCTTCACAGTGACCTGTCAACATGTAGGTCCGAGGTGCAAAATGAGCCTCGTATCAAATATTTTCTAAGAATTATGGTGTGTCATTTCCAGGCCCTTAGCTGAGGCGAGTTCTTGCAAGGCAGCGTTTTCAGCCTGATGGAGGGAATTACCGAGGGTCATGTTTGTGATACTAAATGTAGTTTTCTAGGCTTCTGGTAACGATTATTGATTGATTGTAGTGAGCTGTGAACTAAAAAGTAGGGCGCCACAGGGACCGGACTTTTCTCCAGAAGCCAGAGCAGCCTTCTGACCTCTCTTGACAAACTGGAGCAAGTCAGAGTTGCCCGAGTTAGGAGTTTTGCTTTGCTTTGTTTTTTGATGGTCTTGCTAAGCATCCCAGGCTGGCTCAGGCTTCCAAGTGCTTAGATGACAGGTGTGTGCCACCACACCTGGCTTCATGGTCATTACTTATGATTCATTTCAGGCTTTGCTGAATTTGGACCTCAGAGTATGAGTGACTGTCTAAAGCAACATCACCTGTGAAAGCCCCAGAGAGCAAAGATTCATTGATTGCACCGAATCTACTGCAGGCATGGTGCCCATGCTTTTAGTTCATTGTTTTTGATAGAGATGACCATGACATGGCTAATACACATTTATTCATATACATGTGTATGGTTTACACCCATAAGTACTGAATGCCTCCATTCTCTAAGGTTTACAACAAGGAGTAAGTGGAAACACTGTCTCATAAGTAAGTGTATTATGCTGTAAGAAACTGTCGGGGCTCAGGGCGTTGGTGGCACAGAGAAACCCTGTCTCGAAAACCACTACCACCCCAAAAGAGAAAAGAAACTGTCAGGGGCTAGTGATTTCCTCACCCTGACACACACAATAATAATAAAAATGCCAGGTGTGCTAATGCAAGGCTTTCCAACACCCAGGAGGCAGAAGCAGGCAGCTTGCTCTGAGTTCAAGGCTGGCCTGCTCTAAGTACTGAGTTCCAGGAATGTGAGAGCTACATAATAGAGAGACCCTGTTAAAAATAATAATAATAATTTTATTTAAATTTTAATAAGTTATTTAATATAAATTTAATAATAATACAACAGAAACCAGTCTGGTTGTTCCCTCTTATATATTACAAAGTGGCTATACCATTTTGTATTCTATCAGCACTGAAATTTCAGGGATGCTAAAGTTCTTTGTATTTATTGCTGTCAGTCTGGTAGTCTGTCTGCTTTATGACAGGTTTCATATAGTCCAAACTGTTACTGAACTCTTGATCTTCCTCCCTGTATCTCCCAAGAGCTGCAATTAGGCAGGTGCTGGCATACTCAGCTAAACTTGCCATCTTTTTTGTTAAGTTTAATTTTATTTATTATTATTATTATTAATTGTGCGTGTGTGTGTGTGTGTGTGTGTGTGTGTGTGTGTGTGTGTGTGTGTGTGTGCATGCTTGGGTGCACACATACAGGCTTGTAGAGGTCAGAGAAAAATTTTTAGGAGTAGGTTCTCTCCATCATGGGTTCCAGGGATCAAACTCAGGTTGTGTGGCAAGTACCTTTCTTCATTAAGCCATCTTGCTGGCCCAAGCCTTACATTTTTACTAGCATTCAGTAACATCATTATTACTTCCTTCTACATTTGATCCATTACATTAGGTGTGTAACAGTTTTTTGTTTGTTTTGTTTTGTTTTTAGTTTGGTTTAAATTTGTCTTCTCCTAATGTTTAATAATGAGCATGGTTTTTTGTTTTGTTTGTTTGTTTGTTTTGTTTGGGAGAAATGCCCATTCAACCCTCCCCCCCCCATATTTATTACTGATTTAAAGAGTTCTACATTCTATAGAATATTCCTTTCAGGATTGTGACTGTTTTCTCACGTGTTTTTTGAAGGGACTCTGGGCAGCTCTAGCATGGCAAGCGTGGCTCTGGCAAGCCGTGCCCTTCTCTCCTATTCCCTCTGCCTTGCTAAAAATACTGTTAGATTGCATTCCTAAAGCTAGCTGCCACTTCCTCCTCATACTGACCACCAAGGTGCAGCTATCAAATATTAAAGTCCAGCAATCAAAAGCCCAATCAAAATACACCATAGCATCCTAACCCTTCAAACACATACTTTCCATTTTTTCCTCTTCTTAAAAAGAGGGCTGCAGGGCTGGAGAGATGGCTCAGCAGTTAAGAGCACTGGCTGCATTTCCAAAGCTCCTGGGTTCCATTCCCATCACCCACATGGCAGCCCACAACTGTCTATAATTCGAGCTCCAGGAGATCTGGTGCCCTCTTCCAGCCCCTGCGGGACACATACACATAAAAACCATATATATATATATATATATATATATATATATATATATATAATAAAAATGTTTGTTAAAAATTATACCTGCAAAGTCCTTTGCTGTTATTTTTCTGCCTGAATCAGAAAGCAGCCACTTTAACTCCTCCCACCCCCTTAATAAGGGCTCACTCGCTCTCTCTCTCTCTCTCTCTCTCTCTTTCTCCTCTCTCTCTCTCTCTCTCTCTCTCTCTCTCTCTCTTCTCTCTCTCTCTCTCTCTCTCTGTCTCTCTGTCTGTCTCTGTCTCTCTCTGTGAAAACAGGTGTTTGGGTGTGGTTTGTGTGGTGGGGGGAGGATCGCCTTTATTTTTCTTCATAGACCTTCTTTCTTCCTTAGCCAGGCCCTCACTACGTTTCCCTGATGTCAGACTTACTGTCCTCCCGCTTCAGCCTTCTGAGTCCAAAGGCATGTAGGTGTGTGCTGTTATACCCAGCCTTTTCTGTCCTTGTTTGTTTTGAGACAGGGTCTCACTATACATACCTGACTGGCCTGGAACTCACCAAGCAGACTGGTCTGCCCTGAACACACAGAAATATCTGCCTGCCTCTGCACCTCCAAAGTGCTGGGGTTAAAGGCATGTGCCACCAACCGGAGCACATTGGTTAACAGTAATTTCCCCAGATCAAAAGGTTTTATGTGGATTAATTTTTTCATAATTTTTTTCTCTTATGAATATGTTAGTCCACTTGGGTCACCATAACAAAACACCACAAACAGATGACTTAAACAACAGAAATTTATGGTCTTAGTTTTGGTGGCTGGAAATGCAGCATTTACTTTTGCAAGATTGGTTTCTGGTGGCCTCTCTCCTGGCTTTCAGACAGCTGCCTGCCCCTGTGTCCTCATGTGGCCCTTCCTTTGTATTCAGAGGGAGGGAGGGAGGGAAGAAGACAGAGACAGCACTCTCTCTCTCTCTCTTCCTGTAAGAACACTAGTCCCTTCAGCTACCTTGTGGCTTCATTAACCTTAATTACTCATAAACCCATCAACAGAAAGAGTCACATAAGGGATTAGGGTTTCAAAATATAAGTCCTTCAAACACCTATAATAACAATCCATTCAAAAATAGGCAAGGGTTTTGTCATTTCGGCAAAGAAGACACAAAGTGATGAATCAGCTCACTAATGCTCAGAACTGCTAACCCTTAAAGGACTATAGACCAAGTCACATTGAGATGCCGCCGCGTATCCATTAGGATTGTCCGTATGGAGAAACAAAACATCACTGTGGGGATGAGAAGAAATAGAAACTTCTCTGCACTGTTGGGAACATGAAACAGCAGCTGCTGTGGTCACCAGGAGTCAGTGCCTGTGTTAAAGGAAGCCATCATCTATACAGTACAGATGGTCTCCACCTTAGCACTTCTAATTACATTTTTAAAATTTTATAGTGCTTCAAAGTGGCTCTATGGGAACTGTACTTTGTATGCAGTAGTAATGTGTATATGTACATTTGGGTGTGTGCATGCAGAACCCATGAGCCCCAGAAACTACACTTTGAATTTGAAATTTGGTTCCTGTCTTGGGCTAAACATACATGGAATAAATAATATATTCTCTAGCGCTGCTGGGAGGAGTCAGAAAGCTGTTTTGCTTAGTAAGCCACAGAATCATGATGATAAACATCACTATACTTAAGCCCTGAGGTGGTGGCACACACTTTTAATACCAGCACTCAGGAGGCAGAGGCAGGGGATCTCTGTGAGTTCTAAGACAGCCAGGGCTATACAGAGAAACTCTGTCTCAAAAAAACAAACAAAAATCACTATACTACAGTGGTGTGTGTCTAACAAACTATATATGATAGTTGACACTTTATTCTATTGTTTGATTTGATGATTCACTTCTCCAGCTGCTAATATACCTATTCTAAAACAAATTTCAAGTAAGGCAGGGCCAGTGAGACGGATCAGCAGATAAGGGCATTCGATGCCAAGAATAATTATCTGAGTTCTATCCCCAGTTCCCATTTGGTGGAAGGAGAGAATCAACTCCTCCTGCAAGTCGGCCTCTAACCTGGGTATGCACGTGCCCACACAAACATGTAGATACACACAATAAATGAATGTGACTTGTTTGGTAATAATAATGTAGGCTAGACTAAGCTCTGAGGTTTAATTAATTTAATCTTGATATACAGTATTTTATCTTAAGATGGGTTTTTTCAAGACACAACCACAACTCAATGAGCATCTGTATGTGCCCAAAGGAACTGAAAGCAAAGGCTATAAGAGTTCCTTCTGTGACATACTCATAACAGCATTGCTTACAAGACAGAAATGGTGGGTATAGTACAAATGACCATTGTGATGATATATTATTCATGATTTATTGAAGCTTACCTGAGGGTACAGAAAGCAGAGCTAGCCACAAACCACAGAGCCAGGCAGTGGTGATACACACCTTTAATCCCAGCAGCCATACTAGCTAGTCATAGAGCTAAGCAATGGTGGCACATGCCTTTAATCCCAGAACTCAGAAGACAGGCAGATGGATCTTTGTTAGTTCAAGGTAACACTGAGCTACTTGAAACTGATCCAGTCCTAAATAAAAACAGCTCACACAAATATGATCTCAGCACTTGGGATCATAAGCCTTTAATCCCAGCACTAGGAAGGTAGAAAAGGAAAAGGGGCTCAAAGATTTATTCTCCAGCCATGCTGAGGACAGGACAGCCCTTTCACCCTGAGGTTAAGGTAAGAGCTAGCCGCTGGCTGCTTTGCTTCTCTGACCATCAGCTTGAACCCCAATATTAATCTCTGGTTCCTGTTATAGACCATCAACATATGTAGATTATTTTATTTTGTTTTTTCAAGACAAAGTTTCTTGTAGCCCTGGATGTCCTGGAACTTGCTCTATACTAGGGTGTCCTTGAACTCAGAGATCTGTGTAGCAGCTCAGGAGAGCTTATTTCTCATGATCCCTGGGAACAGGGGGGCTCAAACATGCTTCCAGACCAAGGCACTTGCACAAGAACTGCCTTGTCTCAGGATTCTGTGTACTTGTGGTTTTGGCAATAAAGTATTAAAGACAGAAACTGCAAAGTCCATTTGATCTTGAGCCTTAATATTGTTTTAAGGACTAATGAATAGAGATTTTATCATCATCCAAGAGACCGACAAGTTCTCTTCCATCACCACATACTATAGCTTCCTCCCTCCTGGTCACTGATGAAGCCAGGTACCTGGAATTGCTAGGTATTTACTGCTGTCTATCCCCAATGGCCTGACCCAGGACCTGTGATGACAGTTCTGCCTCAGTGCTACCAGAGACTACCACCAAAGGCAGCTGGCAAGCTATGTTCTGTCTCGGTCCTTTGCTCCCAGATTCCTCCAGAATGCTAAAGACAGTTCTTATTGGACTGTGTAAGTTGGAGGTCAACGGTCAGGCCAAGTCATCATTCAGTGAAGATCATTCGGAGAAGAGCATCAGTAGTCTTGCAGCCATCCACATGCCTGGACACGGCCCTGTCCCGAGGGAAGTATAGGCAGCATTGGGACCACAGCACAGCCACCCTTCACATTCTTCTCACTGCTTTCCCCAGTGAAACGGGCACGGACCAATTGCTTGTGGGCTCCTCCTAGAGAGGATTCATACAAACACTTGCCCACCAGCCGCCCTACAAATTCGTACATTTTCAATCGCAAATGAGCGGGACGATTAGGAGTGTACTAGTGCTTGGTTGGTGTCACTGAACCAGGTGACTGGTGGTATCAAACAGTGCTTTGCAGATTAGCTCAAACCACTCCCGGCGAGGCCCTCCCCAATCCAAAGCGTCTTCATCCTGGAAAACCACGTCAAAGTTCTTGCTCCGATCTGAGATGGAAAAACTCCGAGTGGCCTTCAAAGACGATCCCAACAAGGCGTGTCTGCTGACCTTCAGGGTGACTTTGGAATGAGATCTCTTCATATGTACCTGCCGAAGCTCTCGCTGGGAAAAATTCACCTTGTCTTGAAAGGCCTCAGATCCCCGATGTTCTTGTGCAGGGAACAGATGAAAGTGGCAGCTAGAATGTTCCTTTCCTTGCAGAAGAGCTCCACGGGAGGCTGAATGCCATCATCCACCACCAGCGCGAGGAGCTTGTGAACAGGGTCAGGGCCAAGATACGAAAACTTTGGCCCAGGGCATACTCGGAAGGTGTAGAGGCGCCAGGGGATGATTTTCACGTAGAATTCCTTCACTGAGGATTGCTTTGGTGACACATAGCAGTACACCTTCTTGGGTTTTTTCACCTCCTCGGGGGTGTGGCACTCTGATCGCGAGTCTTCCTTCTCAATAGCGGTGGAGGGCCGGCGCTGAGAGGAGCTCATGTGCACGGGAGGAAGATGCCACGGTGTACTTGTGTAGCTGTTGGAATTGTAAAGGTAAGCCTCAAAGTAGATGCTCGCTCCCGAGGTGGACACATTGTGTTGAACAATATTCTTCTCATTCTCACTGAGGACAATAATGTCAAATTCACCATTATTGGGTTGGTTCTGGTATGAGATGCAGGCATGGAAGCAACCTGGAGAATGCAGGGTGAGCCGCAGGGACACCTGGCACGGCTGCCTGTTGGATGTCACCGACTTCATTATTCTCTTCTTCTTGAGCGCCGAGCTCATGAATAGACAAGTTGTAGTTGTGCTCATCTCCCAGGGATGTGGAATTGTTGGTTGGGTTGTCATACTCATCTCGGGGCACTATTTACAGGGTGTGTGGTTGACCACATGGCCACACAAGAGTAGAAAAATGGCACACAATTTTGGTCTTGGAAGGAACCACCATTCTAGGCTGAAAATGTTTGTAGTAGGGACTATAGGCCACATTTAACCCACCGAGCTTCACGGTAATCTCCTAATGCGCAGCCTTACGCACAGTGAAGGCCACCTTTACCACGTTGGAATTTGGCTCCTGGAGGACTTCCTGGGTCACTGGAATTTCCACTGCTGGTTCGACATGAGAGATGTGAACTCGAAGTCCCACAGGCCGATGTGCAGGGAAAGGCTGCCCATTCTTATAGAACAATTGCACTCGGAAGGCCATGCTGTGGCCCACCTCACAGGGGTCCTTTCAATCTCAGGACACTTTGCAGGACCGGGGATCCAGGTAATTTCCCCGCACATAGTCATAAATAGTGCGGCAAGCTCAAAGTGGAACTTAATTGGGAAGAAGAATGCAATCATAGACGCTGTGATTCCACCAATAACGTAAAACATTAGGTCTCTTCAATGCCACAGACAGCCGAGGGCCACAGCTGCAAATTTAAACGAGGGCCCATGTTCTAAGGAGCAAGTTTTTCACCAAAGCAGGTGACTTTTGGCTTACTTGTCTTCTAACACGTGAAAAAAAAAAAAAAAAAAAAGCCAAAAAGTCACTAGAAAGGACCTGTTCAGAAGATGCTCATTGAGGTTATGTGTGTCCCAGCAAGCCAAGAGTCAGGGTTTCGGCACTGAAGTGGTTGAATATATCATCCCTGGACTTTTCTCGTGTAAGACAAATCCATCCACAAAAGATGCACCTGTTCTGGTGATCTGTCTCCCCAGTGCTGGAATTAAAGATGTGTGCCACCACCACCTGGCTATAGATATTGTTTTGTTTTTTAAGACAGGGTTTCTCTGTGTAGCCCTGACAGTCCTGGAACTCACTCTGTAGTGTGGATCAGGCTGGCCTCTAATCCACAGAGATCTGCCTGCCTCATCCCAAGTGCTAGGATTAAAGCTGTGTGCCACCACTGCCCAGCTTATAAATAGATTTTTACAATTTCATTGTGTGCCATTGACCCTTAAAAGGGATGAAATTCTAACACATTCTACGGTTTTGAAAGCATGCTAAGTGGAATAAGCCAGATACAAGCAAACAAACAAGCATTGTATGATTCATTGGTATGAAGTACCTAGGTTATGCAAATAAACAGTCAAAAAAAAGGAATAGACAGGTCCAGAGACTGGAGGAAGAGATCATGGGGAATAGTTGTTTGGTGTTATGTTCCTGTCTGTTATAGAAGATATATACATACATACATACATACATACATACATACATACATACATATATATATCTGGAAATGGAACTAGGGGGACAGCTCAGTGTCAAGAGCACTGGCTGCTTTTCCAGAAGACCTAGGTTCAATTCCCCAGCACCATCATGGCTACTCACAATCACTTGTAACTCCAATTCCTGGGGATCTGATACCCTCTTCTGGCCTCCATATTCACCAGGCCAGCCAGTTGGATGGTGCATATACATATGTGCTATCAAATGCACACATAAGTAATAAATAAGCCTTAAAATAAAATAACCCAGAATTATAATACAGCCTAGAAGCTGGATCTCTTCAAGAGAGTTAAAGCAAACTTGAAAAGAGGGTAGTGTGTGTCCATGATCCCATCACCTTTACTCACAGTAGGTAGAAGGTAGAAGCAAATGTCTTTTGATGGACAGACACTGGAATACTACTTAGCCTCTAAGAGGAAGGAGATATGAGGGGCTTTGAGGTTCTTCCTCAAGATGAAATGAGACAGAAACAGGTGAATCCAGTGTGGCTACACTGCTCGTCATTCCCACATTCAGAGTCAAGAAAGCTGAACAGTGGTTGGCAGGAGCCTGGGGGCAAGGAGTGAGGAATAATTGCAGACGGTGAATTACCAGCACAATTCACTGCATTACTCTTTGTGTTTTGACAAATTTACTTCCAGCTTAAATTTTACAAGACAAGTTGTAATAACAGAGATACAATTTTTCTTTTCTTTTCTTTTAAGACAGGGTCTTGTGTGTCCCAGACTTGTCTGGAACTTACTACGTGGCCAACGATAACTTTGAACTTCTGAACCTCCACTTCTACCACTGGCAAGCTGGGATTACAGATAATGCACATGGTAACACATGGTTTCTGGGATGTTGGGGGTAGAACCTAGGCTCTCCCACATGCCAGGCAAGTACTCTACTAATTGAGCTGCTGCCACAGCCCTTGATAAAATATTATTACAATGAATGACTATCAAGGTTTCTTGACCAGGATAAAAATGTATAAACCTTAAGCTTCTCACATAGAAAATAAAAAATATATAATATTGAAATATAGGAACAGCTATGGATTGGATAGAAGCAAGGCAGCTTTGGGGAAATGGGTAAGCACATTAAAAATAAGGAAACAAGCCAGGTCGCTACCTGCTCTTAATCCCAAAACTTGGGAGGCAGAGGCAAGAGGATCTCTGAGTTTAAGGCCAGCCTGGTCTACAGAACAAGTTCCAGGGCAGTGGGACTAGGAAGAGAAACCCTTTCTCAATCAATCAATCAATCAATCAATCAATCAATCAATAAATAAATAAATAAATAAATGAAACAAAGAAACTGAAGTAGGAGGATAGACATGAATTTAAGAGCAGTATTAGCTACATAGTACTTTCCAGGCAGCATAAAATACATACAGAAACCTTGTCTCAAAAGAAACAAGTGATTAGAGAGATGGCCCAGAGATTAATAAGAGCACATATGACAAATGACTCAATTTCAATTTCTTTTTTTTAATATTTATTTTTAATTCCATGTGCATTGATATTTTGCCTGCATGTATGTCTGTGTGACAGTGTGGGACCTCCTGGAACTGGAGTTAAACACAATTCTGAGCTACCATGTGGGTGCTCTTAACCGCTGAGCCATCTCTCCAACCCCCAAAGTTTTTTTGTTTGTTTGTTTTGCTTTTTGTGTTTGTTTTTCCAGACAGAGTTTCTCTGTGTAAACCAGGCTGTCCTGGAACTCACTTTGTAGACCATGCTGGCCTGGGTTTAAAGGCATGCACCACCACTACCCCCAATTTCAGTTCCTAACACTCATAGCTTGTGGCTTACAACTGGTAACTCCAGATACAGGGGATCTGATGTGTCTGGCCTCTCCAGGCACAGACACACACACACACACACACACACACACACACACACACACACCACACCACACACACCACACACCACACACACACACACACACACACACACACCACCACCACCACACACACCACACACACACACCACACACACACACACCACACCACACACACACACACACACACACACACACACACACACACACACACACATACACACACACACACACACAATTTTTTAAAATTTATTTCTATTCCATGTGCTTTGGTGTTTTACCTGCTTGTATGTCTGTGTGAGGGTATCAGATCTTGGAGTTACACACAGGTGTGAGCTGCCATATGGGTGCTGGGACTTGACCCTGGGTGTTTTGGAAGAGCAGTCAGTACTTTTAACTGTTCAGACATCTCTCCAGCCCACGTGTATATATTTTAAAATAGTAAAAACTAAAATCTAAAAAAAAAAAAAATTAGAGCAGGATAAAATTTATAAATCTTAAGCTTCTCACACAGAAAATAAAAACTAAAATCTAACAAAAGAATAAAAAAGGTTGAGGCTATAGCTCTGATACAGCACTTACCGAGTTACATAATGAGTTGTGAGTTTAATTCCAGATATACATATATATGTGTGTACATATATATATATATATATATATATTCACATATATATATGGAATTGTATATATAATTTATATATTTATATGCATATATATGGAATTGTATAATATATATGGAATTGTATATATATTTATTCAGGTGGTGGCAGCACGTGCCTTTAATCCCAGTACTTGAGAGGTAGAGACAAGTAGATCTCTGAGTTCAAGGTCAACAGGTCAGCATGGTCTACAGAGCTAGTTCCAGGACAGCCAGAGCTACACTGAGAAACATCTGGAAGATCATTTGTCCGTAATTCACAGGAACATTACCTCATCTGAATTTTGCCCTGCATAAGTATGGAGCTGTTGAGATGGCTCAGCAGATGAAGGCTCCTGCCATCTTCTAGCCTGATGATGTAAATTCCAGCCTAGCAACCCACATAGCAGAAGTAGAGAAACAACTCCCACAAGCTGTCCTTTGACTCCCACATTAGTGCTATGGTACACACACTCATCACAAAAGATGTAGCAAAATGTAATAAAATATCTTTAGAAGCAATCAGGTATGCTCTTCAGTTTCCACAAGATATCCAGGCCTCAGTCAGTAATGCATTATTTTGTGCATGCCTATTTTATTAGCACCTTTGCTTATCTCTAATAACTTCTAGTTGAACTTTACATAGCATCTAATGGACCACATGTGATGTCCCTCAGTGGTCAAATCTGACAAATGGTGCGGTTTCTTTTCTTTTTTCTTTTTTTCTTTTTTCCTGGCTGCTTTTAGATTGGGTTTGTCACCCACCCTGTTCCTGTGTTTGTATAGCTTTTGTAAATCTTGCAGCTCTGGAAAAGGTTAATTTCAGATGAGCCATCATTTTAGAAGTGTCTGTATGTCCGTACTGGAGCAGTTCTAAGAGGGAAAATTCGGACTATGAAGCAGCCTGACCAAGACAAAGTGGGTCTTATATTCTTTACTGCCCATGGCACAAATTCAGGGGCTAGACATACAGAGAGGGACATGTACTTCAGAGTTTGACTTCATGCCCAACAGGCTCAGATCTTTGGTTTGATAGGGTCCTCTCTATCTGCTGTAAGACAGGGAGGAGCCCAGGTTGCAGAGCTGAGATAGGTTTGAAGGCGATCTGGTTGTGGCATGTCACCCCACTGATTGCCAGGCTGGCTAGTCGGGTATCTGGCTAGTTGGGTGTCCTGGATCCAGAAACTGCACTCAGTGGAAGATGGGGGGGGGCGCCTTTCACTAATAGAGAAGGACCTGTCTTCAGCCAAGGGTATGCAATTACTCTCCTCTGGTCAAGAAATGCTCTCGAGTAAATAAATAAATGTTTAAAAACAAACAAAACAAAGCAACATTGTAACTTCGCTTTTCACACGCTCCCCAGTGTTTCCAGAGTCCTTTGTCAGAAAATGCTGTTATTTCTTTCAGGACCCAAGCAAGAGACTTCTTTGCTTTTGGTAACTGACTGCAATTACTCAACCTCTTCCCAGGAACTTTATCCTGACTGCAACCCTAAAAGCAGAAACTGCTGAAAGGGCCCAGAAATTTGGGGAAAATGTAGCTTTGAAACGTTGGGGATTTTTGTTGATGTTGTTTTGCGGTACCCACACCCCCACCTCTTCCACCTTCCTGAGCCTGAAGTAGAGCTTCTCTTGCTCATATGCACCCATAGCCGCCTCCTCTGGCTTCTGGACTAAACAGAAGTGGCTTGGCAACCTCCTGAGCTCGCTGAAGGACAGGGCCGGCACCTGGGGTGAGTGCTAGGGACTCTGCTGGGAAGGGGCGCCCCCGGGTGGATGGGATAAGGAAGTTCCTGGGCCAAAGTAGCAGCACCTGTAAAGTGCAGATTGCTGAGCCCTGAGTATGAGACAGCTGAGAACACGCCATGTTTGTGAAACTGGATGCAAACCTGACATCACTCTTCAAGAGGTTAGCGGAATCGTTGACGTCAAAACTAACTGAGCCAGTGGGGCTGCAGCTCAGGAGTGGTGTCTTCACCCATCACACTAAAGGCCCTGGGTTTGCCCCCACTGCCTTCTAATACAGCCCAACAGAAGGATCAGCCAGATTCTGGTCCCCCTGGGCTACCTAAGAATCCGTCTCAAATCAACCACCCAGCAGAGAAGTTAGATTTTTCCTCATTAATCTTGTAAAATAAGAAGATGTCAAAGAACAATACAAGAACTGAGATCCAGGTTTGTGGAGGTGAGAGAGCTAATTCGGGTTTTAAAAGGAAAAAAAAAAAAAAAAAAAAAGGTGATGTCAACTTCAACCCAGCACACGGGGACTGAACGTAGGATCTTGCCCCTGTGTCCGGTATGTTTTGGGGTTTTGTGATGTTTTTCATTCACTAGTTCAGACTTCTTTCTTCAGTGTTGTCTCCCTCTTGTGGGGCAAATGCTATAATGAACACCAACAGTCAGATACTTGTCCCTAAAATGAATTTGTTTAAAGGTCCATGTCAGGGGAGTAGGAAAGCAGAGGGCATTTCACTTGGAAGAGAAAACTACCAGGATTCCTCTCAGACTCCTCTCAGAGCAGAAAAATCTGGAGGGAACCACTTTCTAGATCAGAAGCCACTTTTGGTGGTCAGCTCCAGAAGACCCAGGCATTATGACAGTGCCACCCCACCCCCTTACCGCCACCCCTCCCCTCCCCCACTCCCGGAGCTAACGGAGCTAACGGAGTCTATTTGACAGTAGATGTAGGCCAGCTTAGAGAACAGCAGGGTGAGCTAAGGAGGTCCATCGTAGGCTACCTGGGAAAGGCCCTGCCATTGCAGAGCTGGTGTGGAGAGGTCTGCATAATCGGGCAGATAGTCTAAGTGGAGATTTTCCCACTGTGCCTAGATAGCCCCAGTCCCCTCTGAACTCTGTAGGAACTCCACTACCCTCACACAATGTCACTCATGATTTTACCCTGATGCCAGAGAATCCCAGAACAAGTTACAGGCCAAACTTTCCAAAATTGCCTGTTTTGACTTTGAGAAACTTAAAAAAAAAACAAAAAAAACTTAGATGTAAAAAGTCTGCTGACTTTGCAAGGTTTTATTCACTCAGTTGACAAGAGGAGGAAAACAGTACAGCTCAGTGTCTTACAGGTAAGCCACCAAAGGCATCTTATCTCAAGTTGTTTTTTTTTTTTTACATGAAATTCATCCAATAAAAAAATAAGTTAAAAAATCCTTGCCTTAAAACATTTCATCTTGATGTGTGTGTGTGTAACTCAGGAAAATTAAAAAAAAAAAGTTTCATCTCCATATGTGTGTGTGTGTGTGAAAAAATTTCATCTCTGTCAGAGAGGTAACTCACTGGGTGGGTAGAGGTACTTGCTGCCAGTCCTGATGTACTGACTTCAGTTCCTGGGACATGTGGTAGGAGAGACATGACTTTCACAGGTTATACTATATATATGCACACATAATATATAATAAATTAATAAATGTAAATTTGTTTTTTCTTTTTCAAGTCAGGGTTCCTCTGTAGCTGCTGCTGACCTGGAACTTGCTGTGTAGACCATGCTGGCCTCAAACTCAGAGATCTGCCTGCCTCAGCCTCCCGAGTGCTGGGATTAAAGGTGTGCCTGACTTGAACAAGTATAATCTTTAAAAACCATTAAGAGCCAGGCTGATCCAAGGCTTTCCCTGAAGCCCTGATGCATGGAGAAGGAACATGGTGCAATTCAGGTCTTGGGTACCCAACTCTTCCAACTAAAGGGTTACCAGTCCCAAGGCTGCTTGGTCTGTGACTGGCTTGAGATAGTGTGTTGCTTTTGTGCAACATTGCTTGATCAGCTTCCTGCTGACTTCGTCCCATTATGGGATAGTTTTCTGCTAACTCTGTCCTATTTCCCTCCCTTAAATAGTATTGTAGAGCATTATTTTAAGATGTTTTACATTTGTTTATGCTGTGGAACATTTGTTTAATGTTGCAAAGATGTGTTGCATTCTTTTATGTTGCATTTGTTTAACTCTGTGAAGCTCTAGTACTTTGCCTGTCTAAAATACCTGATTGGTCTAATAAAGAGCTGAATGTCCAACAGGTAGAGAGAATAGATAGGAGGAGAAATCTGGGGGGAGAGAGAATCGGGGAACAAGAAAAGGAGAGGACTCCAGGGGCCAGCCACCCAGCTACACAGCCAGGAATGGAGTAAGGAATTGAGAGAAACAGAGAGAGAGAGAGAGAGAGAGAGAGAGAGAGAGAGAGAGAGAGAGAGAGAGAGAGAGAGAGTCCAGAGTCAAAAGGTAGATGGGATAATTTAGGAAAAGCTGGCTAGAAACAAGTCATGCTAAGACCAGGCATTCATTTAAAAAAAAGAATAAGTAAGATAAGTAAGCCTCCATGTGATTTATTTGGGAGCTGAGTGGCAGGCCCCCCAGAAGAGTAAAAGAATTAAAAAACCAAAAACAAAACAACTACAAGGCTGTACTTAATACATTTGCTAACTACCTGATTCCAGCTTTCTGACTTCTTTATTTTCTCCTTCCCTTCAACAGCATGCTGTTCTGGATGCTTATTCCTCACTCAGTTGAGATGTTTCTTGAATCCAGATTAGCAAGTTGTGGGTATTTTCGTTGTCTTCTGACTGTCTCTTCTCTTGTGTAGGTCAGTATGTCGTCATGTACTAAGACCACACTGGTTTAATTACTAATGCATTACAAACCATTCCAGTGTCCATTAGGTATGCTCTAGTATACTGGTTATTCCCTGTTACCCAACATTTCCTACCTACACACTCATTTATAGTTTTCTATAGGAACTTTTAAGCCAAGATAAGCAAAATAAATCAACACATATAAAAAAAAGGGGGCAACATTAAAACTTATATTTGAGGAACATAAGGAAAAAAAAGCAATATAATTCATTGTAGTATTACAGCAAGGGAAATGTGATTACGTGTGGTAAATGATTTTGAGGAAAGTTAGTATTTGTTAGTGATCAAACCTGTCAGAGTAGGGATTTCAACACCATTTTTCAGGTAACAAAAACAGAGGTTGAGGTGGGCAGTTTGTCTAAATATCAACCTTAAACAGACATGTGTTGTTACAAGCCTCGGTGTCATTTGAGGATGTGACTGTGAAACTTAGCCAGGAGGAGTGGGGCATGCATCGTGCTCAGGGGATCTGGAGATCTACAGACTCCTCCTCTCCATGGGTGTGTATTCTGTGATCCCTTCTCCAGTGCGGTTCTGGGTTTTCTTTTCTCATTTTAAAATATGGTTCACTTTTGCTGAGGTGTAGCAAAATGAAAAATCAAATTGACACCTTTCATTATATAGGTCATTGGGCTGTGGAAAATGTGTGCAATTGGAGCATTCGGGAGTCAGAGGTGCTGGGCGGTGGTGATGAAGGCCTTTAATCCCAGCACTCAGGAGGTAGGGGTGGGTGGAGCTCTGTGAGTTTGAGGCCAGCCTGGTCTACAGGGCTAGTTCCAGGACAGTTCCAAAGCTACACAGAAAACCCTGTTCCAAAAACTAAATGCAGTTGAGAACATTTGTTGCCCTTCTAGAAGACCTGAGTTCAATTTCTAGAACTCATATGCGGCAGCTCACAACTGTCATAACTAACTCCAGCTCCACGGAATCCATTTCCCTCCTCTGGCCTCCACTGGCACAACACTCACATGTACAAACCCCTCACACACTTGCACATACACACAGGTAAATAAAAATAAATACATGCTTTAAAAAAATACTTGCTTTGATGTAAAGCAACCACATTTAGATGCCCTATGGAATCTAAAGTCATTGGAATCAGGGAAGAGATCTTTGTTGGCCTTTGTGTATGGGAGAGACAATGCCAATAACAGCTTTGAAAGACTGGCAATGTCTCATCTTCCTCCATGCACATAGAGGATGTAGTGTCGACTTTCAGCTCCTCTTCCCAGGGAAAACTAAAACAGATTAAGGTAGACAGTTTGTCTAATTCTCCATCTTTCAGAGTAAACTGTTACAGGCCTCAGTGACATTTGAGGATGTGACCTCAGAACTCAGATTGGAGGAGTGGCAGCACCTGTTGGGCCATGCTCAGAGGACCCTGGAAAGAGAGGTGATGCCATGGCAACAGCCACTTTGTTGCCATGGGTAAGCAGTTAAGATCACAGCTCACTTATAACACAAACACCAAGTTTCACTGTTACTTAGGATTGATTTGTTACATTGTTTAGTCTAGGCTTGTAAGAGGAGTTCTTAATTGGTTTAGATAATAAAAGCCAGAGTAAGAGATAGAGGGAAATTCTGAAAGATCAGAGAGAAGGAGCAAGTCACAGCGCACTTTGCCTCCTTAGGGTCTTAGAAGAAAAGAGAGCAATTTCCTGTTTCTCCCTGCTTATATCCTGTTTCTGCCCAGTTACAACACTTCCTGTCTGTCTGTACAGACCTCCAGACCTCTATGGTTAGCTAGTGGCACGCTCCATTCTCTGACCCCCAGATAGGCTTTATTTGTGCAAGAAAGATATCACCACATAGGCTTGTCTAAAAAATCAGTGCTATGGCTTGGTCACAGGTGCCATCATGCCAAATATTATTCAAATGTAAAGACAGCAAAGAATGTGTGTGTTGTCAATACCCAGTGATAGCTTCTACTGAACACCTTCAGGAAACCACCCCCGAATCTGTATCTCTTCCACTGTGGTAGATCAGAGAGCTCATACTTTAGGCTGTACCTCAGCCCTTCCTTGTCCACAGGGTTCTGTACTTCCAAAGTGATCTTCAAGTTGCAATGGGGAGAAGCACCTCGGATTTCAGGGGAATCAGTCACCCAGGTGAGCTGCTGAGCACCGCGATAAGTAGGACTTGGCAATGGTTGTTAAACCCAGGATGCTCAGTTTAGGGGCAAATACCTTTGTTTCGCAAGGCTTGTATGAAAAGGCTAAAAGCATAAAAAGTCAAAATAATGAAAAATTATCAATAAACTTGACTCCATCAAAATTTTAAACTTTCTGCCAGGTGGCGGCAATGCACAGAGGCAGGTGAATCTCTTTGAGTTTGAGGCCAGTCTGGTACACATAGTGAGTTCCAGGACAACCAGAGCCAAACAGTGAAGCCCTGCCTTGAAAAAATAGAGAAAAAAAGGAAGGAAGGAAGGGCGGGAGGAAGAAAGAAAGGATGAAAAGAAAAACACTAAGAACAATCAAGGCAAATTTTTATGACAGATAATGTCCATGGGGTGAAAACCAGGCATGAAAAGTAGCCATGCAAGAACAGTTAATTTTTATGCTTAAAATATTAAGAAATGAAACAGAAGGATGAGATACAGTAGAAGGAGGAGGAAGCATTATATTGGCTAGCAAAACCAATCAAGAATTGATATTCAGATTACACGAGGAGTTCAGACCTTTCTTATCATTTGGTTTATGTGTATGTGTGTATAACTGTGTGGGTTTATATGCACATGTATGTTGAGTTGCTTTCAGGGAACAGAATATTGACTACCCTGTGTAGCAAGCTTTCTCATTGGACTTTCTTTGGACTGCCAACCCCCCAAATAATGACACGGAGACTTATTAGTTATGAAAGCTCAGCTCAGTCTTATCTTAGGCTTGTTCACAACTAGCTTTTATAACTTAAATTAACCCATTTGTACTAACTTATGTTCTGCCACATGGCTCATTACTTCTCCTCCATCCAGTACATACTTAATCCTGCCTACCTTAGATTCTTCCCAAGTTTCTCTCTCTGCCTGGAAGTCCTGCCTAACCTCTCCTGACCAGCTATTGGCCATTCAGCTCTTTATTAAACCAATCACAGCAATACATCTTCACAGAGTATACACATATCCCACAGCATTTCCCCATTTTATCTAAATAAAACTATACACAGTTGGGCAGTGGTGGTACACACCTTTAATCTCAGCACTTGGGAGGCAGAGGCAAGTGGATCTCTGTGAGTTCGAGGCCAACCTGGTCAACAAAGTGAGTTCCAGGACAGTAGGACTGTTACACAGAGGACCCCTGTCTTGGAAAATACAAAACAAAAATAAACAACAACAACAAAAAAAACTGTATGCAATAAGAACAATTATCAGGTAAGAATTACATTCACCATGCCCAGTCCATCTATATTTGGCAAATTCAGAGAAAACATTATCTATCCTAATCCAAAGTGTTATCACTAAACCACTTTCTATTATAACTTCATTGCTAGACGTAAAATATCCTTTTAGGCCTAAAATAATTTTCTTAGATAACTTAAGCTTTTATGTCTCTCAACCTTATAAACTTCACATCTCTTTTGTAAGTTTTTTTTTCTCAATTTGATAACAAAGAAAACAGTATATCTAGTTTTCAACCCCCATCAGAGACCAAAGAAGGATAAAATTTTACCTGAGTAAGCAGGAAGTGCAAAGCAAACAACTTCCAAAAACTTAACTAGCTGCCAAGACAGTCACCCAAGGCTCCTCTGTAATGTTGGGGCATCCATCTTTGGCATGCAGGCCTAGAATATTCTTCTGTGAAGCAGGAATTTTGAGGGTTGGCCTACCATGACTCGGCAAAGTTCAGCAGTCATCATCTTTTGTGTCCTGCTTGTACAATTTTGACAGCATACTGCCATCGGATGAGGCAAGGGAAGTTTCTTGACCAATGCCTAACTTTGTTTCTTCAACGCCCATCATCTTCTCTAAGGTAGATTGGTGTTGCCTGAAAAGCCTTATATAAAACATCTTAAATGCCATATTTTGCAGATCCCTGAAGTGTTTGAAGACCACACACACACACACACACACACACATATATATATATGTGTGTGTATATATATATATATATATATATATATATATCTGCTTGACCTTAAAAACATACCTAACATGGCTACTTATAGATAACTACTAACCTACATTTCTTAATTATCCTAAACAGTTTATAGTAGTTTTCAAGAACTAAAACTTTATATTTTTAAATAAGCTGCATAGGTACAATTCCTTAAACAAAAGAAGAAACATGCACACACACATATCCCTTAAGTTTGTATCAATATACAAAAATACCTTAAGCAAGCATAGAAACATATTATGGTATAACAAAATGATCTTAAATTTGTATCAATATATAAAAATCCATACTAATATAAAATGTTTGATACTAGGTGTTGCTTTTTAGTTTAAAAGTAGATTCAATCATCTACCTTTTTATCCTATCGTTCCTACCCCTGGAACTTGAGTACAGGTGTTTGGGGGCTGCCTGTATAGGTACTGGGAACCAAGCATTGGCCCTTTGCAATAGCAGTAAGTTCTCTAAATCACTAAGCTATCTTTCCAGCCCCCAGTTCAGACCTTTCTTAAATGTGTCATATTTATACAGGGCCTTCATGATGCCCCATTGAAAACTATACCTCTCATGTCACAGCCAGTGTGGACACTGAAGACTTTATGGTCAGATTCATCTCCTTTTTATTTATTTTAGAATAAATCAGCGATGACAGAATGGAACTACAGATAATATGGAATTACAAGCATGGGTTTTCTTTTCACCAGACTATACAGTACTTGTTTGTATTTCTGTGAATCACAGCTCAAAGATAAGTGAGAGGTTAGGCAATAACTTCCTCATATCAGTATATGAAAGTTGTTACCATCGGGTATTTGTTACGAAAGAGTCCATGCTAATGAAATACATCAAATTGGAAGATTGTGAACAATTTACTGTTTTGCCAATTACATCAAGATAGTATCTAGATCTAATCTACAGTCTCCTTCCCAAAATAAAACCTTTTGATTTGGGTATATTTATTTGTTTGTTTGGTTGGTTTTTTGAGAAAGGGTTTCTCTACATAGTCCTGGTTGGCCTGGAACTCACAGAGATCTTCCTGCCTCTGCTCCCACCTCCCAAGTGTTGGAATTAAAGGCATGCTCCACCATGCCCCACTGTATCTGGCCTATTTTGCAAATTAATATAATATCTAAGTTTTTCTTATTGCTCTAAGGTTTATGTTCTGTGTCAGATTCATCCATTTCTCTTTGCCTTCTGCCTTAAATAACCATCCCATATTTAACTCCAATTTCAATTTCCTTTTCTCTTATCCACTGGATATTATCTATGATATTTGTTATATACCATTTATTATCTGTAATATTTATTATATGCCATTACCTATGTAGGGTATTCTTTGTTTCCTATCCCCTGTATATTATATAAACACTATTTGGTTTCATTAAATCCAGGTTTGCAGTTAACATAAACCATATGAGTAAAAGCCCTGTCAATAAGAGATATAAATTCATAAGATGTCTTCAACTTTTCCTACTCTTGGAATATTGCAGTGGTGTGGTGACCTGATTCAGAGGAAACATAAAACTAAAAACGAATACACAGAATGGGTTGTGCCCATCAGTAATAAAGCATTGAATAGAGGAGAGAGTTTCAGGAAAACCCTTTAGCATTCACACCACTCCACTTTGTTCAGCCAAGATTTTCTACAAATGTGACTCACAGGGAGTGAGCTCACAAAGTTCTTCTGAATCTGTCATTAATAATACAAATTGTTCAACAGAAAAGAAATCGGGTTACCGCAATAAATGTGCAAAATTGCCTTTCACAATTAGGTTTGATAAAACTCCCAACAGGAGAGAGCTATTATGAATGTAATAAAAGCATGAAAACCCTCAGCTATATAGAGAATCTTCTTGAGCAACCACAGTTTCAAACATTGGAACAGGGTTTCAGTAGTAAAAACTGGAAAATGTACATGTGTTCAGGCAGACTGTGTCACACTTAAGAGTTCTCATGCAGAAGAGAAACTCTGCAAAGATGATGGATATAGGAAAAACTATGGTAAGACAACTGTCTCTGACTACAGAAGAATTAGCATGGAGACACACCCTTATCCTTGCCAGTGTGGAAAATCCTCTAAGAAGTCAGCTTGGGAGGGAGACAATGAATTTAACTGGAGTCTGAAACACTGTGAATGTAGCGCATGTGAGAATAACTGCAGGCATTCACACGTCATTTGACCTCAGAAAACTTCTACAGGAGGAGCATCCATTATAACCTAATAGCTGGACTCTAACTGAGGATGGGCCCTCTAGCTGTCATAAATATGTGCCGTATGTATGGGACATTACCAAATAATTCCCAGTGAGATGAAACCATCCAAATGTAATGTGGGGGAAATCCTTCGGACATGGAAGGACATCTCATTCAACATCATGGAACTCTCATAGGTAGGAAACCATTTGCATGTAATGAATGGGGAAAGGCTTTAACTCACATCTCAGAACACATCAAAGAATTCACACAGCAGAGAAATCATATAAATGTAACGGATGTGAGAAAACATTTGTCTAGAAGTCAACCAATTCACACAGGAGAGAAATCCTTTCAATGTAGTTTATGTAGAAAAACTTTCAGCCTGAAATCAAACATCAAAATACATCAAACAACTCGCGGTGGGGAAAAAACTTAATGTAATGAATGTGAAAAATCCTTCTGGCAAAAAAATATCATCTTTTTCAACATCAAAGAATTCACATGGGAGAGAAATTGTTTAAATGTCATGACTAGAAAAAAAAATGCCTGGATATCAACCCTCAGAGTACACCAAAATATCCACACCAAAATATCTTAAATGGAGAGAAACCATTTAAGTGTAATAAATGTGGGAAAACATTTATACAAAAGTCAATCCTTAGTGACCATCAGAGAATTCATACAGTGGAGAAACCCTTCCAATGTAATGAATGTAGGAAACTTCTGGCCAGAAATCAAACCTTAGAATACATCAGAGAATTCATAGTGGGAAGACATCTTATAAATGCAATGAATATGGGTAATCGTATAGGTCAACTTTAAAAGTCAAAGAATTCAGGGAGAGAGGATGTCCTGGTGATATAATGACTGGACAAAAGAAACAGCCATTCAACCTATAAAGATTTTGACAGGAAAAAGCACTTGAAAGTCTGTAAGAAAATAATTCTTGCCAGGTGGTGGTGGCACACACCTTTGATCCCAACACTTGGAAGACAAAAGAAGGTGGATCTCTGGGTGTTTGAGGTCAGCCTGGTCTACAAACCAAATTCTCAGATAAGCAAATTTACACAGAGAAACTGACCCCCAAAACGAACAAACAAAAATAGAAGTTAATGTCAACACAGAAAAACAGGATTTGTACCAGAGAAACTATATTATTGAATACAAATGTATGAAAAGCTTTCTTCAAAGGCCACCAGCAGGATATATCAAAGAATTCACAGAGGCTTCTGATTCTTTCAAAGGACTATAGAAACCCATAGCTTTTTGTTTTGTTTTGTTTTATTGTTGTTGTTTTTGAGACAGGGTTTCTCTGTGTAGCTCTGGATGTCCTGGAACTTGCTCTGTAAACGAGGCTCTCATAGATCCGACTGCCTTTGCCTCCAGAGTGCCAGGATTAGAGCTATACGCCACCATGCCTGACAAAATCATTTCTTGTTAGATAATTCTCACAAATCATGGAGTCAGTATTCTGTTTATAAGTGATAATTTCATTTTTCCGCCAAGTACATAGCACTCTAACATTTCCAATCTCCATTTCATGCAGGTTGAACTTTGTGACTGCTGGAATAGGATGCCTATGATGTATGCCACAACCAGGTCTGAAAAATACTAGATTCCCCTGAGACACTGCAGGGCCCTTCAGAATAAAGTGAGGGTGAAAACCCAAGAGATGGCTTAGCTGGTAAAAAAAAAAAAAAAAAACACTTGCCACACAATGTTAATAACCTGAGTTAGATTCTTGGAAACCCCTTGAAATGAAGGATAAAAATGAAGGATCAGGTGGCAAGTGTCTGTGATCCTAGCATTCCTGCTGTGAGATGGAAGCTAGATAAAGGGGAATCACCTGAAAGCTCATGGGTCAGCTACCCTTGAGCAGATGGCCAGGGCAAGAAATAAAAGAAACTCTACTTCAAAACAATGTGGAAAGCTGGATGGTGGTGGTTCACACCTTTAATACCTGCATTGGGGAGGCAGAGGCAAGAGAATCTCTAAGTTCAAGACCAGCCTGGTTTATATAGAGCAGGTTCCAGGATAGGCTACAAAGAGAAACACTCTCAAAAAACCAACAAAAACAATGTGGAAAGAGAGAGTTGTTCTCTAACATCCAAATGTGAGCAGAGGCCTCTTCCAACTTCACCCCACACACACTAAATAAATGAAAAATGAATAAAATGAATCTGGCTTCTAGGTCAAATTTGGATGTCATTTTTTAAAATTATTTATTTATCACGTATACAGTGTTGTGTTTGCATGTATTCCCTCAGTCCAGAAGAAGGCATCAGATCTCATTACAGATGGTTGTGAGCCACCATGTGGTACTGGGAATTGAACTCAGGACCTCTGAAAGAGCAGCCAGTGCTCTTAATCTCTGAGCCATCTCTCCAGCCTTTGGATGTCATGTTTTAATGCCATTTTAAAGATAAGAAAAAAGTGTGCCTGAGTAAATATTGGGAGTAAAATTCTCCACATCTTTGATAGTTGAAATTAAACTTTTATTGTATTTCTCTCATTGCTTTTTGTTTATGTATATGTATATGGGGAGGGGGTGTCAAGACAGGATTTCTCTGTGTAACAGCCTTGACTGTCCTGAAACTCACTGTGTAGATCAGAGAGATCTGCCTGCCTCTGCCTCTGGAGTGCTGGGATTAAAGGTATGAGCCACCGATTAAAGGTATGAGCCACCACACTCGGCCTCTCTCATTGTTTTCATCTGTTTGTGTCTGTGGTTTGTTCAGCTGTTTCTCTGCTAAGAAGGCTGAAGGCTGCTGTGTAAGCCAAGTATAAGTCAGCCAGAAGGCACAAGCTTTACCAGGAGGCTATTGGGTTAAGGAGTTCCCCAAAGATCATCAGAGAATTCATACAAAGGATATCCTCCCTACCCACCCACCTCTGGGCTTCCCAAGACAAAGTTTCTCTGTCTCTGTTAACAATCCTGGCTGTCCTGGAACTTGCTTTGTAGACCAGGCTGGCCTTGAATTCACTGAGATCTGCTTGCTTCTGCCTTCCAAGTGCTGGGATTAAAGACGTGCCACCACCACCCAGCCAGGATACCTTTTGATATAATGATGTAGATGGTACCAACAGATACAAGGCTTTGGATGAATATGAAATCTTGGAAATAGATTTTGTTGGGTGGTTTTAGTTGAATGATGAGCAGCCTTTCTCAGGTTTCTGGCACTTTCTTATACCCAGCTATAGCTTCTTAAAACATAACACATTTCCCTGTGTCTAGGGGAAACTATTGGCCATTAGCACTGACATGAGTATTCTGGTTGGGCAGGAACTAAAATGCTTGAATGTTTTGGATACAAGTGTCCAAGTAACATTTCCTCAGTTCTTGTAAAAGTAGTGAACAGCTAGATTTACCTAGATTTAATTATTTTGGTTTGGGCAGGGTTTCCAGAGGTACTATAGGGATGGGTGCTTTGGGCTAATGAAATGTAATGTCACTTTCTTTTCTTTCTTCCTTCCTTTCTTTCTTTCTTTCTTTCTTTCTTTCTTTCTTTCTTTCTTTCTTTCTTTTTTTTTTCCAAGTCAAGGTTTCTCTGTGTAACAGCTCTGGTTGTCCTGGAACTAGCTCTATAGACTAGGCTGGCCTCAAATTCACAGAGATCCACCTGCCTATGCCTCCCAAGTGCTGGGATTAAAGGCATGTACCACCACTGCCCACTACATTATCTGAATGTAGTGTAAGAATTTATATGACAGCTGACAAGATGGCTCAGCAGGTAAAAGCAACATGCAAACTCTACAATCCAAGTTCAATTCCCAATACCCAGGGGGTGGGAGGAGGGAACTGACTCCCACAAGTTGTCCTCTTCACCACCACATATGAATTGGGACAGGGACAGGGGCATAAATATACATACATGCATACATGATTAAATAAACAAATGTGTAAACATGGCACAACTTACAAATTAAAGTTCTTACTGGCTGCTTAACATTCATTTATTAGATTGGTTCCAGTGGGTCAGAAGCCGAGATGGTACAGAACAGAAGGGGTTTATCTCTGTTCTTCTAGTCCCCCAGTGACAAGACTGAGGGTCCAGCACAGGGTTCTCACCTTCCTAATGCTGTGACTCCTTAATACAGTTCCTCATGTTGTGGTGACCCCCAACCACAAAATTATGTTGTTGCTACTTCATAGCTGTAATTTTGCTACTGTTTGAATCATACTATAAATATCTGTGTTTTCCAATG
This sequence comes from Cricetiscus sungorus, assembly GCA_030556225.1. NCBI lineage: Eukaryota > Metazoa > Chordata > Mammalia > Rodentia > Cricetidae > Cricetiscus > Cricetiscus sungorus. The sequence goes on along the minus strand of JANBXA010000190.1, from coordinate 29,800,091 downwards.
GTCTTAGGCAATCCCTGTGAAAGGGTTATACCCACAGGCTGAGAACTGCTGGTCTAAAGTTATCTGAAGACTAGAGCAGGGCCTGAGGCTCAGCTTCCAGGAAGCTTTCTCAAACATCTGGCCAGGTGCCTACTCCACGTGGCTGCTCCCCCAGAGGCCTCACCACAGGTGTCAATGTATCTTCGGCGTGGAAGTAGATTTCCCCTGAGGAGTGATCCAAGTGGAAGCTATTCAGGAATGGGTGAGAAGGGTCACTGGACTAAAGTGCTTCCAGGAAGCCTGGTGACCTGAGTTCAATCCCTGAGACGCTCCTGAAAAAGAAGAAACTGAAGTTGCCTTCTGACCTCCTCATGAGTGTCATGGTATCTACCCTGATGCCCCCCACACAAATTAACTAATCTGAAAAATTGAATTAAAAGCTAGGACTGGAGTGATGGCTCAGCAGTTAAGAGCATTTGTTCTTGCAAAGGAGCAAAATTCAACTTGCAGCTCTCACAGGATGGCTCACAATCATCCACAACCCCAGGGGATCTGATAGCCTCTTTGAACTTCCAAGGGCACCAACATGCATGTGATGTGCAGACATATATGCAGGCAAAACACTTACACACAGTCTTTAAAAAATTATTAAAAAATAATTTAGCCAGGTGTGGTGGCCAGCAGAGGGTGATGGGAGATGTCATTCTGTAAATGTGTTTCTCTTATTGGTTAATGAATAAAGCACTGTTGGCCAATAGGAAAGCAAGATAGGCGGGACTAGGAGACAAGGAGGAGAGAGGAAGAGGGAGGAGGAGATTCAAGATGTAGGACCAACAGGGTAGAACTGCAGGCCCTCTCTCCGGTAAGATAAAACCACGTGGAAATACTTAGATTAATAGAAATGGGTAAATGTTTAAGAAAGAGCTAGCCATGGGGCTGGAGAGATAGCTCAGCAGTTAAGAGCACTGGCTGCTCTTCCAGAGTCCTGAGTTCAATTCCCAGCCACCTCATGGTGGCTCACAACCATCTGTAATGAGATCTGGTACCCTCTTCTGGCATCTAGACCATGCCAGAACATTGTATACATAATAAATAAAACTTAAAAAAAAAAGAAAAAGAAAAAGAAAGAGCTAGCCAATAAGAAATGCTAGTAGCTGGCCAACAGAATTATATCTAATACAGCATCTCTGTGTGTTATTTGGGGTTGGCTCAGTTCTGGGACTAGGCCAGCAGGAAAACATGCTCGTAACAAGAGGGCATCAGATCCCCTGGGACTGGAGTTACAGGTGGCTGTGAGCCACCATATGGGTGCTGGGAACTGATCCCAGGTCCTCTACAAGAGCAGCAAGTACTCTTAACCACCGAGCTGTTTCTCCAGTCCAGCACAGCTCAACAAATCCATGATACATTCTTTAATACTAGATAAAAAAAAATTATATGTGAATATTACCATCTTTGTAATGATCTCAAGAAGGTTCTCTTCCTCCAGTCTTCTGTCTGTCTTATTCTGGAAGTAAGGATAGCAGAAAGCCAGATGTGCCTATAAACTGAGACCAACCAAAGTATTTGAGGAAGGGAGAAAGAAATAAGTGTTGAGATTTTATGACCTATAGGTCAGCTTTCTCACTTTCAGCTCCTTCTCCTGGAACCACCCTTGCCGAAGAGAAGCATATGTCAGCCCCACTACCCAGGACACCCTTGCTGGGACAGCTCTCTACCTGTAGTGTCCAACCCTAAAAAGTAGGGGAAGGATAAAAAGAGCTTCCTTTTTCTATCTTACTGCTGGGAAGGTCTTCCTTCCCCCAGACAAAGAGGATGCCAGTGCATCCTCAGTTACCGGAGCATTAGTCAACCCCACCCCCAGAGGTTTGATCTCTGAAATCCCAGAATATTCATGGGAGCACATCTGTACCCTACTTGGGGCCAACTCTCACATACTCTCCCTGGGTCTTGGAATTTTGGGGTTCTAATTTCCTACCTCCTTTCTCAGTAAGGATTTCCTGAGGAGACTCAAACCCTTGCCCAGGGGTAAGCCCCAACAACAGCCAGCTGTCAGCACTTCCCATAGAAGCTATTAAGGACCAACTTAATATTCATGTTCAGCATGGTGAACATCAATGTTCTGAGCAAGGTCTTCCTGTAACAGAATGAGTTCACTGTCTGCTAAGAAAGGTTTACTGTTAGAATCTGGCAGAGTGGCCAAGGCCAGGGGTCTAGGAGTGATAGTCTACCAACATTCTTTTTCATTTTGCTGCAAGGTCTAGGTGAATATTTTGACAATACATTTTCCAAAATGAGGATGATTAACAAATAAGGAACTAGGTCCCCAAGAGACCATTTTTAGGTAAGAGCTTCCCAAAGGAAAAAGCAAATGAACAAATGTGCAAATAAGTCTTCTGTGTATAAATGTAAATAGTGCCATCTATTGAATATCTCTGGTAACACCAACGAAGTTCATTGTAAAACAGTACTTATGCACACACCTGCCACAGCGCATGTGTAGAGGTCAGAGAACAATTTCTAGGAGTTTTTCACCTCCCATGTGGGTCTTTATCAGCTCAGACACCTTGCTGATAAAGACACCCTTTTGTAGAATACTGTAGCTGACAGTTGCAGGTAAAAACTGGTTCTTCGATGGGAGGTGGTGATCCTGGTCTACGGAGCAAGTTCCAGAACACAAAGAAGTCCTGTTTCAAAACAGAAAACAGAACTTGTTCTTTATACTATGTTGGGTTTTATCTTTTTATTTAGTGAATCACCATGATATGCAAAATATACCGGGAATTCTGATTCATGTTTTCTACCATGCCGGATTAATTCACATACATTCATATACTATTATGTTTTATTTGACTTCTGAACAGTGAGAAGTGATTTTACTTTGTCCTAACATGTCAGCTATCCTTGGAAAGAACTTGGCTTCAGGAGCTGGGGTTATAGAGAACAACATACAGATCAAGGTCTCCTTCAGAGCTACTGCAGCAAAGTCACCAGCACTCAGAATCCAATATCTACAGTTAAAGTGTTCTATTGAAAAGGTTGGCAAGATAGCTCAATGGACAATAGCTATCAGGAGATAGCTCAGCTCACTGTTGCATGCCTAACCACCGACCCGCAACTCCTTAAGCCCCCACGTGATGGAAGGACAGAGCTGACTCCCACACACTGTCCTCTGATCTCTACATAGACACACATGCAATAATGCAATAAATTTTGTCTTGTTTTAAAGATTTATGTATGACTGCTCTGTCTGCATGTGCGAACACTTTACGACAGAAGAGGGCATCAGATCCCACTATAGATGATTGTGATTGCTGGGAATTGAACTCAGGACATATGAAAGAGCACCTAATACTTTTAACTGCTGAGTCATCTCTCCAGCCTCTAAGTACAGTTTTTAAATCAGAAGAACATAGAACTGACTAAATTAAAAAAAAAAAAAAAAAAAAAAACTTTGTTGCCAAAATACAAAGTTGACTCAAATGAAGCCTGGACTCATCGAGAAATTAGGATGGAAGCCTAAACTGCACTGGGAATTCTTTCTATTTTATGCACTATTCATGCATGCTTTATTTTCTCAGCACATTTGTTTCTGTGGTTTCCTTTGAAGCAACAGGCAGAGAAGGGAGTAACTGTTCTCCCTACGATGGCTGGCCCTGATTACTAAGGAAAAGTAACTGCACTGCCACACCACAGTGAAGGAAGGAAGAGTGTCTGGAATACAGTCTGTACCACAGAGTGTATTATGGAAATGGCTTGGCCACAGAGTGTATGTATTTAAAGGCAATGGAAGTGACTTTGGTCACTGTATCAGGTAAAGACCCACAACCACCTTAAGCGGTTCCTTTGGTGAAGGGAACACAGAATGGGAAATGAGAGGAGGTGAACAAAGGCCAGGTTCTGGGCCTGGGAAATGGCACAGAAGATAAAGGCATTTGCCACCAAGCCTAATGATCTGAGTTCAGCCCTTGGGATACACATGATGGAAGCGGAGAGCCAATTCCCAAAAGTCCTCTGACTTCTACGCACAAGAGGAGGTATGCTCATACCCACGCACAGACAACACACACATGAACATGAATACAAAATAAATAAAATGTAATTTTATGTATTTATTTACTTTTTAGAGACAGTTGTTTGTTTGTTTGTTTGTTTGTTGTTTTCTATGTTAGCCCTGGCTGCCCTGGAACTCACTCTGTAGACCAGGCTGACCTCAAGAGACTCGCCCGCCTCTGCCTCCCAAGTGCTGGGATTAAAGGAGTGTGCCACCACTGCTATTAATTTTAAAATTTTTAATGAATTGTTTTATTTTTTATCCCCTCCCTTTCCTTCCCTATCTCTGAGTGCAGATGCCTGAGTCCCCAAAGAAGGTGTCAAGTTACAGGCAGTTGTGAACATCTGATGTGGGTACTGGGATTCTAACTTGGCGTTCTGTACTAGAGCAGTGGGCACTCTGAACGGTGCCTACGGAGGCCAGAATAGGGCACCAGATCCCCTGGAACTGGAGCTACAGTTGAGAGCTGCTATGTGGATGCTGGAAACGGAATCCTGGTTCTCTACAAGAGAAGCCAGTGCTCTTAACCTCTGGTCTACCTTTCCAGCCCCTTTTTACCTGGGAAGTCTAGTAGGCAGTAGAAAGAGGGACTTACACCTCCCATAGCACGGTCCTTCCTCTCCCTTAGCACTCAAACTGGGAAAGATGCCCCTTGTCCCTGTGGCCACGCCTCCTAACGGTCAGTCCCGCCCCGTGGCTACGCCTCCTGAAGACCAACCTTCTCTACGCTCGTTACCCCGCCTTCCGCATGATCCCGCCTCCTCCAGTGTGACTCCGCCTCGTCCCGCGCGGCCCCGCCTCCTCCTGTGGTCCCGCCTCCTCCCGTGTGGCCCAGCTTCCGAACCTCCGCCCCGCCCCTTCCCGCGCGGCCCCGCCTCCTCCTGTGGCCCCGCCTCCTCCCTGCGGCCCGGCTTCCGAACCTCCGCCCCGCCCCGTCCCGCGCGGCCCCGCCTCCTCCTGTGGCCCCGCCTCCTCCCGTGTGGCCCGGCTTCCGAACCTCCGCCCCGCCCCGTCCCGCGCGGCCCCGCCTCCTCCTGTGGCCCCGCCTCCTCCCTGCGGCCCGGCTTCCGAACCTCCGCCCCGCCCCTTCCCGCGCGGCCCCGCCTCCTCCTGTGGCCCCGCCTCCTCCCTGCGGCCCGGCTTCCGAACCTCCGCCCCGCCCCGTCCCGCGCGGCCCCGCCTCCTCCTGTGGCCCCGCCTCCTCCCGTGTGGCCCGGCTTCCGAACCTCCGCCCCGCCCCTTCCCGCGCGGCCCCGCCTCCTCCTGTGGCCCCGCCTCCTCCCTGCGGCCCGGCTTCCGAACCTCCGCCCCGCCCCTTCCCGCGCGGCCCCGCCCCTTCCCCCGCGGCCCCTGGCGAACCCGAGCCGTCGCCCCGCTCCGCTATGGCCGCCCCGGTGACGCGGCAGGTCAGCGGCTGCGCAGGCCGGGTCCTGAGCGCGAGCGGCTCAAGCTCAGAGCGCGGGCAGCCGCTGGCCGCTGACGTGGCGGAGCTGCCGGTGCTGGACGCGTCCGGGAGACGGGTGACGTTCGGCGCGCTGTTCCGGGAGCGGCGGGCCGTGGTGGTGTTCGTGAGGGTGAGCACGGGTAGGGCGGCGCGGGAAGGGCCCCGGAGGCCGGTGAGGGTGCAGCCCCTCGCCCGCAAGCAACCGACCGAGCGCCTGAGCCTTCTGGAACCAGCTGCCTTGCTGACGCGCTCGTCTGCATTGTTGCCTTTCAGCATTTCTTGTGTTACGTCTGTAAAGAATACGTCGAGGATCTGGCCAAAATCCCCAAGAGCGTCCTCCGGGTAAGTTTCTGAGTGAGCGTCGGTGGCCGGTGCGGCGGGGTGAGCTGTGAGTGGGTGTCCCCTCCGCCTCCATCCTCCAGCGGGGCAGAGACCTAGTGTTCTCCGTTGCGCCCTCCTGAGAACCATCATAATTGTTATGTTACCTGTAAGCTGCCTGTGTCCAAACCCAGGTGTTGCATAAGAATGCAAAATCAAAACAAAACGCAGGCTCAACTGCCTGATGTTTTCGGTCCTTTAATTTTATAACTCAAATTGTTATAGGAAAAATGTTGACATATCTTAGAAATGCATGTTTGTATTTGCCAGTAAGTTCCAAGTTCCACGTCCCTGCTTTTCTTGGGTCCCCAGATGTGAATGGAAGACTCTGGGCATTTGTCAAACTAAGATCTGTTTTCAGCACACATTTATCAATTAGGATGTATGAGGAAAAAAATTAACGGTTCTGCCTGCCCTTCTGTTCCTTTTGTTTACAAGTTAATATCCTGAAACATCTTTATAATGTAAAGGTTTTACATCAACCTACTCGTCCTCCTCCCCCACCCCCCAGGGTTTCTTTGCAACAGCCCTAGCTGTCCTGGATCCTGGAACTAGCTCTGTAGACCGTCCTGGCCCTGAACTCACAGAGATCCACCTGCCTAAGCCTCTGGAGTGCTGGGATAAAGGGTGTGCACCACCACCGCCTGGCCTCAACCTGACATTTTTAATTTATTGACATTGATTTACTTAACATACAAATGGGTCTTACTATGATATTTTCATACATGAATACTTGTTCTTATTGCTGCCACCCCTTCTTGCTCCTCTGTTCCCTCCAGAGCCACAATGATCTTCTCCTTTGCTTTCTAGATATCTTTATATTCCTTTCCCCTTTCATTCCTTCCTACCCCTGGGCCTCCTTTCAGCTTTCATACCCTACATAAATATATGCACATAAATTTAAACCTAGATTCTGCGTGTGAGAAAAAAAAATGTCATATTTGTCTCTTGTGGCTTATTTGACTTGGCATAATGATGTCCGTTACCACCCATTTCCTGCAGTTATCATGACCTCATTCTTTATGGCTGATTGCATTTCCATTGTGTGTGTGATGTTTTCATTGGTAGCCTTTTTTGTTTATTTGTGGGGTTTTTTTTGTTTTGTTTTTGTTTTTTTCAAGACAGGGTTTCTCTGTAGCTCCAGCTGTCCTGGAACTCTGTAGACCAGGCTGGCCTCGAACTCATTAACATCTGCCGGCTTCTGCCTCCCAAGTGCTAGGATTAAAGGTGTGTGCTACGATACCAGGCTATCAAAATGTGAAGAACTTTTAAAGTATGTATTTTGGGTTGTTTGAAATAGATAACACATTACTAGTCACTATGTCACTGTGGACAGCAGATTTCTAAAGCAATCCCTCTTCCTCATATCTAACTGAAATTGTGCCCTTTGAACAACTCTCTGTATGCCCCAGCCCCTTTCTCCCAGCCTGTGGTAACCACTGTTTTGTTCTCTACTTCCATGAGGTAGACTGAATACTTATATGTCCTAAGTAGAATTGTCTAGTATTCGTCTTTCTGTTCCTGGCTTATTTCACTTAGCATAATGTCCTCCATGTTTTACAAATGACAAAAAACAAAAATCCTCTTTTTCCACACTTTTATTTATGCATCCGTCCACTGATAGACGCTTGTGCTGACTCCTTGTCTTAGCTGCAGTTGACACGGCTGCCATGAACATGGAAGTGTGGGGTCTCTTTGCATGTTCATTTCATTTCTTTTTGATGTATAACCATGGTGGCATTTCTGGTTCATGTGGTAGCTCTGTCTTTAATTTTTTGAAGAGCCTGTGTATCAACACCATGCTCTCACAGATATTTACCTCCTTTTGATTAGTAGCATCTCTCCTGGGGTGAAGAAATACTTCATTGCTGTTTTCATTTCCATTTCTCTAATGATTAGTGATGATCAGTATTTTTGTGTTTAGAGTGTACAAGTTCGTATGCATTTGTGTACAAGTTCATGCATGCGTGAGCGTGGAGGCCAGAGGTCAACCACAGGTGTTGTTCCTCAGGTGCTGTCACCTTGTTTTTTGTTTTTAATTTTATTTATAAAATTTGTTATATATACAATGACAAATCTCATTTTAGATGGTTGTGAGCCACCATGTGGTGCTGGGAATTGAACTGAGGACCTCTGGAAAAGCAGCCAGTGCTCTTAACCTCTGAGCCGTCTCTCCAGACCCCACCTTGTTTTTTATATAACATCTCTCTTTGGTCTGAAGCTTGCTGATTTGAATGGGCTGACTGGATTGGGAGCCCCAGGATCCACCTCTCTCCACTTCACCATTGCTAGGATGACAGTACATGCAGCTGCACTGGCTTTTTCGCATGGGTTCTGGGGCTAGAACTCAAATCCTCATGCAAACATTTTACCCACTGAGCCATCTCCCCAGCTCAAGAATTTTTCATATAGCTACTGGCTATTTGCATGTGTTCTGTCTTTTGAGAACTGTCTATTTAAGTCTGAGTCCCCTTATTGCAGGAGATCAAATCCAGTGTATAATTTGCATAGGTTTTCTTTAGTTCTGTCAGTGGGTTGGGTTTTTTCTCTGTTGTTTCCTTTGTATACAGAATAACACAACCTTTGTATGTTTATTTTTATTGCTATGCTTTATTGATTTATATGTGCATGTGTGGAGGTCAGACAGCTTCCAGGAGACAGTTCTCTCCTACTATGTAGGTCCCTGAGAGAGAACTCAGGTCATCAGGAATGGTAGCACCTTTACTCACTGAGCCAAATCCTTGCCCAAAAATGTTATACTGAGCTTCCTCCTGTGTGTTCTAGTGGTTTTATGTTTAAGTCTTGAAATTCTTACATAGAGAAAACAAATCACCTGCATTACTCAAGTATTATACCATACATTTCTTTCTACTCGTGCAATTTTGTTATTTTCTATTCTTCTAGAAGCCTATAGGTAGCATTAGAAGAAAACAAAAGAACTGCTTTAGGGAAAGTTCTTAAAACATACTTTTTAATAATATGTTCTTGTCCCTCTTTCTCCCAAAGGAAGCAGACATCACCCTCATAGTGATTGGACAGTCATCATACCATCATATTGAGGTAACTATTTAGCAAATTGAGGAGCCACCATGTTAAATATATTTCAGATAAAAAAAAATTGTGTTTGTTGGGCCCCGAGTATAGTCTCAGTCGGCAGTAAGCTAGGTTGTCATTACTTTTCTTTCATCTCTTCATAATCATTCTCTTTTTAGCCTTTCTGCAAACTGACTGGATATTCTCATGAAATCTATGTTGATCCTGAGAGAGAAATTTATAAAAGGTTGGGAATGAAAAGAGGTGAAGAAATTTCCTCCTCAGGTAAGACGATGTTTGACATACAATGCAGCTCTCTCAAACATGTGTGTGTTCTCGAACTAGGGCATATGTGCATAGCAAAAGTGTGTTTGATAGTTTTCCTGTTGCTGTGACAAAATAGGTTTCAAAGAGGCTGGTGAGGTAGCTCAGTGGTTAAGGGCACTTGCTGATTTTGCACAGGACCTAGATCCAGGTCCCAGTACCAACATATTGGTTCACAACAATCTGTAACTCCAGTTCTGAGGAATCTGACACCTTCTTCCAGCATCCAAGGGCTCCTGCACACATGAACACACACACAGACACACATTTGCATATTATTTTTTAGATAATAACAATAAAAATAAATCTTAAAAAAAGTTCTTGGCAAAGGGAATTTAAGGTATCAACACTGGTCAGAAGCCCAAAGGCTCTTCTGAGATTCAGGTTCTTAACTGTGAGCTCCTGTGAGCTCCCTGTAAAATCACGTTTTTAATCTTACATATTATTTTACAGTATACAATGGTGCAGAGTAAACACTCCCATTCTGGAAAGAAAGGAAAGCTAATAGGTGTCTCAGTTAGGGTTTCTACTGTGGTGATAAACACTGTCACTAGACGTAACTTGTGGGGAGAAAAGGGTTTATTTCATCTTACACTTCCACATCACACTCCATCACTGAAGGGAAGTCAAGGTAGGTACTCAAGGCAGGGACCTGGAAGCAGGAAGTAAAGCAGAAACCTTCGGGGAACATGGTCTACTGGCTTGTTCCCTACGGCTGGCTCAGCCTGCTTTCTTATACAGCCTCGGATCACCTACCTAGGAGTGGTACTGTCCACATCAGTCATTAATTAAGAAAATGTCCCACAGACTTGCCTACAGGCCAATCTTGGGCATTTTCTCAATTAAGATTCCCTCTACCCAACTAAGTTTGTGTCAAGAGGTCAAAAACTAACCAGGACAGCAAGGAAAGACCAAAATACAGCAGGACTAACACCAGATCCTGCAACCTCATGTCCCAAATCTGGACCTCTTGGTGGAATCCTCTGTTCCGACAAGCTTAGGCAGCCCCACCCATCTGGGTCTACTGTCTGCAGCACATGCTGCCTTTCTGTTATGCTGGCTCCACTCCATGCCTGAGGCTTTTTTAAATATATATAATTCATTTATTTATTTGTATTAATTAAATTTGTTCATTTATTTGCCTGAGGCCTTCTTTAGCAAATGCCCTAGCATCTTTAATATCCTGGGATTCCCAGTGCAACTTAAGTTTCACCTTCCCAACTCTATGCAATAGTCTGTCAAGATACCTGCAGGGAATGTGACGCTGCCACACACTGCCTGCCCCCAGTAGCTCTGTGGAACGTTGATTCAAGCTGTCATGACCTCATACTTTCAACATTTCTCATGTCCGCAAAACCACATAGGCAATGCTGCCTAGTTCTGCCAGCTCAAATTGCATAGTGGCTCCCTTCTATGGTAGTGATGATGACCCTTCAGAACCCCTCAGTAGTACTGCCAGCTCGAGCTCTTCTTTCAGGTGGGTTTACATTCTCACAAGTCTGAGGCTCTAGTCTTAGGGTCCTGCCCTCAAAGCAGCTTCCCTCTGTCTGTCAAGAGCCGGGGGTCCACTTTAGTGACCCCAATGTCCTTAACATTTACCTTCCTTCTCTGTATTGGCCTTGTCTTGCGTGTCTTTGAACTTGCTGACATCCCCCTCTTTGCTGTATCATATCTCTGCCTTCCCCCGTCACTGCAGAGCTGACTAGGAGTAGTGAGCACTAACCATGCCACAGCCTGGATGTTAACACTGTCATGAGATGACCTCTGCCAAACAACCTGCTAATACTTTTGAATTCAGCATCACTCATTTTTTTTCAGGGCATGAGCAGAATGTAGCCAGATTCTTTGTCGGAGTGTGACTGTGGCCCTGCTCCCAATTAAGTCCCATTCTCCTTTAAGTCTCATGAGCCAGACCTCCACAGTCTGTGTTTCTCTTAGCATTCTGGTGTTCCTGTTCAGCTGATTCAGCAGTCTGTAGCTTCTTTAGGAACCCACTCGAAACCCATAGCAAAGGATGTGGGAGATGGTGAGGGAGCAAGAGCAGACAGTACAGAAGTGCTCTCTGTGCTCCCATTGTTATGAAAACAGCTTCCATGAAGACCTTGGGTGTGCATTTTTGTGTTTAATGAACAGGGTTTTAGAAGATTCTACAGTATTCACTTCGAAGTTGGCATTCTTGCAGGAGGGAACCTTGTATATGCTAGGCAAGCTTTCTACTACCAAGTGGCACCCCAGCCAACTTTCATACTTTTTGTGAGGACACTTTACTTCCATGATTAATATAAAAATATGATGAGTTTACATCCTTTTGTGTCTTAACACCATATCATTAGATACTAAATCCAGCTTCCCAGTAGCAGTTCAAGCAGAGAGAGGGGCTTATCTCCCAGGACTTTAATAATGCCTTGTAGCTTACTGTATATCCTATTGCACCATGGAGTTCGCCAATAGTTTGGTGTTTATTTAACTTTATGTTGTCCACATTCACAGCTCTTATTACAATTTCAGTGTGCTTAGAGGACCTTAGCAAGCATTAGCTATATTTTTATTTATTTTGAGATTGGGTCTCCCTATGTAGTCTTAGTCTGACCTTGAACTTGTGGTCCTGCTGTGCCTGCCTTCTGAGCGCAGGGATGATGGGTTCACAGCATCAAGCCCAGCAACATCAACCTGTTTGTCTTTTTGTAGGCCAGACTTGGTTTCTGAAATACTAGATATGAGAAGTCAAGACTCCAGTCAGTCGCTCTCAACAGTTGATGTCCTTACTGTGACACCCACTGTTGGCTGCTCTTGAGGGAAGGTAATAAAGGGCAGCCTCTGCCTTCCAGGGTGCAGTGCAGTCAGAGGCCTGTGATGGGGAGGGTGCAGGAGGGACAAGTGCCTGCTTTGCGGATGTGAAAGTCAAGGCAATTGACTTTGGAGGTTAAGTCCCAACTCGCCATGAAAGTTGCTGGTGGAGTGAGGCTGGGAAGGGGTGCTCTGACAAGGGCAGATGCCCACAGACTTCAGGAAGTGCCACTCACTGGAAGACACACAGACACCTGCCTCTAGCTGCACTGGTGTGAGTTATTGCACAGGCTGGGCTGGTTCACTCTGAATTCAGGTTGACTCAGAGTTTGGATTTATCCTTGAGGAAGCCTCAGGTGTTTTGTACCATTATGGTAAGTGAAGGAATCACAATGTGTGGAGGAGGAACCAGATCTGGCCAAGCTGAAGCCAGTGATGGTGACAAAGATGTACTCAGCCTAGGAGTACACTGGGGAAGGTGCTTTGTTTGGGAGGCAGATGTGCCATGATGGTAATAAAAGTTATTATTATTATTAATGTGTATGAGTGTTTTGCTTGCACAGATGTCACATGGGTGCCTGGTGCCCACAGAAGCCAGAAGAGGGCATCTGTAGTTGGAGTTTCTGTTGTACCTGGTCCCGAAGCTGTTTAGCCCCACATAAACACACAGACGCTACATTAATTATTAAACTGTTTGGCCCATGGCTTAGGCGTCTTACTGGCTATCTCCCTTAATTATTAACCCATTTCGATTAATCTGTGTATTGCCACGAGGCTACGGCTTACCCGTAATCCAGCATGTTACTTTTTCAGCAGCATGGCTTCTCTTGGCATCCTCTCCCCAGCATTCCCTTCCTCTGGTATACTTTCTGCCTGGCTACTGGCCAGTGACTGTTTTATTCATCATCCAATAAGAGAAACATATACAGAAGGACATTCCCTATTGGCATCAGATCCCCTAGGAATAGCAAGCACTGCTCCTAACCACGAGTAGTCTCTCCAGCCCCTTTCCCCCTGATTGCCATGTTTTTTTGCTGGTGGTTTTATTTTATTATAATTATTATTTTGAGACAGTCTCACAATGTAGCCCTGGCTGACCTGAACTTGGCCTCAAACTCACAGATATCCTCTTGCCTGTGCCTCCCTAGTGCTGGGAGTAAAAGTATATGACAACATGCCCCATCTTCCTGCTGATTTTAAAGACTGCAACCTAAAATTGACTAAAACTGATGAGCCGTCATTCAGTTTCCACCTACTGGTGTAGGACGGATCACAGCGCTCAAGTTTGGGCAAGAAGTCTCAGTGGGTAAAGAATTTGATTCCTGGAACCCACATAGTAGAAAGAACTGATTCCCACAAGTTTTCCTCTACCTTCTATACTCTCTTCATGGTACATACAGGGATGCAAACCTACACCTGTACACTCAGTCTCTCTCCTCTCTCTCCTCTAAAGAGAGAGGAGAGAGAGAAAATAAATAAATAAATAAATAAATAAATAAATAAACACTTGTTTTTGTTTTTGTTTTTTGAGACAGAGCTTCTCTGCAGCTCTTGCTGTCTTAGAACTCTAAACCAGGCTAGCCTCGAACTCAAGAAACCCACCTGCCTCCTAAATGCTGGGATTAAAGGAGTTTACCACCACTTCCTGGCGAATACACACATTTTTAATGAAAAATACTGGATTCTACAAAGTAATTTTTAGATTTTTCTTTTTTTTGAGACAGGTTTTATCTGTGTAGCCCTAGCTATCCTGGAACTCACTCTGTAGACCAGATTGGTCTTAAACTCACAGTTCTACCAGCATCTGCCTCCCAAGTGCTGGGATTAAAGGTGTATGCACACACCACCTGGCAAGATCTTATAAGTAATTTTTAAAAACTTATTTTTATTTTATGTGTTTGAGTATTTTGCCTGTATGTACATGCAGGCAAAATGCCCATACAAGTAAAATAAAATAAAAAAAAATAGGCCACCAAGATTATATTTTATACTAAATATTAAGTGGCTGTGTCATAGTTTTATTTCTGTTGCTGTGATAAAGCATCCTGCCAAATGCAATGTAAGGGGAAAAGGGTTCACTTAGCTCAGAATTGTAGATGATAGGTCATCACTACAGGAAGTCAAGGCAGCGGGAACTTTCAGCAGCCAGTCACATTACATCTACAGTCAAAGAGCCTTGAGTTAATGCATGCGTGCTTATTCTCAGTCTCCCTTTTCTACTCTCACATAATCCATGACTCCCTAACAAGAGAATGGCACCACCCACAGTGGGTACACTGACCCACAAACATGTCTGCAGGTCAATTTAATCTACAAGTTCTTTGCTGAGATTCCCATCCCAGTTAATTCTAGACCATGTCAAATTGACAATTAAAATTAACCATCAAGAAAAATTCATTATATCCCAAAAGGGTTGATGGGAATCCCAATTTATAGCCAGTCTTCTGTTGTGCAGATATACTACATACATCCATCTACATAAAATAGTTTTAAAAAATTAAACCACCCAACTTGTGGTTAGCATTTATACTAAATAGGGACCCATCTTGGAACTTAGCCTTCTACCTGTGTGATCTGACATTATCTTCTGGTAGATTTTGTCACCACTGAGTTGCTGCTTGTTTGGCATGTAGATAAAGGCACCTATATATAGCTGGAGTCAAACTGATCTGAGTCAGAAGAGTGCAGTAGGAGAAGATAACTTTGAATCTGAGTGCTTTTTTCTGTACAGTCATCAAAGTTTAAAGCTTAAAGTCAGGCACAAACAAGGCAAGAATAAGGGAAAAATAGTGATGAGCAGACAGAGTTTCTTGGCTCAAAAGGAGCAGGAATGTTAGTCACAGAGCAAACACATCAGTCACTGTGAAAACAGAAGTAGATGACAGGCATCAAGCAGCACTTTGAGGCCCAAACCCTGCCTGCTCTCCTGAGGCTCTGTCAATTTCAACCCAAGCTTTCCAAGAACTTGGAGGGAGGCTTTGGGAACTTGACCCAGAAGCAGCCACTTCACTCACTGGCTAGGGCATTACCATGGCTAATGTAAGGGAATCTGGAAAGGACAACCTAGTCATGGGCCCAGGACCATCATTTAACAGCCTGTACAAAATGTGTCCTCGAGAAGAGCATGACTGCCCATTAGCAGGCAAGAGATGAAGCAAGTATATATGGGAAATTAAGATAGAAGCACTACAAATCTGACAAGTTCATCATTGATGTTCTCAGTGGCAGGTGGTCCAGGTCCATCATCACTTCTTGCAGAGAAATGTCCTCCGCAGAGCTATTACCACCACCAACACACACACACACACACACACACACACACACACACACACACACACACAAAGAGAGAGAGCATGTTTGTCCTCAGCTGGAGATATTTTTGGTTGTCAACTCAGTGACCAGTGTTTCTGGCATTTAGCAGGTGTAGAAAGCAAGGTTGTTGCCAAATGTTTTGCACTGTACTATAAGAGGGCTGCCTGAGCCCGTGTCAGTGACAGGTTAAGCCATAGTTTCAAGAAAGAAAAAGTAAATGGAAAGTTCAGTGCTGTTCTTTCCATTGAAGAGTAAGGGGAGGATGATGGGGCCCAATACAGAATGTTTCTGGGGCTGGAGAGATGATGACTAACAACCACCTGTAACTCCACCTCCTGGGGACTTAGTGCCTTCTTCTAGCCTCCAATAGGCATAGCATGCACATGCACAATCACACATGAATACAGACATACTTTAAATGTTTTTGTTTGCTTGTTTTTTTGGTTGTTCGAGACAGGGTTTCTCTGTAGCTTTGGAACCTGTCCTGGAACTAGCTCTGTAGACCAGGCTTGCCTCTAACTCAAAGAGATCCACCTGCCTCTGCCTCCCAAGTGCTGGGATTAAAGGTGTGCACCACCAACACTGGCCTTTTTTTTTTTTTTTAAGTGTTTTATACAATAATTGACATCACATCTTTAAATTTTTGTAACATTTGTTTTACATACTGACCATAGTCTCCCCTCCCTCCTCTCCTGTTCCCTCCTTCCCTCCTCCCACCTTACCACACCCTCCCCAATCCACTCCTCCTTGTCTCCATTCAAAAGGGGAAGACCTCCCATGAGAGTCAACAAAGCCTGGCACGTCAAAGTTGAGGCAGACTCAGCATGGGGAAGCTAGCTATGTGCCAGGAACAGGTCTTGATCCCACTGCTAGTAGCCCCACAAGCAGACCAAGCTACACAACTGTCACACACAGGCAGAGGGCCTTGGTCAGCCCCCTGCAGGCTCCCTAGCTCTTGGTCCAGAGTTGGTGAGCTCCCATGAGCTCGGGTCAGCTGTCTTTGTGGGTTCCCCTGCCATGACCTTGACCACCTACCCCCCACCTCACCCCACCCACCCCATACAATCCTTCCTCTGTTCAACAGAACTCCTGCATGGCTGTGGGTCTGTGCATCTGCTTCCATCAGTTAATGCATGAAGGCTCTCTGATGACAATTAGGGTAGTCACCAATCTGATGACAGGAAAAGGCCGTTCAAACACCCTCTCCACTATTGCTAAGACTGACATCATATTGGAATACAAAATGATAACACCTAAAGACAATTTTTAATATTTCAGGACAGAGCCCCCACATAAAGTCCAACCTGCTCTCGGGAAGCCTTCAGAGCCTGTGGCGGGCAGTCACTGGCCCACTTTTTGATTTTCAAGGAGACCCAGCTCAGCAAGGTGGAACACTCATTCTAGGTCCAGGTGAGCATCAGGGACAGGGTATGTTTCCTTACCTGCTACGTCTAAGCCACCACTTTTCTTATACGATAGACACTGAAAATGAGAGGCCTGGCTAATGAGGTGGCATGCTTTGGTAAGGAGCATCTTTCATTCTCAGAGGTTTCTGTGTGTTGGTGTCTGTGGTGATGAGTGCCCTCCTCACTCAGGGTGATGGCAGGGATTTGGGACTCAGAAAGTAAGCTGTGAGATGCTGATTGATACCACTGTTGTACTCTTTTCAAAGTTTAACGGGTTTATGAGCACTGGCTGCTCTTGCAGGGGACCTAATCCAACGCCTGTGTCAGGTGACTCACAACCACTTGTAACGCGTTAGCTCCTGGGGATTTGACTCCATCTTCTGGCCTCCTTGGGCACCTACATTCATATGTACAACCTTTACCCCCCCACATACACACACATACAAGTACACATAATTAAAAATAAATCTTAAAGAGGTTCAGTGCTCACTTTGGCAGCACATATTCTAAAATTGGAACAGTAGAAAGAAGATCAGCATAGCCCTTGCACAAAAAGGATGGCATGTAGATTTGCAAAGTATCCTATGGTTTTCCTTGGGCACTTAGATCTGGAAACTTCCCATGGAGGAAATGGGGAATCCAGGTGTGCTCAGTGATACCAGACTAAACAAAGCCACCTGCGCCACAGGAATAGGGATGCTCCAGAGTGAGTCCCTGTACATTTGTCAAGAAGATGTAATGAGGGTGAAGATTCACCACACAAGTTCTACGCTTTGATAACCTGTGTCCTTACTTACCACATTAAAAAACAAAAAACAAAAAGAACTACATACAGAAAAACAGACAAAAAAGCAGGGTGGTGGTGATTCAACATATCTAATCTCAGCACTTGGGAGGCAGAGGCAGGTAGAGCTCTGATTTCAAGGCCATTCTAGTCTACAGAATGAGTTTCAGGACAGCTAAGGCTAAAAAAACAAAAACAAAAAACACCTAAAAAGCTTAAAAAACAAAAACACCTCCTGAAGGGAGATGTTAATCTGTAGATATGTTTCCCATACTGGTTAATGAATAAAGCACTGTTGGCCAATAGGAAAGCAAGATAGGCGGGGCTAGGAGACTAGGAGGAAAGAGGAAGTAGAAAGAAGGGGTCAGCATGTAGAGCCTGGAGAGAGCAGATGCAGGCCGCCACTCTCCGATAAGATGACCACGTGGAAGTACTTAGAATAGTAGAAATGGGTTAATCATTAAGACAGATTAGCTGGTAAGAAACTAGTACCTGGCCAACAGCCTTATATCAAATACAGCGTCTCCGTGTATTATTATTTGGGGCTGGAGCAGCGGTGGGACCAGGCGGGCTGGCGGCAAAACATACTCGTTACACCCTACAGACTGTTAATGAAAATATGTAATAAAGTTACAGGACTGTCATCATATAAGTTCAATAGGCGCCAGCCACATAGCTCTCCAGGTAAAGATACTTGCTGTTCAAGCTTGGAGAGCTGAATTCCTTTTGTAAATGAAAGAATCTTTGTTTTTACTAACTAAACTAGGAGATGCACACACACAGTGTTGGAAAGCAAGCCAGTACCAGAGTTAGCCCATTCCGAAGAGAGAACTGCCATAAGACACGGGCTTCAACAATGCATGACTGTGTCTGGGCCAGAGATGCCTCTGGCTCCACCCTGGTCAGTGTGGGAAGCTGGCTTTCTCCACATCCAAGTTCTGCAATGACAGAGCAAAAAGTCACTGTGGCATAGGCAGAGTTGTTTTGTTTTGTTTTGTTTTTCAATAGGCACACTTGTACCCATTTCTCACAAATTTAGATCAAATTAAAAAAAATAATGCCTAGGTGGGGTGGTGGTGATGCACACCTTTATCCCAGTGCTCCAGAGGCAGAGGCAGGTGGATCTCGCTGAGTTTGATGCCAGCCTGGACTATAGCGTGAATTCCAGGACAGCCAGGACTGTTACATAGAGAAACCCTATCTAGAAAGGGGAGAAAAAGCCCTCTGGGGATGGAGTTATAATTCAGTGGCAGGTGGATTGCTTCCTGGACTCAACTAATAAATAAGCGAGCCCATTTGAGTCCTATAAATTTACCCAGAATGCTACTGAACCACTTGGAAGCTTGTTTTGGTAGTTGTCTTTGGTAGTTGACTTCACTAGGGCAAGGCTGTGTGTCCACGCTACACCCTCAGCTTTGATCCCTGACCTTTTCTTTTCTGCGCCTTCCCTTCTCTCTCTCTCTGTCTCTGTCTCTCTCCTCCTCTCTCTCTCTTTCTCTTTCTCTCTGAGACAGGGTCTTCCTATATATTTATGTCCACTCACTATGTAGACCAGGCTGACCTCAAACTCTCAGAGATTCACCTGTCTCTGCCTTTTTAAAATAGATTTTGTTTCGAGACAAGTTCTCCCTGTGCAGTCCTAGTTGACCTAGATCTGGCCCTGCAAAGCAGGCTGGCCTCAGATGCACAGATCTGCCTGTCTTCGCCTCCTGAGTACTGGGATTAGTAGATCATTTTGCATTTCTTTGTTTCTTTATTTAGTATGTGTATGTGTGAGCATGCATGCATAGGGAGCAGGACACATGTGCCTTGGTACATGTTAAAGTCAGAGGACAACGTGAAGAGTCTGTTCTCTCCTTCTATGATGTGGGTCCTGGGGATCAAACTCAGGTTGTCAGGCTTGGTGGCAAGTGCCTTTACCCTAAGCTATCTCACTGGTCCATATTCTTTTTCTTTATGGCATTGGGTGTTTCACCCAGGGCGTGCACTGTGCAGGTGCTCCTATCACTGAGCTGCACCCCAGTCTTCCGGAGCTATATTCTTGAATAACTAATTTGCATCCTCAGACGTAGAAGGGGTTTTACCCCATCCCTCATCTCATGCCACTGAGTCATTTGGCCATTGTCTTAGTTAGGGTTTCTATTGCTGTAGAGATACAACCACAGCAACTTTTTTTTTATTCTGAGACAGGGTTTTCTGTGTAAAAGCCCTGGCTGTCCTGGAACTCACTCTGTAGACCAGGCTGGTCTCGAACTCACAGAGATCCTCCTGCCTCTGCCTCTCGAGTGCTGGGATTAAAAGTGTGCACCACTACTGCCTGGCTCACCATGGCAACTCTTAAATAGGAAAACATTTAATTGGGACTGGTTTATAATTCAGAGGTTTAGTTTATTATTGTCACGGCAGGAAGCATGGTGGCATGCAGGCAGACACGGTACTGGAGAGATAGCTGAGAGTCCTACATCTGCCTTGGCAGCCAGCAAGAAGAGAGACAGCAGCTGGCTAACCTGAGCTTCTGAAACCTCAAAGCCCACCCCTACTGACATACTTCTTCCAGTAAGACCACACCTACTTCAGCAAGGCCACATGTCCTAATCCTTTCAAATAGTGCCAATCCCTATAAGCCACAATATAGCCATATCTTCAGGGGATGAAGAATTAAATCTTTTACTATAGGTATGCCAAAAACATGTCCTTTGATCTAATGTTTCAAGTTAAAGTCTGGTTTTGGCTGTATAGTGACATACACCTATAATCACAGCACTTTGGAGGCAGAGGCAGGAGGATCTCAGTGAGTTCAAGGCCAGCCTGGTCTGCATAGTGAGTTTCAGGCCAGCCAGTGCTACATAATAGAGCGATCCTGTCTCAAAACAAACAAAAATTCTGGTTTTGAGTTCAAGATAGAACTAACAGGACTTAGACAACTAATTATAACTTAATTGAGTGAATAGGATTGTGGGTGTTTAAGTGTACTGTAGCTAGTTAGCTTACTGCCTTCTCTTCCAGCCTCTTAGGTTAATTATAAAACATCCTACAAAATCAGTGTTTTTCTTTCCTTCCTTTTTTTTTTTTTTTTTTTTTTTTTTTAACTTTGGCAGTGCTGGGGATGACCCAGATCCTCAGGAGTACTGCACCCCCTAGCCCCAGGAGTGAATTTTTTTGAAGCAAATGATTTATTAGTACATGTGCTTAGGAAATAGATGTAATTTCCCAGCTGATACCTATGTTAGTCCCAGATTCTGCCTGTCTGTCTGATTGGATGTTTTATTTAATTATACTTGATGAAACTGAATAGAAGGGTATAATTTAGGATGCTGTCCCCTTGGAGCTCATAACGTGTTAAGTAACACTCTTATTCAGCCATTGCCTTGTCATGGTTAATTGCCATGATGCAGAATTATGGTGGCATTACATAGGGAATATAATGGACTCCAGGTAATTAATTTTTCCCTTCATACTAATTAGGAGTTGAAATGCGTACTTGATCCTCATGAGCAGTAAATCTAAAGACTAGTGCATCATTTGCCCTCAGCATTTTTGTCCTTGTTCTCTTCTAGGTAACAACATCCACTTTGTGCACCGAGACAGGAATAGGTTGGATCACAAACCCATAAACTCTGTTTTACAGCTTGTGGGAGTTCAGCCTGTGAACTTCATGAGCAGACCTACAGTTATCCACGTGTGACTTCACGTGGGATCTTCCACTTGTGTGAATGGGCCCTTGAAATGTGAACCAAAAGGCCAGACATCATGGCTTCATGAGGTTACAAAAGCACAAAGCTCATCATGTGCCTATAGAACTGTATGCTGAAAGGCGTCAGTTGTCAGAAATGGAATAGGTATTTTAAATTTTATGGCCTCTATAATTAATTATCCATTCAATATAAGATCTTTGGCAACTAAAGTATAAGAAGGGGGCTGGAAAGATCACTCAGTGGTTAAGAGCACTTGCTTCTCTTTTAGAGGACTCAGGTTTGGTTCCCAAAACCCACATGGTGGCTCACAATTATCTGTAACTCCAGTTGCAAGGGATCCAACACCTTCTGGCCTTTGGGCACCAGATGCACATTTGGTGAACATGCATAAATGTAGACAAGCACTCATACACATAAAATAAGAATAAAATCTTCTAACACTACATACACATGTTCATGTACGTGTGTGTGTGTGTGTGTGTGTGTGTGTGTGTGTGTGTGTGTGTGTGTATGACGGGAAGGGAAGAATGGGCCAGGTGTGATGGCATGTAGCCCTCACTCTGAGGAATGGGTACAAGAGTCCAGCCTGAGTTAATGGGGAAGAGCCTTTCTCAGAAAAATGGTCGATTGAAGGGGTAAATGCACAAAGGGGAAGGAAAGCAACTCAAGACAGTTTCATTTAGTAGGGGGGAAAAAAAAACATATTTTCAAATTCTGTAAATAGTGTAACCACATGTATGTTTTAATTTTTTGTGTTCTTGGAGAAAAGATGGTAAATAAACATAGTACAACACTGCCAGTAGGCGTGTGTGTGTGGGGGGTGAGGGTAGAGGTATTTTTGCTTGCTTTCCAAGTTCTGTATTTCCTGTGTTTTTTATAAGCTCAGCTGACTTGGGGGTCGGGTAGGAAGTACTTAGACATGTAAAGGCAAATGCCTGCCCACATAAAACTCCATGGAGGTGCAGGTGAGGAGTCATTGGTTGATGAAAACAAGACATCTGAGATAGCAGAGGGCCTGGTCAGCACCCACCAACCACCTACTGCACTAGGTTTGTTTGGGTAGAATTAAGTGAGTTGAGGGAAATACTTGGTTTGATTTGGTTTAGGGGCTATTCTTGGGGATCAAAACCAAAGTTTTCATGCATAGGAACACATTCTCTTATCACTGAGCTACATCCCCAGTTCTGACCATATTTTAAATATCTAGAACAGGGGCACCTACAATGTGTGCAGCTCTAGACTTTTATCTCTAGCAGTGTATACACACACACACACACACACACACACACACACACACACACACACACCTACTATATAGACTATAGAATGCTTTCTGGAAGGCAATGTTAAGATTTTTTTAAACTTTGTAATGTAAATACTTAGTCATATTAACTTATACCTGAAATCTCAGCACAGGCAGAGGCACTGAGAGCAATGTTGCAGCCTAGCCTGGGGTACATATTGATTCCAGGGCAGTCTGGACTATATATAGTGAAACCATGTCTCAAAAATAACAAGGGCATCGGTGGCTCACTCCTTTAATCCCAGCACTTGGGAGGCAAAGGCAGGTGGGTCTCTGTGAGTTCAAGGCCAGCCTAGTCTACATAGCGAGTTCAAAGCAATACAGAGAAACCCAGCAGATGTGATGGTCCATGGGGAGGAGGCAGGAGGATCTCCAAGCTCTAGGACAGACTGGAGCCACCCCATCAGCCCCAAGTCCGTACCTGAGTGGGGGAGTGTAAGTGAGGGAAAGACTAGCTATAGATGATAAAAGAAATACAGAGACAGAATAAAGGTCAGGAGGGCAGATCAATCGAAACTGAAATGGCAATTTATTTTTCAGCAAAAAGGGGAACACAGTGTCATGTATTGGGAACAAACGGACTTTTCTTCCTCAGTTATTCTAAGGGTTCAGTAACCACACCTTAGCTCCAACTTCTCTTTCCCTAGCCTTGAGGTCAGGAGTAGCCACACCTCAGATTCAGGTCTGTTGTTATTTAGACTAAGACAGCCAAACATCCTTCCTTCTGCAGCCACACCTTTGACCTTTAGGTCTTAGGACTTGCTGAGGACACTTTTGATCTCTTTGTCCTTGTACCCAGATGGAGTGCAGCCATCTTTATGGGCACCCACACTAGGTTGTACATTCCTAAATACCTGGTTGCAACCCCCCCCCCGCATCTGTCTTATTTAGAAAACTATTGTCATATTTTACTTTTTAAGAATCTTGGTTTTGGCCAGACAGTGGTGGCTTACACCTTTAATTCCAGCACTCAGGAGGGAAAGGCAGGCAGATCTCTACAAGTTTGAGGTCAGCCTGGTCTACAGAGTAAGCTCTAGGATAGCCAGGGCTACACAAGCCCTGTTTTGAAAAAACAAAGAAGGCAGGGAAGAATCTTAGTCTTTTTGTTTGGTGGTATCTTTTTAAGATTTTTCTGTGTGACCTTGGTTGTGTACATCAGGCTAGCCTAGAACTCAAGAGATTCAACTGCCTTTGCCTCACAAGTGCTAAGAATCTTAGTTTTGTCTTAGAAATTCTCATGAAAACTATCACAAAATCAAAACATTGGTAATCCTTAGCAGCTGTAATACTACTCTGACCTTATATTTTTATATAAAGCATATTGTCACAAAACTGTATTTTAATGTATTTTCACATGAGTATATATGGACAGTCATGTTTTTAAATCAATAAAAATGAGAATTTTTAGAATTCAAAATTAAAGTTATTTTGCTATTTTGTTTGGAATATTTTGTTTGTTCTGTTTGTTTGAAGTAGGCTGCCTTAGAATTGTCTAGCCCATGGAGAGATGGCTCAGATGTAAAGAGCACATCCTCCTCGTAGAGAGGCCCTGGGTTTGTTTTCCTACATCAATATCAGGCTCCTCACAAATGGCTCTAACTCCAGTTCCCAGGGATCTGGGCTCAGAAGCAGCTGCATGCACACAGTGTACATATACTCTGATACACACACACACACACACATACATACAAACTGTAAGGAATAAATCCTAAAACAACTAACCTCTAGTCTAGGCTGGCCTCAAACTCACAGAGATCCACTTGCCTCTGCCTCCTGAGTGCTGGGACTAAAGGCATGTGTTACCACAGCCCAGCAACATTCCACATTTTTTGTAGAATTCTGCACTTTAAAAAAGGCATTTAAGCCAGGTGGTGATGGTGCCTGCCTTTAACCAGCACTCAGGAGTCAGGGGCAGGTAGATCTCTGTGATTTTGAGGCCAGCCTGATCTATAGACTGAGTACCAGGACAGACTTCAAAGCCTGTCTCAAAACCAAACCAAACCATTTAATCGGCTTACAGTTTCAGAGGCTCAGGGCATCAGTATCATGGCAGGAAGCATAGTGGCACATAGGTGTTGTGAGACCTTTACACCGTGATCTGTTGGAAGTGAGAGAGAAGTGGGGGAACTGAGTCTGGGCTTATGGACTTTTGAAACTTCAGAGTCCATCCCAGTGGTACATTTCTACCAACAAGGTCACACCTACTAACCCTTCTAATCCTTTCAAACAGCTCCATTCCCTGGCTAATAAGCATTGAAATGTATGAGCCTAGCAGGACCAGTCTTATTCAAACCACCACAGGTAGCATGCACCTATGGTCCCACTTACTTGGGAGACAAATCACTCACTGGAGCCCAGGGCCAGCCTGGGCATTTGTGTGTGTGTTATTAAATTATCTGTAATGCACACTGAACTATATAAACATACTCCCAGGTCCAAGCCATGATTATAATGGAATTATACTGGAACTCTTTCTGTAAAAACATAGGGATTGTAGATAAAACAGTAACATTGGGCTGGGGGAATGGGGCTCAGTACTTGCCTTGCATGTTTAAGGCACTGGGTTTGTTAGGATGGAAAAATTTAGCCTAATTCGGGACCACGCTCTTGCGGGTCTTACAGGTTCATACACAGCACCACCAAAAGAACAAAAATGCATTTTGTGGTGCTCTATGTTCACCAGATGGTCATGCACTCTTTGCATGTTGTGTAAGAGTTACTGTTATAACCATTGTCCATAAGCCACATTTCTCAGAGAACATGTTTTAAGATTTATAAATTTATTTTGTATACAGGGTTCTGCCTGCATATATGTCTGTACAGCAGAAAAGGGCACCAGATCTCATTACAGATGGTTGTGAGCCACCATGTGGCTGCTGGGAATTGAACTCAGGAACTCTGGAAGAGAAGCCAGTGCAGTGCTGAACTGCTGAGCTCTCTCTCTAGCCCAGGAAGAACTTATATTTTTTTTACAAAAAATTCCAGAATGGTCACAACCAACCTAAAAGCAGGCTAGTGGCAATCTGTGAAGCCACAGATAAAATCTGGGAAGCAGGAATTCATTCCCAGATTATAAGAAAGCTATTCCCTGGCCAGTTCAAACAACAGACAGTAGACTTAAAACTACCGCCCTTGCATGAAACCCTCCGAAGACTTTCACACGGGGCATGAGCCCCATGGGCTGCACCCTTCTCAGAACAGTGGGATCTCTCCATGGGCCATGACCCCATGAAGGAATCCACTGGGAACTGTAGTAGCCATCTGTAGGAGCCCCACTGTGCCGTGCCAGTCTGTAGGAACCCGACTTTGTGGGGTTAAAATCCGTATTAACCCGTGTTCATGCCTGAGAGGGTGAGTGTGGATTGAGAAACAGCAGGTAAAGATGCTACGGAAAAGACAGAGACAGAATAGAATCAGGAACCCAGTCAATACCGAATGCCCCAAGTTTGTTCTTCAGCATTCTTATACACCCCAACCAAAAAGGGGAAACATGGCAAAAGACGTCATCATGATACAAAGAAACAGACTTTCTTCCTTAATTCTCCAAACATTTGGTTCCCACGCCTTAGACTAAATCTCTCATCATCTGGCCTTGAGGGTTTATCTTATTTAGATAAGACATCAATGACCAAACATCCTACAGTAGTCACACTTTAGACCTTTAGGTCTTATGACTTTAACCTTGGAAGAGTAAGGATAGTTTTGAACTCTCTGACTTTAAGCCAAGATGAAAGGAAACCATTTTTATGGGCCCTGACAGGGAACCTTCTGCAATGAACTATTGATGACGTGACTACAAACTTTGAAAAGCATGGAACAGTCAAATAAACTGTAGTTCCAGCTACTCAGGAAGCTGAGGGGAGATCTATTGAATCCACAAGTTGCACAACAGCCCTGGCAACAGCAGCCCTCAACTAATAAAACAAAATGAATCAGGCTGGCCTGTAGCTCAGTGACACTATTTGTCTAGTATGTGTGAGACCCTAGGTTCTATCTTTAGTAGTGGGGAAAAAAATCATGCTCAGATTTTGTTTTAGGGGATGGGTATATAGTTCCACACTAGAACACTTGCCTAGCATGTACAAGTTCCATTCCTAGAGGCAAAGTAAATCTTAATTTAAAAAATAGAAAAATGAATCCCAATATGACATGGGATAGAGTATTCTGCAAACGTTTAATTACCTTCTACCATGCAGCTGAGGTAGACTCTGACCATGTAGATGGAGAAACTTTCTAAGGATGTGTTGTAGTTTATTTCAAAATTAATAGTTATTTTAAGCAGAATGTTCTGGGGCTGAGTTGTGACTTGGTGGTAGAGTGCTTGCTTAGGAGCACAGGCAGATGAAAGGATGGATGGATGGATGGATGGTAGATGGATGATGAATAGATGGATGGATGATGGATGAATGAATGGTCATTTAAGACATGCATACATTTTGTAATGAAAATGGTTTTCAATTTAGATTAAATAAATCTCAGCACACAGGAGGCAGAAACAGGTAGATTTCTGTGAGTTTGACATCAGGCTACTCTACATAGTGAATTCCAAGCTACCTAGGTATATAGTGAGACTGTGCCCCAAAAAAGAAAATAAAAAAACTTCAACAAACTAAAACCCCAATAATTGTTAGGGGCCTGTGAGATGGGTCAGAGAGGAAAAGGTGCTTGTTGCCAAGTCTGAAAACATGTGTTCAGTCCTTAGAACTGACCTGGTAGAAAGGAGGAATCAATTCCTGAACGTTGTTCTCTACACATGCACTGTGATGTTTATAAACACATATGTACACATGTACACAACACTACTTCATAAGTATTTTTTAAAATTACAAAAAAAGGTTCTTAGGAAAACATCAGTGATATTTTTGCTTTAGACACATTTGGGCAAAACAAAAACAGACTAAATAATAAAAACATATAAGCATAGTTATTCTTTTATTTTATTCTTAGCTAAGAGTTGCTCAATATTAAGAGTACACACCGAGCCAGGCAGTGGTGGTACACAATCTTTAATCCCAGCACTTGGGAGGCAGACAGGCCAGCCTGGTCTACAGAGCTAGTTCTAGGACAGCCAAAGCTACACAAAGAAACCCTGTCTCAAAAAGCCAAAACCAAGCAGAAAACCCCTCATTGATCTTCAGTAGACCCAAATACAGTTCCCAAACCCCATGTCAGGCAGCTCATAACCACAGCTCCAGGGGATCCAACACCCTCTTCAAGACATACACACATAAAGTCCCAATAATCAGCCAGGCATGATGGTGCACACCTATTATCCCAGTACTGTATACATCTTCAGAGTGCCTCATTCAAAAGCCAGATAGGAGGCTGGAATCTGCCAAATGCAACACGGCCACAGCTATGAACTGGAGATGCCCCAAATGTCCAGCACCAGGAAAACAAACCAAAGTGTGGGTATCTGAGAGGCTGTGTCTTTGTAACATTTTATTGCTGTGAAGAGACATCATACCAAGGGATGCTTGGTGGCGGGGCAGCAGGCAGGCATGTTCTGTAGCTGAGAGATCACCTGTTAAGACAGGTGTAGAGCCAACTGGAATGGCATGGACTTTTGAAACCTCGAAGCCTTCCCCTCTACTCCTTCCTAAACAGTTCCACCATCTGGGGACTAAGAATTTAAATATGTGAGCCTATGGGGGCCATCCTCATTCATATCACCACACAACATGATCCCAGAAAACAAAGCAGTTGTAGAAAAAAATTCTTTATATACATAGACACACATATATATATTATATATACATTATATTATATGTGTGTATATAATATATAAATGTATAAATAATTGAAAATATATTTTGTACGCATTTAAATGTGTATGAATTTTTAAAGATTTTTTTTAACGTATACAGTGTTCTACCTGCATGTATGCCTGCACGCCAGAAGAGGGCACCAGATCTCTATAGATGGTTGTGAGCCACCCTGTGGTTGCTGGGACTTGAACTCAGGACCTTTGTAAGAGCAGTCTATGCTCTTAACTTCTGAGCCATCTCTGCAGCTTCATGTGTGTAGTTTTTGCTGTTTTGTGAGACAGGATCTCACCATGGAGCCTTGTCTGGCCTGGTGCTCACAATGTGGATTAGACTGGCTTAAAATTTACATAGCTCTATTTACCTCTGCTTCCCAAATGCTAGGATTAAATCCTGATGAGTTCCATGCATGCCTGGGGCTCATTTGGTGAAATGAGAGAACTGGTTAGTGCAAATTGTTCTCTGACAGCCCCTCCCAATAAACACAAACACACACACACACACACACACACACACACACACACACACACACACGTGACTGCACAGATATATATTCACACAAAAAAAACAAATGTAATTTTTAAAAAGAGGGCTAGGGAACACAGCTCAGTTGGCAGAGTGGCTAACATGCAGGAAGCTCAGATCCCCAGTGCTTCATAAGCCCAGGCATGGTGGCACATCCCTGTAGTTGAAGCACTTGGGAGGTGGAGACAGAAGGGTCAGAAGTTCAAGGTTATCCTCAGCTACATAGTGAGTATGAGACCAGGCTGGGTTACATAAGACCCTGATTCTTATGTAGCACGAAAGAGGACAATAAATGAATGACACATCCCTTTGCGTGGTGCAGGCTGTTGCACCGAAACTGGAAAGCCTTGGGACTGCAGTGAGTTGAAGCAGCCCATAGCTCTGCTCTAGAGTTTATCAAAGCAGCTCCCTGAAGCTACAGATTAGCCTTGTTCACCACAGTGAAATATTTGCCCAAAGCATTTACAGACGTGAAATGTGTTTCTAGAAAAGCATTTTAAACTTTATGCCAGTCTTAGCACGATGACTTAAAGGTATAGGAAGGTAGTCAGAATGCTTTAAAAGGTTCTTTAGCTATTGTTGCTCGCTGTTATTTAGTTTTATTCAACTAGCAGTATGGAATTGGTGAATCACTGACATTTCTAGACTTCTACCCTTCAGAACTTAAAATGCCATAGGGAACACATTTACTGACTATATAAATAGGGAATAGCTTTTTATTCCATAGGCCTGCATTTTCACCTATACAGTACAGAATGTAAGAAAGGAGGATAGCAGTTGGAGACCAGTCCGGGGGCAGCTTAATGAGACCCTGTCTCACAACTGACAAAAAGGGCTGGGAGTGTAGCTCTGTGGTTGAGCTCTTGCCTGGCAAGCTTGTAACTATCACTTTGCTCCCCAGAACCTCAGCTATGTCTGCCCACACAAATGATCCATATTTGTTAGGATCTTAGGAGATTAAAATTTAGCCCCAGAGTCTTACTGGTATAGAGACTTGCCACCACATTGAAACACCATAAGCATCTGACACTTTTGGAGGACAGAAAAAAAATGTGTCTTCTCCCTACATTGAAAACTGGAGCGCTCCAGGCTTTCAATTAAATCATGCAAAATCCATTAAAATCCCAGCATTCAGGAGGCAGAGGCAAATGTTGTTCAATGAGTTCCAGACCATCCAGGGTTGCTTAACAAGACCCTGTCTCAAAGAAAATAACAACATACCCAAAAATCCATTAGGGATAAGACTGGGTAGTGGTGGCAGAGGAGAATCTCTTAGTTAGAGGCCAGCCTGGTCTACAGAGTCAGTTCCAAGACTGCCAGGGTTGCACAGAGAAACTGTGTCTCAAAACAAAAGCAAACAAACAAAAAAGACAAAACTAAAAACCCACAAAAGCAACAAAAAACAACAAAAAATGAGATGGAGAGAGCAAGTGAGAACATGGGTACAGCTCTTAGCATCAGCATCCCCAATGATATATATCAAGTCAAATTAATATGTATAATTCCTTCTTGTGTGCCTTCTTAGGTTATTTTGGCCTAACCAGAGTTGAGTGTGGTGGTATACATCCTCAGTCCCAACAGTCAGGAGCCCGAGTCTCTCTGAGTGGAGAAATAGTAAGAATCACCTGCAGAAGGCAATGTGTGTCCTAAAAGGGATGTAAGGGTGGGGGCAGGTGGATCCCTGAAACTCATTAGCCAGCCAGCTACTGAATGAGCTTCAAATTCAATGAGAGACCCTGTCTCAAAAAATAAAGGTGGAGGAGCTGGAAAGATGGCTCAGAACACTGGCTGTCCTTCCAAAGGACCAGAGTTCTATTCTACATGATAGCTCACAGCTGTCTGTAACTCCAGTTCCAGAGGATGGAATGTCCTCTTTGACCTCCACAGGCACCAGGCATGCACAAGGTGCCAAGACATACAGGCAGGCAAAACACCCACACTCATAAAATTTTAAAAATTTAAACTAATTTAAAAAAAGATGGATATTGGTTGAGAAGAGACACTTGTCAACCTCTGGCCATCACACACACTAGCATAACTGCATATGTACCATACACATACATACACACACACACACACACACACACACACACACACACAGAGAGAGAGAGAGAGAGAGAGAGAGAGAGAGAGAGAGAGAGAGAGAGACATGCACAAGATGAGTTACTTTCACTAATTTTCAGAATTAGATTGCCTAAGTTATGGGTTCCATTATTAACCTTTGGATTTTTTCCTCTTCCATAACCTCTCACTTTGGATTAAAGGATTCACTGTTCACATGATTGCATTTAAAAATAGAATGGGGGCTGAAGAGGTGGCTCAGCCATTTTAAGTGGTACGGCTCTTGCAGAGGACCAAGTTCATTTTCCAAAACACATACGATGGAATCTGAGGCCCTCTTCTGGCCTTTGTGGGAAAATGGAGACCCAAAGATTTCCTCCCCATGAAGGGGCTTAAATAAAAAAGACAGGAAATTACTACATTCGAATTGGTAGTCGGTTCTCTTCTCAAACCAGAAAATCTTCAAGAATGTTCCTCCTAGCCACAACAGGAGAGGAATAATAAATTGCTTTTACATTTCTATAGCCTTGGAAGAGATTCGAAATTGATGCTTTTCAATTACTTCTGTGTCCAGAAGGGCAAGAATGTCTTTGTTTTTGAATAGTTGGCAAGAAATATGTGTGTAGTGTGGGTAAGAGGTGGTTAGCTATCTCCAGTTACCTGATTATCTTTGCTGATTTTGACTGTGACGCTTGCTGTGTCCTGCCCTGGTAGGGCAGCTGGACCCACAGGCACAGTCGACTTGGATCAGCAGCTGCTTCTTTAGAGTCCAGGAGAGACTGCCCAAGCCCTGTGTGTCTAAGAGTACCTGGGTTCAGCCAGAAGAGCTGGTCCAACTCGGTCAGGATGAGAAGAGCCAGAAATAAATTTCAGAAGCCAAAATACTGTGCCAGAAGATATATCTGACATAGGCAGCAGAAAGCAAAGCAAGGAGAGGGAATTAGAGGCAGGGGAATGTCTACAAGACATGGTCTGGATAGA
Organism: Cricetiscus sungorus; assembly: GCA_030556225.1. NCBI lineage: Eukaryota > Metazoa > Chordata > Mammalia > Rodentia > Cricetidae > Cricetiscus > Cricetiscus sungorus. The sequence goes on along the minus strand of JANBXA010000190.1, from coordinate 29,768,260 downwards.
GGTCTGACCTAGGGAATCATGCTCATGTCTGTGCAAAGGGTTATTCACAGTCTACTGCTGTAACAGAATACCAGAGGCCAGGTACTTCAGAAAAGAGGTTTGTTTAGCTCACAATGTTGGAAGTTCACTAGCACAGCACAAGCTAAGTGTGGTGGTGAATACCTTTAATCCCAGTACTTGGGGCATAGCACCTACTGACTTTCTATTAATCCCTTCTCTTAAAGGTTCCATCTCATCAATGACCCCCAACACACATGGATCTTTGGGAGATATGCTCAAATCATATTTAAACTACAGTGGTATTTTAAAAAGACTCTCATGCTTTTAATACCACCACTCAGCAGACAGAGCTCCAGGCCACCCTGGTGTACATAGTGAGCTTCAGGACAGCCAGAGCTACATAGACCTTATCTCAAAAAACAAACCAAACAAATAAAAAGGACTCATTGGATCTATAAACCATTTTGGGCAGAGGTTACCTACCATATATAATTTATAACTCACTGAAATAATACCTACTGTGTTAGCTTTCCATTTCTCTAAGAAAACACCTAAGATAACCAACTTAAAAAGAAGAAATGCTATTTTGGCTTACAGTTTCAGAGGCTTAAGCTTGGTTGGCCCACTGTGTTGGGGCCATTGGTGAGAAAACATGTAGAATAAAGCTGCTTACTTCATAGCCAAGAGCTGTAAGAACAAAGAACCCCATGCCTCACAGTTGCCTATGATGTCATGACTCCAGTGACTGAAAACCCTTCACTAGAGCCCACCTCTTGATTCCCACCATTTCCCATAGTGCTTAGGGGGGACCAAACCTTTAACACATGGACTTTGGAGGCCACTCAGAATCCTTGGGCCATCTTTGTTTTTTATCATGTGATAACTATATATATATAAATATATATATATAAATAAATATATATATATACATATATGTATATATATATATATATATATATTTAATTTACCTTAGCTGGGTGTTGGTGGCACATGCCTTAAGCCCCAGTACTCGGGTGGCAGAGGCAGGTGGATCTCTGAGAGTTTGAGGTCAGCCTGGTCTACAGAGTGAGTTCCAGGTCAGGCTCCAAAGCTACACAGAAAAACCCTGTCTGGAAAAAACAAATTAAAAAGAAAAATTACTTTGAGGCAGACATGACGTGGTGGTGTACACCTTTCATCCCAGCACTTGGGAGGCTGATGTCCCACCAGCCAGATTCCAAATAACCCAGAGACGACTTATTATGAAAGCTCAGCTGATAGTTTAGGCTTGTTCCTTTTTGTTTTTTGTTGTTGTTGTTGTTTTTTTTTATTTTGTTTGTTTGGTTTTTTTTTTTTTTTGAGACAGGGTTTCTCTGTGTAGCTTTGAAGCCTGTCCTGGAACTCCCTCTGTAGAACAGGCTGGCTTTGAATTCACAGAAATGTGCCTGCCTCTGCCTCCCGAGTGTTGGGATTAAGAGTATGCACCATCACTGCCCAGTCCCTTAAGCTTCTTTCTAACTAGCTCTTAGAACCTAAACTAACCCATTTATATTAACTTACTTGTTGCCTCATGGCTTTACTATTTCATCTCCATAGTGCCTAACCTGCTCACTCTGCATCTCCTGGTGTCTCTATCCTTCTTTCCAGAGTCCTCTCTGCCCTGAAAGTCCTACCTAGCTATTGGCAGTTCAGCTTTTTATTAAGCTAATCTAAGTGACAAATATTCACAGTGTACAAAAAGATAATTCTACAATATTTCCCCCTTTTTGTCTAAATAAAAAAGAAAACTTTTAATTGTAATTTACTTTCTGTCATAAATAAGAAAAACTACAATTAGAACTACAAGCCCTTCCTGGGACAGAAAACCTGCCTGCACAGTAGAAGGAAAAATAACCTTAAATTTGTATCAATATACAAAAATCCATACCAGTGTAAAATATGAGACTAGCTGTTTAAAAGTAGACTCAACAATCTACCCTTTTATCTTCGTTTAATATTATATTCCCCTCCCCTTTTTTTCCTTCAAAAAGAGATCCTTGAATCTAACTCCTTTGTTTAGCTTTTTTTCCTGACCATGACTAATAACAACTTCTAGCCAACACCCCCCCTCAAATTATGACAAACATCTATAACCCAAAAACCATCCATTCCACCTCTTGGGAATGTGGGTGTCCTGTTGTCTGGGGGCACTGACATTTTTAGGAGACTCTGGGAAAATTGGGATAACTGTCAAGTCCTGGGAGAGTTAGCTATAGTGTTTGTTGTCCAGTCTCTGTGCCATGGGAAAGTGCAAGGCTTATCTGAAGTTCTGGCTGGGGTAATCTGTGAGGCTGGACCATCTCCGCATCCTTGAAGCTCTTCTGGATGCAGAGCCACGAGGAAGCTGCAACAGAGGCACACTGAGATGTTGGATCACCAGGGCCATCTGTTTTCATTGGTGTCTGGTCCCCTTGCTCTGAAAACACACAAACTTTCAAAGGTAACATACATAACTGCATTAACACAAGTACAGAATGTGCGGTGTGCACAAGCAGTTAAAGATGGTTTTTATTTTATGTGCACTGGTGTTTTGTCTGCATGCATGTCTTGTGAGGGTGTCAGATGTCTGCATGCATGTCTTGTGAGGGTGTCAGAGTCCGTGGAACTGGAGTTATAGACTGTAGTGAGCTGCCATATGGGTACAATTTAACCTAGGTCTCTGGAAGAGCAGCCATGTGCCACCACCCCCAGCCTCGGGTTAGTTTATTTTTAAAAGATATAAAACTTACTGCTAGTCCCTGACAATGTTTCTTTATAAAAGAAACACAGCTGGGCAATGGCGGCAGAGACAGGCAGAGGTCTGTGAGGCTAGCCTGGTCTACATAGTGAGTTCCAGAACAGGATCCAAAGTTACAGATGAAAAATTCTCCAATTTGAATCTTTACAACAAACATTGTGCTGGAATTCTCCCTCTCTCTCTCTCTCTCTCTCTCTCTCTCTCTCTCTCTCTCTCTCTCTCTCTCTCTTCTCTCTCTCTGTCTCTCTCTCTCTGTGTGTGTGTGTGTGTGTGTGTGTGTGTGTGTGTTTATGTAGGTGCACAAACACATGTATTCAATTAGACAAACATCCTCCTGTATTTGTCTTCTCAATGCTGGGATTATTTACATTCGTGCTAGAAATCCAAACTCAGATCCTCACTGTTACACAGCAGTTACTTTACCCACTGAGCCATCTCCCAGCCTGGAACCCTTTTTTGTTTGTTTGTTTTTTGAGGCAGGGTTTCTCTGTCTGCCCTGGCTGCCCTGGAGGTGGCTCTGTAGCCTAGGGTGGTCTTGAACTCAACAGAGATCTACCTGCCTCTGCTTCCCAAGTGCTGGGATCAAAGGCCTGCACCACCACTGACAGGCCAGTCTGGAACTCTTTTGCTCATAAAAAGATTTGTGTGCAGCAGCAAGTAGGTGCACATGAGTGCATGTGCCTAGGTAGCGGACCCTCTGGAGCTGACATTACAGGCAGTAGTGAGCAGCCTGACCCGACCTGGGTGCTGGAAACCAAACTGAGGTGCTCTGCCAGAGCACTGTTCACTCTTAACTGTTCAACCCCCTCTGTGGTCCCAGCCAGAATTCTCAATTCTCAGCTGTTGAGACACCTCAGTCATACTCCCTAGTAAGGGGGCTTCTTCTCCTTCCCAGGTCGCCATAATGTTCTCTTTCTGTCTTGACCGACCACTCCTGTGTCCCCTGTCCTCACTGTCAAAAGACAGCCTCGGACCAAATATTGTCTAAGGGGCTTTCGAACTCCACAATCCTATGACCAGTGATCAAACAATTAACAGTAATGTACTCATGCAAGCAAAGTCAGGCACTTTCCTGTAGCCAGATTCTCAGAACCTAGAAGTCAGCTTATTATTGACTGGAGAAATCAGACAACTCAAAGGAAATGTCACACACATACACACAACAAAGACCAGCTAAGATATTTTCCTGCCACTATCTAAACACGGCAGGAAAAACAAACTATAGAGTTTGAGGTTACATTTACTGATTTTAGTATGTGTGGAGGGGGTATGTGTCAGAAGACAGCTTGTGGCAGCTGGTTCTCTTCTAATAAATGGGTTCTCAGGGATTGAACTCAGGTTGCCACAGTTGCTGGCAAGTGTCTTTAACACACTGTGCCATCTGACTGGCTTTGAACCTTTTTATTTGGAAACAGGATCTGGTTGTAGCCTTGGCTGACTTCCAATCTTATGTAAGAGAGGATGACCTTGAACTCCCTATCCTCCCTCCTCCATTTTCTAAGTTCTTATATTATAGTCCTGTAGTCCAAGTTTAGCATATGGACTTCTAGTCCCTAAGAACGAAAGACACGTCTGGTCTGAATAATTAGAAGGTGTAATCAAAAGCCTCGTTTTAAAAATACTGTTTCAGCAAGATCATAAAATTATGAATTTCCAAAATATGAAAATCATTACGTGGTATAATTATGTATGCGCAAGCTTTACCCTCTTTATTTAAACCATATACTTTTCGTTAGAATTTCTGGCAGCTAGAATCTAGCCCAAACATTCTCTTTGAAGGTGAGAGAAAATAATCAACTGGAAACTACTTGGCTCTTAGACATTTAACTAGTGAGCCAGGAATTTGGCTCACTAATAGATCATTTGCCCTACAAGTGCAAGGCCCTGAGTGTAAGTCTCAGAACCTCAAAAAGCAGAACACACTAGGCATCCCCACCTGTATGTAATCCCAGCACTGGAGAGGCGGATGCCATTTTGAGGCCAGCCCGGACTGCACAGCGAGACACAACAATAAATACTCTCTTATTTTATTCCCTGTAGTCCTAGGGCCCCTCTTAAAATTCCTGACTGATAACGTGGCGGCCTTTCTACTATGAGCCCAGAAACAGTGTGGAAGGCTTCCTCTATGTCAAATGTTTTTGCTACCGTTACAAACATGCAGAACATTTTAAATGTAAGGCCTTCGTTGATATCCTTACGGAAAACCGAAAGATGAATACGAAACCAAGTTAGTTTTTAAGCGGTTCCTGGCGAAGGAAAAGCTGTCCTTCACTTTCTTTTCCTACTTAGTAGGCTTAATGGGCCGCTTTAAAACAAAAGTCAGCACTACCCTTCGGTGAGGAACTCCGTGAAATCTGCATTTCTGAGAGATTCCTTGTGGGAGGGGGAGGGGCTGAAATTCATGGCTCTCTGACTCTGGCTTCCCTTGCAGATAAGAAGTTAAGTCGCTGTTGACAACAGCAATTGTCCTGCAGATGGAGAATTTGGGACCATCGACTCTAAGGGTTGTTTCCAGTCTCCTCGCCCATTTAGATGCTACGATGGAGCTAGGCCCTTCAAAATGGCAGCTGTGGTCAAGTCCCCAAAAGGTCTGGCAATCTTTTACCGCAGTGGCAAACCATGGGGCTGTATCCCTGCAGAACTGAAAGAGAAAAGTCCGAGGGCTCGGCTGGCCACGTGCTCCCACGCTTGGCGTTGAATCGGACCGTGGGCACCCGGGTTAAGACAGCAAGAGTTAGCGCAGCTCCAGGGTCCCGGGTACCACCACGGTAAATCGCGTCTCCAGGTGGCTTTTATCGGCTCTCAGAAGCCCCTCATTGCTCTGTCCCGATAGGTGGAGGGAAACAGCGCGGGCCTGAACCGACTTCTGGGGTCCATTTCAGCAGGCTACACCGCTAGCAGGCGGCCATGACCAGGCTCCCTTGGCGCGAATTACAAGGAAACCCAAGAAACACTTAAAAAAGACAATCCCATCCCGAAGACCCGGAGTGGAGTTCTTGGGGCAGGGCTGCGCAGGAACTTGGAGACGCACTCGAGGAACTGGGGACCGAGGCGTCGCACCTGGACGCAGGACACAAAAGTTGGCGTGGGGCGGGGGGGTCCCGTCCCACCCAGGGGCCGCCAGCACGCTTTCTGCCCGATTGGCGGAAGCGCTCAGACTTTTCTTTATGGCGTCACCGGGTACCTGCCTGTAGGAAGGCCCCGGCTGCGTGACGTCACGCCGCGCTGACCAATGAGCGGCCCGAGCCGGCGGGCCCCGAGGAGGGTTGTGGGCCCTTCTTTTTGTGAATGAAGCTCCACGGAACATCCCTCCTGGGGGTCCCCGGGAGCCGCGGCCCGCTGAGCTCGGACGCCCAGGCAGCAGCGTCCCAGGGCGCGCGCGCTTCGCCCCAGCCGCCGGCCAGCGCCGTGTGGCCCCCGGGACGCGGGCGGCGGGAGGCGCAGCTCGAGGACCCGGGCCGGGCTGCCGGGCCATGGTCGCGGTCCCCTGACGGGCCGCGGCCGCCTCCATGAAGCGCAAGAGCGAGCGGCGCTCGTCCTGGGCTACCGCGCCCCCCTGCTCGCGCCGCAGCTCGTCCGCCTCCCCCGGCGTGAAGAAGAGCCGCAGCTCCACGCCGCAGGAGCTGCACCGCCTGGAGCAGCAGGACGACCTGTACCTGGACATCACGGGTGAGAGCCCCCGCCACACCCCCACGCGGCTCCTCGCGCCTCTCGCCGCCCGCGCGCCTGCGGCTGCAACTTTACCCGGGATGGGCCGCGGGGTCACCTCTGTAAATGCACCGGCCCCCGCGGGGGTCGGAGGGCAGGGAGGGCTCTGCCTGCCCTCGAACCCACCTCACTCCGGGAGAGCCGGCGCGGCTGTCCTCACGCGTGCCCGAGCCTCTGCCGAGCTCCCAGGGCGCTGATCTTTGGGGCCCAAGGGCCCCAGCCCCGCTGCGCCTCAGCAGCGCGTGGGATCCCCTCCGGAGGCCCTGGCCCTTGCCCCCCTCTTCCCCACGCCATCGCGCCCTCCTCAGGCCTCCTCCGGGATCCTTGCCCTCCCTCCAGAAAGGTGTCACGGTGATGGCGTTTGAGCCGCCCAGCAGCATTCTAAGAGCCCAGAGGTGTCACTTTTGAGAAATCCCCGCCAGCCCCAGCAGACAGAAAAGCAGCTTTCGAGGTGATTTTTTTCTTAGTGCCTCAGTTCTTGAAGGCCAAATGAATTAATTTGGCGGCTGCTGGGCTTGTCGGGATTGGTGTCGAAGCCAGAGCTTGCCTTCAGTGTGCTGCTGTACCTGGAAACGCATTGTCAGCTGCATAGCTGTCTGCGCGGTTGAGGGAATGTGCCGCGTTTTTTCTGGGGCGGATGGTGTCCACCTCCGCGAGAGGTTTTAAGAAGCTGGTTTCCAGGCCTTGGACTTGGACTTCTTCCTAGGTGGCCTCGATTGGTGACATTTATTGATTTAGGAAGTGTTTAGACAAACATGGGGATTTAGTAGAAAGTATATTCTAGATTGATGGGCTGCTGGAAAATAAGACGGACTTTAAAGGACGCCGAGAGAAGGGGGAAGGTTTCTTAGCGTTTGAAGGAAGAAGAGGAAGGAGTTAATTTAAGTACATCCCCTGACTGGCTTCTTCCCAGGTCTAAGGGTGGCCCTTCTGGAAGAGATGCCAGCTTGCCCGGGTTCCTTCCAAAGAGACTTCGCGCTGATGGGATCTGCGCATTCCTTCTGCTCTTTGTTACACCTCTTAAGATGATGTTTGGTTAGGGCTATGTAGTATGCGGTCAAGTTAAGTAAGCCTGGTATAGTTGTGAATTGTGTAGAGGTACATAAGAGTAAATTGAGAAAAGTTGGTGGCGAAGACGCAGGAGTGTCTTCTAAATGTAACTGATGTTGCCAATTTCTCGTGAGTCTTTCCAGAAATATCCTGGACCGGCACAGATATGTATCTGTTCTTTGCAAATCCATGCGGGATGGCACACAACTGATTTTCCATCGACCTGCACAGTACTTCATAGCCGAATGCTAGCCTCCAATTGTGTTCAAAACCTCATTTGATCTTAAATTACTACCTGGGCCAAAGGACGTGTGGCTTTAAAGGATAGAACTATTTAAAAAGGTTTATGGATTTAAACACATTTATAGATTTCAGTATTTTATTAATTTAGACAGTTCTCTGTTGAATATTTAGGTGGTTTTTAATAAAAGTTGTAAGGCTGGGTGTGGTGGCACATGCCTTTAATCAGCAGCACTCTGTAGGCAGAGTCAGGAAGATCTTAGTGGAGTTCAAGGTCAGCCTCATTATATAGTGAGTTTCAAGACAGCCAGTCCTGTGCAGAGAGAGCCTGTCTCCAAAGGAGGGTGGGGGTGGGGGGTGGGGTTGGGGAGGTGGGGGGAGGGAATAAGAGTTAAAAGGATTTAAGTGGTGGTTTTCATAAGGCAAATTGTTAGTGGCCCAAGAACTGTCATTCAGGGCCTTGTGCTTCTTAGGCCAGCTCTCCAATACTGAGCTACAGCCCACTGGAAGAGTTTTGATAACAGTCATCGGAGGAAATCTTTCCGCTTTCGTGGGGATAAAGTGTAATTTGGCAAGACTTCCTGAGGAAGCCATCAAGAAATTAACCTTAGAGAATGTCAATAATACTGAGAGCTGGTGCATTTTATGCACAAAATCAAAATACTGTCCAGTTACAAGCCCTGATAATGGAATGGTCCAGGTAAAGAAGTCTTAAAGCCCTTCAGTAGTGATAATAGCCTCGGCTTCCTGAAAGAGGGTGGGGTGGGGGTGGGGGAGACACTAAATCAACCTGTTTCTGTGTTATTTGCAAGACAATTGGAATCATTAAAATTTTTATCTAAATTTTATGTTTAGGTGTGTGTGCCAGAGTATGTATGTGCGCCTCAGGGGTGCAGTGCCTGAAGAGAGCTGGAGGCATGGGTGGCTGAATGCCAGGTGTAGAGCCATCTATCTCTTCAGTCCCCCCTCCACCCCCTCATTGGGTCTCACTGTATAGTCCAGGCTAGCCGGGAACTCAGTAAGTAATCCACACCAGCCTTAAACTTGAGCTCCTACTGTCTTAGCCTCCTCAGTGCTGAGGTTACAGGCACTGAGGGAGATACAAGGTTTTGTGTTTAGCAAATGGCAGCCGGCCATTCCTAAATTGTTTCTCCCTAAGTCATTGTTTTGTGGTAATTGTTTCTCTGTGCCTTTGGAGCCAGCCTGTCCTGGAACTCTGTTGGCCTTGAACTGAGAGGTCCACCCATCTCTGCTGGGATTAAAGATGTGTACTCCTCTCCACCCCCCATTGGAGACAGGGTCTGGTCTGGGGCTCTCTGTGTAGATAAAGGGTGGCCTTGAACTCACAGAGTTCTTCCTGCCTCTACTTCCCAAGTGCTGGGCTTAAAGGTATGTGCCAATGAACTTGATACCCAACAGTTTGCTTAACTGTTTAAGAAAATCAAACATTACTACCAAAACAGTTTGGTCTTTTTATTTTTTTTAAGTCCTTCGATTTTTTTTTTTTTTTTTTATTTGTGTTGGGGGGAGAGAGGGAAGAAGGGGTTATTGATTGATTCCATTCTTAACAGGCCCTGTACACAAGTCAGGGCAGCGTGTGAGAGTTGGTTTACTTCTTGCACTGTGTGGGTTTCCAGCATTGACCTAAGGTTCCCTTTCCAGCTGAGCCATCAGGATGTTCTCTTTTTAAATGCCCAGTGTGATATATCATATGGTATGGCTGAATCATGATTTCTTTAGCAGTAGTAAGTGGGAATTTGGGATTACATTAGGTTCTATTGCAAATAGCTGCAGAAGCATCTGTGTGGATGGAGTCTGCATACATGTGTATAGAGCGAATAAAAATGTTGGGCCAGCATTAGATGGCTTCAGTGGACTTTTGAACTTGCATGTATGTTGCCACCATGCACATGCATGTGCAGGACATGCTTTAGCTGGGAGTATATACTCTTTGGGTAACTATATTTTTACCTCTCAGGCAGCCGCCAGACTCTTGATAAGAGCTTTCACTGTCAGCTTTCCTACCCTAGAAGTGCCGGTCGTTTCTACCTCTTTACCAATTCTTGCTCCTGAACAGAAGACTTGTAGCAGACATGGTTTGGAAAAATTAAGGCACGTTGCCTGTTTTCACGTTGCCTGTTTTGCCTGCTCTGCCCCTAAAGCTCTTTTCTCACTTAGCTTAGATTTGCCTCAAGCTTGCTGTGTAGCTGAGGAAGACCTTGGACACCCGAGCCTTCTGCTCCCACCTGAGTGCTGGGATTATAAGTAGAAATCACTGTGCCTGGTTTTATGTGGTGCTAAGATAATCCTAGGCCTTCATGCGTCATAGGCAAGCACTGAGCTGCATCTCTAGACCCCAAACGTCTTTACCCCTGAAGACCCTATGTTAAGTATATTTGAGACCAGGTTGGCTTCAGATTGACAGAGGTTCACCTGCCTCTGCTTCCTGAGTGCTGGGATTAAAGGCATTTGCCACCAGCACAGGGCAACTCCTTGATATTTTATAGTGGTCTGTGAAATCTGTAAATTGAATTTCTGCCAACACCAGTGTGTTCCATTGTGTGCTGTTCATACTGGATGCTTGTGTGATCACTCTTGTGTAGTCTAGAAGCTGACTAGAGTCACTGTGCTGTCCTGGGGGGGTTTACACTTACCAGGAGCTGACCTATTCAATAGCAGTTTAATTCTTAACGCAACCAAATCAGTATGTTTTGTTACTGTATTTTTCCTTAAGCTTTTTTATTTCTGGTGTACCATGAAAACCAAATCTTCTAAAGACAGGTGAACTGTGTAGCTGTGCCCTGGGATACTAAAGATATCTGAGGAAGCTTCTGGTCAAGGAGACAGGGAGAAAAGAGGACCTGAGTTTTCAATGGGTTGAAATCTGTAAGACTCAAAATTGGGTAAAAATATGAGAAAAAAATGGTTGGACTCAGGCAGGATTTTAATTTTTCTATTCAGCTCCTTGTGCCAGAGTTCCAAAGTTTTTTCATCTGTCAAATCCTTTAAATCAGGCCTTTCACTAGATGCCCATGCAAAGCTTCCTTTATTAATACAAGGACGTCTCTCTGTCCAGACAGTGTGTGTGGTGATGACTGAGTCTCACTGTATAGGCCTTGAACTCCTCCTACCTGCCTGCCTCTGCCTCTGCCTCTGCCTCCTGAGTACTGGGAATAAAGGTCTATATCACCCCATCTGACTGAAGACATGTGTGTGTGTGTGTGTGTGTGTGTGTGTGTGTGTGTGTGAGAGAGAGAGAGAGAGAGAGAGAGAGAGAGAGAGAGAGAGAGAGAGAGAGAGAGAGAGAGAGATCGTTAAAAGCCCTGGCTGTCCTGGAATTTACTCTGTAGACCAGGCTGGCCTTGAACTGCCTGCCTCTGTCTCCAGAGTGCTGGGACTAAAGGTATACAATACTACCACCCAGTTGACTGAAGACATTTTTAAGCACCGCAACACAGCTGCAAAATTGATTTAGGCACTAATAGTTGATGCAGACCTTTGATTTATTTCAGTATTTTATGTAAGTTTCTAATTATTGAAGAAAATTAGTAATAGTTGCTATTGGTTGAAAGACTCCGTACTGTGTATTTTTAGAGACAGAGTCTTATTCATGAGCTCAGTATAGCCTTGGAGTTGATATGTAGCCAAGGTTGACTTAGAACTTCTGACCCTCCTGCCTTCACCTCCCTAGTGCTGTGATTATTGGCCTGGTTTATCCGTGCTGGGGATGGAGCCTATGGGTTTCTGCATGCATGGCAAGCACTCTAATGACGGAGCTACATCTACAGCCCTTGTTCTAAGTTTCTTTTTCTTTTCTTTTTAATTAACTAGTTAATTAATTTATTGTGTAATGGGGAATGTCCTTCTGTATGCTGTGAATATGTTTGTGTTATTGGTTGATGAATAAAGTTGTTTTGGCCAATGGACAGGCAGGATGTAGCCAGGCAGGAAGTGTGGGCGGGGCTACCAGACTAGGAGAATTCTGGGAAGAGGAACACAGAGTTGTGAGAGAGTTCCATGTAGCCGCCCCGTAGCCACCAAAGGAGTAATATGCCAGATCATTACGGGTAAGCCACAGCCTCATGGCAATACCTAATTTAATAGGAATGGGTTAATAATTAAGGGAGAGCTAGCCAATAAGAAGCCTGAGCTGTTGGCCAAACAGTATAATTAATATAAGCCTCTGTGTGTTTATTTGGGATTAAACGGCTGCATTGTTTGCTTGTGTAAGGGTGTCAGGTTCTCTGGAACTGTGGTTACAGACAGTTGGGAGCTACCATGTGGATGCTGGGAATTGAATCTATGTCCTCTGGAAGAACAGTCAGTGCTCTTAACCACTGAGCCATCACGCTAGCCCCTGTTTTAAGTTTCTTTATTCTCCCTCTTAAGTTTCCCAGTGTCTGCCACGATTTAGCCTTTGGACTATCTATACCATAATAGATTGTGCGGGAGAAACTCTGGTTGAGGTCAGGCTAGTCCTCACAAGCACTGGTTAGCAGCAGAATAGGCTACTCACCAGATGAAACCAGCAGAAGCAGCACTTGCCCCCTCCCCTTCTTCCTCTTTAGGATCTTTAAAATTCACAGCAGATGCCATTAGGCCAGGGAGATTTATTCATTAATTCAAGAAGTGTTTATTGAATGCTTACTATGTAAAATCCTCATGCATATTCATTGTTTGCCCCGATGGAAGTGTATTTTTCTGTGTAGAAGTGGAAATACCGTGACACAGAACACTGAGCCAGAGGGCAAAATAAATCCATTTTCATGGCTCCTGCTGTAGTCGAGGCGGCTGAGTTTCAGGAACTGAAGCTCTGTGAACTGTTTGTTTGTCTTTCCGCCTTTTATGTGTTTCTGCATTTTTGCATTTGTCTTGTTTTCTCTGCTTCCTAGCTCTTCTGCTTCTTTGCTTCTGATTGGTCCTGTTGTCTTTAAATCTTCTAGCTCAGGCATTGACACCCCACACACAAGTAAAACATTAAGCCTCAAATGTTACTCCATTTATGTGGCAACACCGTAAACTCACTCATATAGGTAGGTGACCCCTGGGGAAGTGGGTGACTGTCGAAGGACCAGTCCCAAAGCCAGGGAGTCACCAGCCAGTGATCATTGTTGGTGTTCTTGTTAATAAATAAATGGGGTTGGAACCAGCTGGGCCAAAATCACACTGTGGACTCTTAGGGTGTAGGTAGAAGGCAGTGAGTGGTGCATGCAGATTCTTGAAAAATTCTGATTGTCTGTGAGTTACAGGAAGGGTGCTGTGTGACTGTGGAGTTTTTAATATTTTAAATTATGTTAGGGAGTGGGTGGACATAACAGCAGTCAGAGGACAACTTGCAGGAGTTGGTTCTTGCCATGGTATGTATGAGTCCTGGGGACTGGACTCAGGTAACCTGACTTGTCTTCCCAGCCATAAGTGTGTGTTTTAAATAATTTCAAGTGGTCACCTAGAGATAATGCAACACTCTGCCCCGCCCCACATACCCCTGCCAGAACCAAATACCAGAGATTGGTGATTTATTTGTCATGTTGAACATTGATAGCTCATCCCGTGCCACTTAGGCAAGTAGGCATTGTCATGATGGACACTCTCAGTTCTGTGTGTATGTGTGTGTGTGTGTGTGTGTGTGTGTGTGTGTGTGTGTGTGTGTGTGTGTGTGCTAATTGAGAAAACAGAACTTGGAGGGTGAAGGTGAGAGATAGAGGCTGGCAAGTGTGTGCTGTGCTTGAAATCCATGGGGCAATTTTTGAAGAGCGAGGGAATCAGTTCTCTGAGGCCAAGCTTTTGGAAGGCTTTAGGACTCAGGAGGAGCCTTACTTGGTATCTGCTACCACTCACTGGGAGTGAATGCAGGCTCATTTTGTCCACAACCTCTGGAGCCTCAATTCTCTGGTGTGTCAAAGATGAAGTGAAAGGGATGCCTGGGAACATCACGGCCTGTTGCACAAATGCCGAGGATCTAGGCTGCACCATGCCCCAGGGTTTCCCTGGTGACAGGGATGTCAGGGGAGAAGGTCAGTCATTATGCTTGAAGGCTCCTCCCAGCTGAGATACACACACACACACACACACACACACACACACACACACACACACACACACACAGAGTCCCCTATCTGTGTGAATCAGCACGGAGGTAGTACTGTTCTGCTGACAGCTCTCAGCTGCTGCACGGCTGGCACAGGCTGCATCAGATGAGGCCAGCCTTCAGAGACACTTTAAAGCCTTCAAAGAGCAGCACTGCACCAGAGCTCCAGTTTCACGACTGAGCTATTATCCTGCAGAGCTTATAGGTTACCAAGTTTACGTGTGTCTTCTTGTGGGAGCCACAGGTAGACGGTTTTAGAAAGTAAAACACACACTGAGCCAACAACCAACCGTGTTTTCAGGATGGTTAATTGCAAGCATGCTTGTGTCCTATTATTGCATCTGTGTGTTTAGTATTCCACAGATGGCCACTGAAGGGTTTGATCTGGGGTTGCCTGTTTACCGGGGGCCCTGGTCTTTGTTTTGTAAAGCAGATTGCCTTTCAGAGGCCCTTCCATTACTTCATGGGTAGCAGAGACATGTTACATGGAAGGATCAAAAGCCAGAAATAGATTTTTAAAAACTATCATGAGTTACATTTTTTTCTTTACATTTATTTGTTTGCACATGCACACACCCCCAACATGTCTGAGGCTAGAGGGCAGCTTGTGTGATCCTGTTCTCTCCTACGTAGAAGAACCTATCATATTGGTTCTCGGGCACCTATCATATTAGATCACAGGCACCTTTCTCTGCTAAGCCATCTTCCCAGATCTCAAATTAATGTCTTTATTTTTATTTATTTGAGACAAGGTCTCCCTATGTAGTCCTGGAGCTTGCTGTGTGGACCAGGCTGGTCTCAAACTCACTTGCCTCTGCTTCCTGAGTGCTGGAATTAAAGGTGTGCCTTATTATGCCTAACACCAAATTTAAAATTAATGTTTTTTAAATTAATTTTAGTAGATAGTATTTTGTTTTCCTTCATCATATGCTAGCTACAGAGTATTTGTCATCCAAGTTATCCTCTAAGATCTTTTTCTATTGGAATTATCTTTTTTATTTGGGGAGCAAAGAACAGGACAGATTGTTTATGAGTATTTCAAAATCATTTGTCACCTAGACGGAACTTTTTACTAGAGTCATAAGCACCTGGTTGTTGAGGCCGAAGCTGAGGAAACTGTACTAGACATAGAAAATTGGAGTCTATAGAGGCTAATCAGTCATCCAACATGACTTTTTACCTCCTTATTTTTATTTATTTATTTATTTTTGTTTTGATTTTTTGAGGGTTTCTCTGCATAGCTTGTAGACCATGCTGGCCTTGAACTCACAGAGATCTGTCTAACCCTGCCTCCCGAATCTGGGATTAAAGGGGTGAGCCACCACTGCTAGGCAACCTCATTTTTTTAAGCTTCCAAAGTTAGTTGATTTACCTTTTAGAGTTTTTTTGTTATTGTTGTTTGCTTGTTTGTTTGTTTTGGTTTTTTTGAGACAGGGGTTCTATGTGTTAACAGCTCTGGCTGTTCTGGACTTGTTTATAAATCAGGCTGGCCTCAAGTGTTGGGATTAAAGGCATGGACCATTGAGGCTGGAGAGATGGCTCAGGGGTTAAGAGCACTGTCAGGAGCAGTCTTCGTGGGGCTGCAACCAGAGCCAGCAGAGCAGCCCCAAGTCCGTACCTAAGTGGGGGAGTGTGGGTGAGGGAAAGGCTAGCTATAGACAATAAAGTCAGAGACAGAATAAAGGTCAGGAGGGCAGATCAGTCAATACTGAAATGCCACAAGTTTATTTTTCACCACTTTTACATACCTTATCCAAAAAGAGAAAACACGGTGTCATGTATATACTTTTCTTCCTCACTTATTCTAAGGGTTCAACTTAGCTCCAACTTGTTCCCTGGCCTTGAGTCAGGAGTAGGCACAGCTCAGATTCAGGTCTGTTCTTTAGATGAACACAGCCAAACATCCTATTGTAGCCACACCTTTGACCTTTAAGTCTTATTACTTGCCCAGGACAGCTTTGAACTCTCTGTCCTTGTGCCAAGATGGAGTGCCATCTTTATGGGCACCCACAGAGCACTGGGTTCAATTTCCAGCACCAACAATGGCAGCTCACAACCGTCTGTAATTACAGTTCTGGGGAACCCGACACCCATGGCAAAAAACCAATGCATATGAAATAAATAAATAGGGAGGGGGAGGGGAAAAGGGAGAGGGGACAGAGAGGAGAGAGGAGAGGAGTGCCCAGCTCTAGTTTTTGAATTGTTTTCTTTATGTGTAATAAGAGTGTTTTGTCTGCGTGTTTGTCCATTTGGACCACATGAGTACTTGGGGCCGGAGGAGGTCAGAAGTGGATGTCAGATTCTCTGGACCTGGAGTTGTGGTTGCTGAGAATGGGACATGGGTCTTCTGCAAGAGCAATAAGTGCTTCCCAGCACCCCTAATTTCTGGTGGCTTTTGTTTGTTTTTAGCTGATCTGGCAGAGATTATTGTAGAAAACATTTTCAAAATGAAATTGATTACAAAAAACGAGGCAGGAGAGATGGCTCAGCAGCTAAGATTGTGTATTGACCTGGTTCCTAGCACTTATGTCAAGCAGCTTACAGCCTCTTGTAACTCCAGCTCTAGGGGATCCAGTGCCCTCTAGGCGTCCTTGAGAACCTAAATACACATTGTAGACACACACACACACACACACACACACACACACACACACACACA
The DNA here is from genome assembly GCA_030556225.1 of Cricetiscus sungorus. Lineage (NCBI taxonomy): Eukaryota > Metazoa > Chordata > Mammalia > Rodentia > Cricetidae > Cricetiscus > Cricetiscus sungorus. The sequence goes on along the minus strand of JANBXA010000190.1, from coordinate 29,751,760 downwards.
CACACACACACACACACACACACCACACACAGTTAAAAATTTAAAAACTTTAAAAAAGCTGATTTTTAACTTTTCCAAAGTTAAAAACAGCCAGTGTATGTCCTAGAGATGGAATTCTGTCAGCCTTGGTGGCAAGCCTTTATAAGCTAAGCCATCTCACTGGCCCTCAGAGTTCAAGGCTGTTGAAGTGTGATGTTATACCTCTCATCTGGATCCTGTTTCTGTGGAAGTTTTACCCCCCTTTCTCTTCTTCTATAGCTTTTCATGGATACTGCACCAACAAAGGTATTCAGATCCTTGTGGTTCTTTCTGATACTTTTAAACGGTAGAATCTCACTATGAGTTGTAATTCTTGGTTGTGTCTGATTTTGCTTGTGTGTCCTTGGTTTAGTCTGAGGTAAGATTCAGTTCTGACTACAGATCACCTTTACAGCTGAATCTGAAACTGGTCTTTGTATGAGAAGAGTTGACTTCTGTGTATGATAATCCCAAATGTGATTTCCAGGTATTTATTTTATTGATTCTGAATACTAGTGGTGAATATTTTTGGTAGTACTAAAATTTGTCTTTTAAAATTGAAATACATGTGGATGTGCTTTCTGAAATAATATTTATAATTAATTCTTATAACAGCTATTCTTTTTGGTTTGCTTGTTTGTTTTGAGAAAGGGTCTTTGAAATAATCTTCCATTTCCTAGGTATTTCAGTGCATATTTTCCCCAATGAAGTAGTAGGGAAATTTCATGAAATGCTACCTTGGTTTGGAGCTCAGGGAAGGGCTTTTGTATTCTGTTTTGGGTTCAGAAAGGGAATTAAGCTGGATGTAGGGGTCAGTCCCAGGGCCTCATATATGATTGCTGTGCTTACCACAGAGCTGCAGAGCTACAGTATTCTAACTTATTTTGACTTTTGAGTTGCTCAAAATAAGGAAGCGTGAGAGGTTCCATAATATAACAACATATATTTCAGTGATTAGCTTGTTCTTTTTTAATGTGTGTGTTTTGCCTGCATGTAAGTGGACCATATGTGTGCGATGCCGAAGGAGGCAAGAAAAGGCCATCATATCCCCTCAGCTGGAGTTAGAGATGGTTGTGAGCTGTGAGTGCTAGGAATTGAACACTTGTTCTCTGCAAGTGCAGTAAGTGACTTTAATCACCGAGCCATCTCTCCAGCCCTGTACAGTTCTTAGTATCATTTATGTTCCAGAGGAGCAGAGGGTGCTTTGTTCACCAGTCAGGTTTTGTCCGTTTGTCTGGAAAGCACAGGCAGCTGGGCTGGAATTGATTCTACCCCATCATTCACTGACTCCCATTTCCCAGCTAGGTAGTTCACTTTCATCCCATTAAGATTCTGTCGGCAGCCTACTTTTCACAAAAGCAAAACATCTTGTTCCTGATGTCACTGGAATTTGTTGTTCCTTCAGGTTCTCATTTGAAAGTGAAATTATTCTCAGCTCTGCTGTGCAGTTTATGACATTGATCTTTTTATACCCAATCCGTAATGCTTTAATATCATTTTACGAATTTCAAATTCTGCAAAGCTCTTTATTTTAGGACCATCTCCGCTGAATCATTCTGTACATTTTGCTCATCAGTATGAATTATTCTATGGAATTAGTTAAAATATCTATTTAATGAGGATTTATTGCACAATTGCTACGAGGAAGGAATTGAGAACTAAGTGTTGCTGGGGGGAGGGGGGCAGAAGCCTGGAAGATTTATAATAGCACATTCCTTATCTCTGAACACGAGCAGTAGATCCTTAGTCACCTCGGTGAAGACCTTTAACAAAGTACCAGTTTCAGACAGTTTTCTGTTGGAAGTGTCACTTGACATGGTGTCGGGTGAGAATGACCTGTTTTACAGTGTATCTTAATTAATATGGTTCTGTGTGTGTGTTATACTCTAAAAGTTATTATTTTTTGCTGTACTTTTTACTTGTAGACACAAACCAGAGTTAGCTGGAAGCGGGAATCTTAGTTGAGGAATTGCTTTCATCAGATTGGCCTGTGGGCTTGCTGGACTGTGGGGCATTTTTCTTGGCTAATGATAGGTGTGGGAGAACTGTCCCTTATCTCTGAACACTGAGATCAATAGATTCTTTAGGCATCTTAGTGAAGACAGACCGATAACCAGGACTCAACTGTGTGGCTTCAGATTTTGCGTCAGGCTTTTGCTTTGAGTTCCAGACTGTCATCTGGAAATATAAAATGAAATCTGCCTCCCCAAGTTGCTGTTGGTTTCTGAAGTGGAAGCCAATAAATATTAAGTTGCTAAATGCTAGTAGCTGAGCAGGGGTCTTAACTGCTAAGCCATCTCTACAGCCCCCTCTTTTAGGGTGTTGAGGGAGCATTGCTTTGACAAGCATGTGTGATGGAATAAAGCTATATTCTTAAGTATGGAAGGTTTCTCAAACTGCATTTGGAATTTATTGTTGAAATATACTGTAAGCAGTTTGTTGGAAGTACCTCATACACAAATGAAACTGAAGCATCTTACTTAACATGCCTTTCTTCTCCTTTTGGTACAGAAATATCAGCAAAGCTTAGTTTATAAAGCTCAGACTCAGCTGAGTGTGGATTTTTAACCCCACTGTTAATGTGTGCGCGTTTTAAATTATTGAGACTGAAAGGGCCTAAAGCACAAATTCAATCAAGACACATTCGAATGGAACGCATTTTCCTGTTTCATCTTTGCAGTGACTGCAGGGGGGCTGGCTTTCGCAGAGACTCAGCAAGGGCAAGAGGAAAGACTAGGTGTGGCCTGGCACTGCTCTTCCTGGATGCCTTGGGACAATGGGATACCTGGAAGTTTGAGCTGGGGTTTTCTTTTTGAGACAGGGTTTCTCTATGCAGCCCTGGCTGTCCTGGAACTTGCTTTATGACCAGGCTAGCCTCAATTTCACAGAAATCTGGCTTGCCTCTGGCTCTTGAGTGCTTGGACTAAGGGTGTGTGCCAGCTAAACATACAAATATTTTTAACCATTATTAAGTGTATGAATACATGTGCCAACACCTGCCCTGAGGGTCTTGAGGTCAAACTCAAGCTGTCAGACTTAGTAGCTGACTCTACAGATTTTCTTATTTTCCCTCTAGAGCTAGCAGGAACTGATTTTATTTATTTATTCACTTCATTTAATATTTGAAACAGGTTTTGTGTGCCCAGGCTAGCTTCAGTTTTAATAAATACAGCCAAGGATGACCTTGAATTTCTGACCCTCCTGCCTCTGTCTGAATGCTAGGATTACAGATGTATTTCCCCTGGAATTTTTCCTTAGTCAGGAAATTTTGATAATTTCCAAAGTGAAGGTGAGAAATATTTTGAAAAGAAACGTACACTTGGATCCTCCTCCTCCTCATCTTCATCGTCGTCATCACCATCATCATCATTTTGAGAAAGGGCATCTCTTACATAGCCCTGGCCTCAAAATCATAATCCTCCTGCCTCAGCCTTTCTAGTGCGTCTTTAAATTTTTAGTTGAAACTTTGAGTTAGGAACTCCATTTTTAAATGCTATGTGGGCTCTGAGAGTGTAACCAGATGGTATTTGCTTAGCAGCTTGCTTGGGTCCCCAGATTCAATACCCAGCACCCTTCACCCCTCCCATAGGAATGTTGGTTTTAGTTAGTTTGCTTTCAAGTTGGTTGACTTTATGCAGGGGCTGTCCTTAATCTTGCATGTCGGTCTAATTTTAGTTTATGAGCTAGTGAAACAAGCATGAAATATGAGGTTTATGCTTTGAGTAACTTTTAATAAGGCCATTTTTGTGAACACAAAACCCTAGGCAGTGTTGCTTTGTTGCAATTACATGGTCTTTGAGGAAGTCTACTGAAAATAAACGTGTAGAGACCTGGAATCCAGCTTGGGGTCTAGCCTGCAGTTACCAGAGTGTTCAAGGGCCTCTTAGGTTTATACTTAAGTAACTCAGTCATTGCCTGAGGGCAATAGGTGACAGTTTTGGGACTGTCATGGTGGGCCAAGCAGTCTCCTAGGGAGAGAAAGCCTTGAAAGGAATGCTGGTGCAGTTGAATTGTGCTAGAAATGGGGAGGGTATTAGGTTTTCCTGTTTTAGACAAGGCCTCATTATTGTAGCTCAGGCTAGCCTTGAACTCACTATGTAGCTGAACATAGCTGAGGTTGTCTTTGATCATCTTCTACTTGTGAAAACTCACTCTGTGACCAAGGCTGGCCTTGAACTCAGAGACATCCAACTGTCTCTGCCTCCCAAGTGCTGGGATTTAAAGGCTGGTTAACCATTACTCCTAGTTTTCTTTCATTCTTTTTCTTTTTGGTAGTACTGAGAATTGGCTCAAATTCTCATATGCTAAGCCTGCCCTGTGCTCCTGAGCCAAAATGCCGGCCCCTGGGTGAGGCTCTTAAAGTACTTGCTGCAGTTACACAGTTAGGTTTTCCCTGTTTTTTTTTTTTTTTTTATTATTATTATTATTATTATTATTATTATTATTATTATTATTATTATTATTATGTTTTAACTTTTTACTGCACAGTGATACTGTCACTGTGTTGTATCTCGCTAGTTGGCGTTTTGGACCAATGGAAGAATAATACCAAGATGGATGTTGACAGTGTAAATCTAACAAGGCGTTTTCCCCCTCTCCCCCCAAGAATTTGTGTGTGCTAGTCACACTTCTGAGAAGAGGGGACCCCAGCTGAAAAACTCCTCCATTTTAGATTGGCACGCAGGCAAGTTGTTGTGGGAGCGCACGGGCCACAGTGGGTGGCGCCACCCTGCTCAGGTGACCCTGGTAGGTATAACAGGCAGCTCAAAGAGAGCCTGGAGACTAGGCATCATTCTTCCATGGTCTCTGTCTACTTCCTGCCTGGACAACCCTCTGTGATTGATGGTCTACAAGCCAAAACAAACCCTTTATCACAGCAACTAGGGAGCAGACCAGGAAAGAGTTGGCACCACAGTAGGCTGTTGCTGTGACATACCTGTCCATGGTTTTGTGTGGGGAAGGTTGTGGAAGTGTCTGGAACTGAGTGCTTGGAGCTTAGCGGATTTAGCTAACCTGGGAGGTGATGCTGAGAGGCGCAGATGATGGAGCCTGGCTTTGGAAACTTCAGAAAGACGTGACAGGCTGCTTGTGATCCCCCCCCCCCCCAAGACAGGGTTTCTCTAGCTTTGGAGCCTTTCCTGGAACACTATAAACCAGGTTGGCCTTGAACTTATGGAGATCTGCCTGTCTGGCATGTGCCACCACCACCACCACCACCACCCAGCTGTTTACGTGATAATTTAAATTAAGAATCTGTGGGTGTTGTGTGACAAAATTTTTCCTAGGGACATGTAACACACAAAGTCTACTCACCTCTGATAGAGAACTCATGACAGGTTAAAAGTGTGGAGCCTGCTGGGATTAAAGGTGAGAGCCACCACTGCTCGGCTGAACCAATGAGTTTTATTGGGGTTACTTACAAGAATATGGTGTAAGTGTTGCAGCTCTGAGGAGAAAGGTTTTCTGGCAATTAAGAGCCAAGGAATATCATAAAGTCACACTGTAACAAACCTCACAGAGAGATTTGTTGGGGAGACTCAGGAGTATGGTTGTCTCTGCACTGGGAACTCAGTGGAAGGCAAGCTTTACACAGGCTTTCAAGGTGGTCGTGGTGGGTTCCAGGATTAGGATTGGTGGGATTTTAAATCGTGAGTTTGGGACAAGCCCCATTGGTGGGATTTTGAGCTCAGAGATTGGATTTTTAAACCCAGAAGTGAAGTTGGGCCATTTACCATATATTCCCCAGTTTTGTTTACTATTAACACACAACGGGGTGTCTGTGTGTGTCTGTGTCTCTGTGTGTGTGTGTGTGTGTGTGTGTGTGTGTGTGTGTGTGTGTGTGTGTCTGTGTCTGTGTGTGTGTGTCTGTCTGTGTGTGTCTGTCTGTGTGTGTGTTTTCAGACTACTTCCTGTTGGCTGGGGGTGGGGGCATCAAAGTACTTGAGCCGAAATGCCTTGAAGATTGCTGCATCACCAAACATCCCACCCAGGGGTGGTTAAGCTCACATAAGTAAGCACAGCCTGCAGGCAGCTCAACAGGTTGGGGAGTTGAGTGTCCTTTCCAGCTGCCTCAGTTGGTCTAAATCTCTTTCAGGCAGCCAAGGCTGGGTCCTGCTTCTCCTGGGCAGCTTACCTGGTTTCAGCTTCTCTTGTCTTTGAGAGGCGTTTGTTTACTGATCAGTTTCAGGGACTTCCTGAAGTTATTTTGAGTTGTTTACCCTTCCTGGATCTGGAACTCCCTCTGTAGACCTTGCTGGCCTCTAACTAAAGAGATCCATCTGTCTCTGCCTCTGTAGTGCTGGGAGTAAAGGCGTGTCTCTCCAGTTCTTACCTTCCTGTTTTTAAAGGGTTCTGTGGAAGATGGAATGTTTGAATTTGGGAGGGTATGTTGTTACACAACAGTGAAGGAGGGAGGGGGAGAAGAATCTGTGAGGTTCTACTCCATTGAGGCTGAAGAATCAGCTGTGATTAAGAGACCACAGTCGCTGAAGTGGAACCTTTGCTTTACTGGACAGTCAGTGCTGGTTAGCTGGGGCTGAAGGATCAGTTGTCATTAATGAGACCAGCATCACTGAGGTGAGGTCTTCTGTGAAGTGCGTAAGGAATCCAGGTAATAAGGACCTTAAAAACAAAACAAAACCAAAAACCCCCCAGCAAGTCTTGGTAAGCGTTACTGTTGCTTGAAGGTTCTATTAGCATGTTAGCAGTTGTGTGAGGAGCACCCAGACGGATGGTGAGCAGGCAGATCTTGACTGTGGTGGATGTGGTTAAGACTGGAAGAACCAAAGCTTTGCCAAGGTGCAGTGCCAGGAATGGGTCTCCATGGAGACCCAGAGGATTCAGAGTCAAGTTCCATTTCCAGGAACTCTTTGTTCTCAGCTAAATGGAGTGTGTGTGAGTGTATGGAGCCAGCCTTAAGTCTGTTTCCTAACAAGCTAGCTAACAACTGTTAGGCATTCTTGGATCTATTGCATTCAGGTTTAACTGCTCCGGACTTTGATGGGCTGTGTGTGTGACAGGCTTGGAAGTAGGGGCGTCGTGGCTTACAGGATGTGATTCAGTAACTAAATACTGCCTTCCATTGGTACCTTTTTGGTTGCATTCTCTTACTTACCAAAGCCTTGCGCCCTGCTTTGTTTCCTCTGGAAAGAGTTCACTCTTTTAGTACAAGGAAAATAGACTCATTGCTCACCCTGTCAGACGTGTAATTGAACAAAACAGAAGCTTTCTCCTGGGATCCGGATTCAGAGACTTAAAGTCTTGACTTTGGAAGTGTAAGACCCTCGAGAGCGTGGTCCCTCGCACTCCCACTCAGGAAAGGCGCCCCCCCCCCCAAATCACTCACGAGAAGCGATCTTGATGCAAACGCATAAGGTCCTTTATATTCCAGTATACTGGGATCGTCAGCCATGGCAGAGGGCTTAGCGATGACCGAACGACCTCTAGCACAGAATTGAGACAGCTTTTATAGGGTTACAACAATGCCCGCGCATCGTGAACCAATCATCTCGTAGCATCCAGTACGGACCAATTAATTTAAAGCATCCAAGCCCGCTCTTAGACCAGGAAGTCTGCTTTCGCAGAGGCTTCTGGGTTTGGCGACACGGTTCATTTCCTGTGTCCATTCACTCACAGGCTACCTCAAACATTAAAGTAGGTGACCATCAGCTTGGGATTTAAGACTCCCTGCTTCCTGGGTTTTCTGGGGAATTAGGCTAAAAATTTCCATCCTAACAGAAGCACGAAATACAAATTTACCTTAGTCTACTGAATATCTGTTGGCAGCTTTAGAACTACTTTAGAACTACTAGATTAATTAGCGTTTCTCATCTTACCTACCCTTAAGCCTGCTCCCCGATCTAAGGGTGCAGTTAACTATTCTGAGTTTTTAACACATTCATGTGTGTCAGAGTTCATGGTGGCTTCTGGTCATACTTGATGATACTGCCTGGGAACCATTAAGAAAAGACAGATGTTATGAATAGGTTTTCCCCGCTGGCCGGGTCCCGGAGCCTCGCCAGCCCCAAGTGATGCACAGAGACGCTGTATTAGATATAATGCTGTTGGCCTGTTACTAGCATTACTTATTGGCTAGCTCTGTCTTAAAAATGAACCCATTTCTATTAATTTAAATATTTCCATGTGGTCTCATCTTACCCGAGAGAGGGCCCTGAGTTCTACCCTATTGGTCCTACATCTCGAATCTCCCTACTACTTCCTGAATCCTCGTCTCCTAGTCCCGCCTATCTTGCTTTCCTATTGGCCAACTGGGCTTTATTCATTAACCAAAACGAGAAACATATTTACAGAATGACATCTCCCTCATATTTACAGAATGACAGAATTGCCTCTAATGATTTAGAAATATTGGGACAAGTTTGGGAGCAATAATGGAGACAGGAGGGCTGCAAGTTAACCACATGAGACCCTGTCTCAGAATAAAGAGGGCTGTGGATAGCTCAGTGGTAGAGCACCTGTTTTAGCATGCACAAGGCTCTGGGTTCAATGCCCAGGAACATACATACAAATTTTTCATGTTTATTCTTTTGTTGTGTGTCTGTGTGGGGGCGAGTGTGTCATGACACCCTCAGCTCTGAAGTCTAATATGTGAATAGATGGTCTCTTGGGGATTGTTGGGTGCCTGGGAATCATCATGTTCCCACAAGGACTAGCTAACTCCACATTGTCACATAATATTGAAAAATGTATACAGCGTTTTTTGTTGTCTCCCTCCCCAAATTTTAATATATATATTAAATATGTATATTTAATATATATATTTAATATATATATATATATATATATATATATATATATATATATATATAGTATCAAAGCATGCACACAGTTCGTCTTCTTAGGAGCCTTCTGCTTCCCGCCTTCCTGTGGAGCTGATGCCAGGCCTGTGCAGCACAGCGGCTGTGACAGGGAGCTAAATGACACCACAGGGACATCAGTTGTAATTTAGGTGGAAATGCCTGGCGGAGCAGCATGGCTTGGCTGTCTGGGCGAATGGTATAAGGCTCTTGGTGGGCACACCATGTACCCCCTTCTGCTCTCACTCGTCCCCCGTGTCCTCTGCAGTCACAGCTTCCTTAAGACACAGAAATTTCGTGGATTTCATTGCCCCTGTGGATCCCATCTTGTCTTAAAACAATTCTTGTGTGCCATCTGATCCAACAGACAGTTTGGTGTGGAATTTGCTTCCCTGAGCTACTTAATTACCTATCACCAGGCATTCACAGAAATCATGCTGTGATGCAATAATCTGAAATGAGCCGAGGACAAGGCAGGTAGAACTTGCCTAACATGCACAGAGCCCAGAATCCTATCCTTAGCACTGCGTGAGCTAGTCAGAACGGTGCATGCCTATACTCAGCATTGGGAAGGTGGAGACAGGAGCGTCAGAAATCCAAGGTCAGGCTGAGTCAGCTTGTACTACATGAGACCCTGTGCCAAAAAAAGAAAGTCTTTTTTTTTCTCCTTAGCCCTAGCTACACGTGTGTCCCCCAACCCCAGCCATTTTTAACTGCTTGGGGTGATTATGGGGGGGGTCAGAGCTTTATTTACCCAAATATTACAAGCCAGGTGACATTGTACACATTGTCTTCCTTGATGCTTTCTGCTGCTACCTTATTTATTAGATTCAGGGTCTCTGGGTCCTGGCAGCCTTGAGAAGCCAGCCTTGGCACCTGTTTGTCCTGGGTAGGCCAGTTAAACAAATGAGTCATAGTGAAAAGAAGAAAAGGAAATTTATTCAGTGTGGCCACATCGAGAATAGGAGCACAGAGATCCAGTGGAAGCCCCCAAGTCCATGTTCTAGGGTTCTGATATGAAATTTAAGCTTCAATGGGTCCACGTTTGGTAAAGAGGCACACACCTTTAATCTCAGCACACTGGAGGCGGAGGCAGGTGCTCTGTGACTTCCAGGCCTCCTTGAGCTACCTAGCAAGTTCTAGTAGGCCAGCCGAGGAATGCTTAACTAAGCAAGACTGGTTGAAGTATGGTCCCACCCGTCACCATTCTCTATTGATGGCACAAGACACCCCAAGACCAAATTCTCACCACAAAGATTTGTCCTAGAGGAACAGAGGGCAAGGAATAAGAGACAAAACAGGAGATAGAGGGTGGGGAGAAGGGGAAAAGGGACAAGGGAGAGGGGGAACAGATGTGTTTCCTGGAGGGGGGAGGGTAGGAGGAACAGCAGCAAAGGGCTGCCTCTGGGTAGAGTACAGACAAATGACAGTTTGTAAAGGTAAAAGGGAAACTCCGTGTTAGGACGAGGCATTAAATTTTGAATGGGAATGTTAATTAGGGCAGCCAAAGGGGGCTTTGGATTGCTTGGCTTCAATACTTGGATAGATGGACCTTGGTAATCAGTCTCTGGAGGAGGAAGTGGCCAAATACAGGACTAACGCTGGAGGCTGGTTTCAGGAATTCAGGGTTTCCGTTTTTTAGATTTAGAGGGAGGATGGATGAGAAGCGCAAAGCCTGCCAGAGCCATGTTTGCCATTCTGAGGCTGGCTAGAGTCCCTTCCATCTAGGCTCCAGACCACCAAAAGTCAATTCAGTTATCAGAAAGTTCCTCCTCCGACTGGCCCCACTTCAGTCTCTCCCTTTTCTCCACATGGAGTTTGTGGGGGAAATCTCAAATTTTTTTTGGAGTGTATAGTATGATAGCCAAAGGGAGGGGCACAATGTCTCTAGAACATTTTCATTCCTGCCAAGTTGGTCACAGTCCTTCTGGTGAAATGGGGGTGACTGTGCCTTTCGTTAACTGCTGGATGCAGAGATGACCAAGTCTGGTGCTGTCACCAGGACGGACTCTGTTAGTTTCCTTTTGTTCAGCTTCACTTGTCTTTCCACCGGTCACTAAACAGGTGTTGGTAAGTGCCTGTTGGGTGCCTGTTCCAGGTAGGGGGATCCCTAAGGCTGAGAAGGTCAGCACTGGGGGCCTCCCACTTCTCAGCAGTCAGTCATAATTAGAACTGAGAGACCTGTACTCTGTAAGTCCGCTGTGCACTAGAGCAGCCAACAGCTGCAGGAGTGGGCTCTGAGGAGTGAAGCCAGTACAGACGGAGCCCTGTGGCTGTCTTCCTTTTAAATGGTAGATAAATACACGCAAACAAGTATGTGAGGAAGGGCAGATACATAATCCTAAGGGAACACAGTTTAGAAGCCCCCGGGGTTTAGCTCAGTGGTAGCCACTGAGCCTGTGGCTCAGTCCTCCCATTCACCACACCTCTCCACAAAGACCCCCTGGTTTCTGTGAACTTTCCTTTGTCATGACCTTAGCACCCCAGCCCCTACATTTACATTTTTCTATTCCTGCTTTGTTACTATTTTGAGCAAACAGTTTTCCCTGAAAATAGATATTTTTATTTTAATTTGAGACTGTTCTCTCTATTGTAGCTCCGGCCGACCTGTCTCTGCCTCCCAACTCTGGTATTACAGACGTGCCATGATGGCCAGCAGATAAAAATACTATTTGAAGAATCTTAAGTTATTTTTGTACTATCTATCTTTACTGTGCCTTCTGGCAAATCTTTGAGTCGGGGGGTCTCCATGGCCCAGGCTAGCCTTGGGCTCCAGCTGAGGCTGTCCCTGAATTTGTGGTCATGCTACCACACTGCCAACAGTGCTGAGATTACAGGTTTACATCTCACAGTAGTGTTGCACAGTGCTCTCAATTGAGCCTCATTCCCAGCTCATTTTCTTGAAAGTTTTAGGTTGCGATATAATTTATTATTTAGGACCTTTAAGATAATTAGGTTAAGATTATCCTTCATTGTGTTCAATATAGAACACTTTGTTAGTACTCTCCCCCCCCCCCACCCACAAGTCTAAAGTAGCAAAGATTCTTTGTGTATGTGTGCATACGTTTGTTTGGCATTTCCATGTGCATGTGACCCTTGGAGGTCGGAAGAGGACGTTGGGCCCCTGGGACTGCTGATGCAGGGGGCTGTGAGCCCCGATAGGGTTCTGGGAGCCAAACTCAATTCCTCTGCAAGCACAGTGCAGCTCCCCTGGAGCCCCTGAGCGCCTTTTGTAAGCTACCCTCCTCACCTTCTGCTCCTTGAAAATCGTAAAACAGCTTGCAAGCTGTAAGATGTATAGTTTGAGTTTTATCAAGTGTTTACACATCCGTGAGTCACTGCTGTCAACTTTCTTCCCACTCGTCTCATAGCCACCCGTGGTCGGTTTCTAACTCTGTGGGGGTTGAACTTTGTGCGTACGGAGTCCTGAAGCACGGACTTCAATGCCTGAGGTGTACATCCTGGCGTTGGTCTGAGCATTATGCACCTGCTCTTTGGGTGTTGCTGGAGGAGTGTTCCAGTGGGGGAGTCCCTGCTCTTCTTACTGATGGCCCCTGGATTGCTCCTAGTTGTTGTCTGTGACACAGCTGCTGTCAGTGTTTGTGTACCTGTCCTTTTGTGGACATTGGAGCTTCTCTTGGGTGTTTACATAGAGGTAGAGTGGAAGGGTCAAAGGGAAAATTAAGTAACTTGTAAGAGACTGCTAAACATTTCCGGTGGGGTTCTGTGTGCATGTGCGTGCTCACTTGTGTGCAGGTGAGCATTCAGGTGTGTGCAGGTGGTGAGGTCAGGGGTCAGTGTTGGGTCTCTGCTCTGCTCATTCTCCACCAGTTTGCTCTAATACACGGAGGTTTCTTTTCAGTGCCCTCCTCTCTGTTAAGGTTAGGGAGACTGTGGTTAGGTTTGAGTGTTTTAGTTTGTTTCTCTGTTGCTGTAACAATGTCACCACCAAGATGAAATTGGGGAGGAAAGGGTTTATTTCAGTTTACAGGTCACAGGTCATCATCCAGGTAACTTAGGGAAATGGGAACTGAAGTAGAGACCTTGCAGGGGCCAGCTCAGCTTCCTTTCTTACACGGCCCAGGCTCACCTACCTGCCCAGGGAGGGCACCACCACCACAGCGGGCCAGGCTCTTCCACACCAGTTAGCAATTGAGAAAAATGTCTCAGATAGCACAGGCCGCCCTGATAGGGACAATTCTTCAGTTGCGGTTCCTCTTCCCTAGCTCTCTAGATTTATATGTCACATTGACAGCTGAAGCTGACAGAAGCACAGAATTGGGTTGTCCTGGCAAAAGGGACTTGGGAGGATGGAAGTAAAACTTAAGGGCAGTCCAGGGAAAACAAAGGGTGTTCTTCTAAGGTCTTTGTGTGGGGTGGTGTGAGTGTGTGTGTGAGTGAGTGTGTGTGTGTGTGTGTGTGTGTGTGTGTGTGTGTGTGTGAGAGAGAGAGAGAGTGTATGTGAGAGTGTGTGAGTGTGTGTGTGAGAGAGAGGGAGAGAGAGTGTGTGTGAGTGAGAGAGAGGGAGAGAGAGTGTGTGTGTGTGTGAGTGTGTGTGTGTGTGAGAGAGAGAGAAAGGGGAGAGAGTGAGTGTGTGTGAGTGTGTGTGTGTGTGAGAGAGAGAGAGAAAGGGGAGAGAGTGTGAGTGTGTGTGTGTGTGTGAGAGAGAGAGTAAGAGAGAGAGTGAGTGAGTGAGTGTGTGTGTGTGTGTGTGTGTGTGTGTGTGTGTGTGTGTTTGGTGCCGTAAGGAAAAGTGGGTCAAGGTCAATTGACATTATCAAGTTATCCTTAAGAGACACTGAGTTCTTTCTGATTTGGGTTAGGACAGGTGTTTGCAAAGTCTGAAGGATATTGCTGGATAAGGGGCTTCTTAATATTGGGCCTGATTAGTATGTGACTCAGGGACATTACAGTAGTGAGCTCTGGGCCTGAGCACAGGGAAGCTGGGTGTGTTCTTTCCCTGTCTACACACAGCTTTTCCTTTGAGACCTTTGTTACCTGGAAGGCTCATTTGCAGGAGGGCCAGGCTCCCACTTTGGTTCTTTCCTGTATTAATGGACTTAATATTATTTCATGGTATTTAAGTACCGTATGAATATGATGAGGGTTCTACATCTTTCCCGACAAGTAGCATTATCTCTAATTTTAGCCTTTCTAGTAGGTAGGAAGTGCTACTTCATTGTGATTTTAATTTGCATTGCTCTAAAGATTTATTTTGATCACTTTTTCATTATCTAAAGGCCATTTATTTCCCTTGGTCAACTGTCTTCAAGTGTTTTGTCCTGGTTTCCATTTTTAAAAGTCAGGGTGGTGTCAGAGGCAGTGTATGGAGGCAGAGGCCAACTTTTCTTTTAACACCCCCCCACACACAAACAAACGTTGATAGCAACAAACAAACAAACAAACCGAGCAGACAAGACTTTCAAAAAGGAGGCTCAGCTTTCCAATCTGTGGGGTGCTGCCTCATGTAGAGCTGGGTGCTGAATATTGGGGTGGCTGAAAAATATAAAACGTTTCTAAAGGATGCAGTGAGCAAGAATTAATTCAGAACCGAACCAGAGTAACCACGAGGTGTTCCTGGTAGCGTCTACCCTTGCTTGTGTTGCCTGAGTGGCCTCATTGCATCCTGGTTTAGAAAGAAATACAGCATAGCAACATTTCACATGGTTTCCACTGTACATACTTACTTCTCTGTGCAGTGTTAACCAACACTGCCTGAGTCACTGTTCACAGTGCAGGGTCTGCTGCATGAACAGTTCTCTTCTCTTACAGACATTAATTATAGAACGCAAGGACTTTAGTAATAGTTGCCATCCTCAGCGTGTATGTGTCAAATAGTCTATCTTTGCATTATTTTATGGCAGTATATTTGATTTTAAAATTGCTTACTTGAGTTTGTTAAAACAGGCAATCTTTGAGTTTTGCCTTGAGGTTGGGACAGAATTGAGACAATTGACTTTAAACATATTTATGCCATTTTGTACTGTATATTTATGGAAAATGGTATGTGATCTCAGCATTGATAACTATAAAATCTAAGTGTTGATGAACTCTGAAATCTTAACTTTTTGTCCTGCATTATCAGATATTCACCCCAAAATACATCCTTTACGTGAAAATAACCAAACACATCCATCTAGTTAGTAGGCAACTTTGGTTTAGCCTTTAATGGTAAAGTTTGTGTGTAACCAAAGAATTATGTAAAAATATTTTTCCTTCTGATTTACCAGTAAATATTTGATTTGTATGCCTGTTTTATACACCCCTGTTTTACCTAAATTAATACAAAAAATTCTAAGCCAGGTGGTGGTAGACACCTTTAATCGATGGGCATCCATCTGCCTAAATGTGTCCGTTCTGTGACTTCTCCCCTGGGTCAGCTCTCCCCTGTGCCTGCTGGGCATGACATGCTAGTGATATGATATAATCTGACCACACACACCCCTGGCCTCCTGCAGTCTGACCTGAGTCAGTGTTGTATCGAGAGTTTCGTTGCTGTGATTAATACCATGACCAAAAGCAACCTGTGGAGAGGAGGATTTATTTTAGCTGAAAACTCCCAGGTCAGGCTCTATCACTGAGGGAAGGCTGAGCGGAACCTGGAGGCAGAGCTGAGGCAGAGAAGATTATGGAGGAACTCTGCTCACCTACCGGCTTACTCAGCCTGCTTTCTTAGACAAACGAGGACCATCTGCCTAGGGGATGGCACCACCCACAGTGAGGTGGGCCTTCTGCATCCAACATCAATCAAGAAAATGCCCCCACAGACTTGCTTACATTCAGGCCAGTCCACAAACGCAACCTCTCAGTAGAGATTCTCTTTCCAGATGAGTGTACATTTATGTCAGTTAAAAAACCAACTAGTGTGCCCATCTTTTAGGACTTTTTTTTAAAAATATACTCTTTTCCGAAAAATCTTGAATAGAGGTAGTTTAATAACAGCCACCCTTGCTATGGTTACACTGAAAGCCAATTTTCAGTCAGTTTTTCTGAAAAGCTGTCATTTATTAAATCTTTCTCAGCAAGCAGGTACGAAAGAGAGTGATTTTTCCTTCGGTAGACTCCACGATACTTCATGTTTAGGATTGTCACTGGTACTTCATGGTCAGGGGCTTGGTGGGATGGGACTGCATAGGCAACCAGATTTAAGTCCCAACATGCTCCTAAAAATAGTAAGTCTGGTTAGACTCCGTGTGTGTGTGTGTGTGTGTGTGTGTGTGTGTGTGTGTGTGTGTGTGTGTGTGTGTGTTGGTGATGGAGTCGTGGGCCTTTTGCTGCTATTGGACTACACCTTTACCTGGAACTCAGGTCTTGTTTGTTTCTGAGACAAGGTCTTGTGTCTCCCAAACTGGCTTTTTGTAACCAAGGATGAACTTGAACTCTGTTCCTGATGACGCTTTTCTTTTTTCTTTTTCTTTTCCTGTCTTTCTTTCTTCCTTCCTTCCTTCCTTCCTTCCTTCCTTCCTTCCTTCCTTCCTTCCTTCCTTCCTTCCTTCCTTTCTTTCTTTCTTTCTTTCTTTATTTTTTGAGACGGCTTTTCTGTGTAACAGCCCTGGCTGTCCTGGAACTCACTGTTAGACCAGGCTGGCCTTAAACCCTCATAGATCCGCCTGTGTCTGCCTCCCAAGTGATGGGGTTAGAGGTGTGTGTCACTGCCCAGCTGATTTCACTTTTCAGATGGTGAGGTTACAGGTGTGGGACACCATGCCCAGGTTTGTGTGGCGCTGGGGATCAGACTCAGGCTTTGTGTACAGGCAGTACATCACTGAACTGCATCTCCAGCTGAAATGTGAACTGGAATTGTTCACATAGCCAGAGAGCACGTGAGGCATGCTGGCAGATGCCCCCAGTGAAGATTCAGGGTCCCTTGCTTTAACGGATAGGAGTCATTGTTTCCTCGCTGTTGGTTAGTTGGCATGGACTTTACAGGAGTCACAAGGCTGAAGGAGAGGTAGCAAAGGCAACTGGCTAGAGGTACAAACAGATTTGCCATTGAGAAATTGAGTGGCTGGTGCTTTGTTTATCCTTGAGATCGCATAGATATTGATGTCTGAGCATATGCTGTGGAGTTGAGCACACTCAGACTGATGGGGTATGAAAGCTTCCTTTCTACCTCCTCCCTCCATCACCCTAGAGGAGTAGGTAAACTAATTCCACGATGTTCTCTGTAAGTCTGGGCAGGGAGCTGGTGGTGGTGGAACACTCACTTGATGAAGATTGCAACCAAGACAATTGTTTTGAAACCAGCAAATACAAAAAGCCCAGGACTGTTTGTTGGTTTCACCTGTACCAGACGAGCACTCTGATCACCCCCAGACTCCCCAGTACTTTTTAATTAAATGGCTTCATTCATGTGCACATGCCTGCATCCCTGTGTGTGCTTGTGGAAGTCCGAAGATGACGTTCAGGAAGTAGTCCTTTCCTGCTACAATGTGGATCCCAGGAATTGAACTCAGGTTGCCAGGCTTGGTAGCAAGCGCCTTTACCCAACAAAACAACACTAGGCAACTAGGCAGTGGTGCATACGGTGCCTTCAATCCCAGAGGGCTACTCTGTGAGCTGGAGGTCAGCCAAGGCTACAGAGAGACTCTTGTCTCTGAAAAACAACAACAATACAAACAAACAAAAAATCTTGGACTTTCCAAAGATAGCCAGACGGGGCACACAGGTTTCAGTGTGTGGAAATCCCCCTTCAGGCATCCCCATAAAGTGCTTCACAGTTCAATAAGGGCGCTAGCTAGGTTTGCATAAACATTGCTAGCCTGAAAGTTTGCTTTTCAAAATATTGCCCTTTTGAATATATGTAACCCAGAGTTCAAAAGCTGTAAAAGGCACACATTTATTTCTCTTACCCATCTCTGTTTTCACACCCAGTCTCCTGCTCTAAAGGCGTCCACTGCTGACCAGTTTTTCCACATTAGATGTCAGTACTTGCATGCATTAAGGCACACATTAAAGCCGTGTGTTAATCATGCAAGTAGGACTAGTGAGTGAGATAGTTTCATGGGTGGGGAGCTTGCACAAAGGCATGATGACTGTAGCTTGATCCCTGGAACCCACAAGGTAGCAGGGGAGAATGGAGTCCAGAGAGTACTCTGAATGCCACACACAGTAAAGGAACGAATAAAAAAAATCTCAAACTTTAAAGTGGCATTTCTGTAAGTTCTACAGTAACATAACTGGATTTGGGCCTGCTTGGTGAATTTAGAGCATTCTCAACAGGTATTCCCCTGACTTTTTTTATTGCTGTGAAAACTGTTTTAAAGTGTGTTACCAGTTTACCAGTTAGTGTTTCTGATAGTGCTTTGATTTGAGAAAAGTCTTCCCCGGGTGCAAGTATGAAAGGAATCCACCCCACTGTTGGTCAAGCACGTCTGTGGGTGCGCGTGTGTTCCAATCTGATCCATCTGAAATTCTACAGCAAGGTTAGGGAGTGTGCTGGTCTTGGAATTAGGAATGATGTGTCATTTTTAGGAAAGACTTGCTGTTTTCCTTCTCTTTCAAGGGAAGGGCGTTGACATTGCAAACACTTGGGAGGAAATCAACAAGATCCACAGACCTAGACATACAACAGAGTGGGACCACACTCCTTCTGTATGTTAATTTGTCCTCTTGAGATTAAGAACACAGGCTGGAACTGTGTTGAATGGTTGCTAAGAAGTATACCAAACATTGGCTTTTAGACCAATCCCATACCTTTAAAATAGCAAATGACCCAAAGGTTACGTTTATTTTTGATTTAAAAAAAAAAAAAAAAAAGTTTATGTGCACGCGTTGTGTTGGGGGAGGTCAAAGGATAACTTTGTGGAGTTGGTTCTGACCTCCCATCATTATGTGGGTTCTGGGCATTAACCTCTGGTCATCAATCAGGCTTGCATCTTTGAGGGGTAAATCGCCTTTACCTGCTAAGCCATTTTAACCCCTATTTATTGAGACAGACTCAAGCTTAGGTTTGCCTTGGATTTTGTTTAGGTAAGACTGAATTTGAATTCTTGGTTTTTCTTTCCACCTCTGCCTCCCAAGTGCTGGGATTATTGTCATGCCCATCTCTAGCAGGCAAAACCCACCTTGCGATTAAAACAGTTTTCCTGCACACCCCAGAGGCCTGTCTGATTCAAGCCGTGACGCTCAGCCATGTGGGCCGCGCAGTGCCCCCTGGTGGCAGGCAGAGTTGGGGTGGGAAAGGGAGAGCCCTGAGCCAGTGGCGGAGGCTGGCGCCGGCCTGACCCCGAATCTTTAATCAATCGTGCCTGGGTCGTGTGGGCCGGCGGGTTTTGAGCTGGCCCTGTGTACGGAGCTAGCTGAGTCGCCCTTTTTGCAAGACAGCTAGCTGGCCTCTGGCTCACGCGTGCCTGTTTGTCTGGTCTCTTCCTTTGCCGCACAGTTGGCTCTAGCTGCGCGTGCTCGTGGGCCAGGTCTCTCCTTTTGCTGGGCATCTGACCCCTCGTCACGATTGCCCGCGGGCCTGGCCTCTTTTGCAGGACGCTGGCCCGTGGCCACCCCGGGGACGTCCCAGAGTTGGACTTCCGGGGTTGGCTCCCAGTCTGCTGCTTGTCACCCGCCAGGGCGTCGCCGTGCCCATGCATGGGCGAGGCCTTTTAAACTTCACTGTTTTTTAAACTTCGGGGGTGTGGTCGCCCTGGCATTCTTCTTCCCGCGACCGATCATCCCCAGATCCGCCTGGTCCTTCTCTTGCCCTGCCTTCCAGATGCTTTGGAGTCATGAGCCTGGAGGGCGCAGGGACCCCTCGGGTGGCCGAGGTGATCCGAGGTGAGTGCTCAGGGTAGGGTAGGGCTCCTGCTGGCTGGAGGAGTAGTCTGCTGCCCCAGGATCCCAACTGACCTACCCTCTGGGGCTAGTGGCTTTGGGGCAAACTGACACCTTAAGTGTGCTTATGACCTTTGTGCTCCATACCCTCTCCACGCACACTTGGAAGCTCGGTGAAATGCCCAGGCACTGAGCACTGTGGATCAAAGGTCATTTGTGGTTGGGAAAGGACTGTGGTCCTGTCACCCGTTTGAATGTGGCGGCTAGAAGTTTGAAGTTGCATTTACTAGGGCATATGTGCAGCGGTTGTAAGAGTGGAGGCAACAGATAGAAAACTTTAAATTGCCATTTGGGGAAAAGGATATACCAGCTTGTGTTGTTTCTTATTCCTTACAAGCTGGTCTAAAAACATATATGTTCAAAGGCTGTCCTTGATTTTTACCATGTTCTGGGGGTTGGGGGGCAAGAGTGAAAACCTTTGAATATTACTGCCCTTCTTGCTAAACTCCAGTACTCTGAGTGCATTCATGCAACGGATTCTACTCCAGTCTGGCCTCCTATTGCTTCAGTTTTAACAGTAATTTGTAAGAAACTCAAAGCCATGATTCCAAAATTAAAAAAAAAAATTAAAAAAAAAAAAGCACATCTATAGAAAGAATTGGGTAAGCACACTTTCTTGTGTTGCATAGCTGTAATCAGCAATGTTGAAAGCATTCTTTGTTTTATTTAAAAGTATTAGGATTGTTTCCGGCTGTACGTCTTTTCAGGATGTCCTCATAAACTTGATGCATGGCTATAGGCTAGCCATCAGATGCATGCTGTGTTTCCTGAGATTTCTTAGCCTAGTTCAGATGTCAAAACAGCATCACTGTATGAAATGTCACCACTGTAGAAACTTACAGATCAAGGCAAATTTCTTCTGTAAACTTTTTGCTTATTTGTTGTTACTCACCAAAAAAAGGACTATTTTGAAATTATACATTGTCACCTTTTCCCATCTGAAACACAGTGTGTGTGTGGAGTGTTATGTGCACACAGACACAAAATCAATTTATACATTGTCACTTTTCCCTTCGTGGGGGCGGGCATGGACTCAGAATTGATTTAAAAAAAAAAAAAAAAAAAGGAAAGGAAAACTTCCATTTTTGAGTTTATCAGAAAAGAATTGGGTCTTGACTTGGGACACTTTTTAATAGCTTGAAGGAAGGAACAATGCAATTTTTCCATTTCAGATCGCCTTTGTTTTGCCATTCTCTACAGCAGACCAAAGAGTGCATCAAACGAACATTATTTCAGCATAGATAATGAACTTGAGTATGAGAAGTAAGTATTGCCTCTTAAGACTGAAACTTTAAAACCATTCTGAAGAGTCTCTTGGTATGAGTAGAGATGACACAGCCTCGGGAAATCATGTATCTGATAATCACTTGAAGCTGGGTGCTGTTGCAAATTCTTGGTAACGAAATAAATCTTCGAGGGTAGAGAGAACCTCTGTTTAAACACTGGGATTTGATATTGTAAGAGTTTGCACTGAAGAGTCATGTCAAATATGCACATGTAAGATACTGGTTTTGCTACTGGGAACATTTTTCTTAATTGAGGTTAGAGTTAGTCTGCACCTCTGGGGTGTGTGTTGTGTGTTAGGGAGGGCAGCAAGGTCTGGCGCATGCTGGCTGAGCTCTCTCCACTAATGAGGTACAGCTTTATCCCACTTGTCTATTTAAATAGGTGTTGATTACTAGAATATTCCTTCTATTAGTAGGATAGGATTGTATGGCTCTTGTTAATTTGGGTTGGTGGATGCCTTCTTGCCATAATTTGATATTTAGGAGCATTTACATTCAGAACAGCTAATTCATACTTGTTTCTATTCATTTTTTTTTTTTTTTTTAAGTTTCTACGCGGATTTTGGACCGCTCAACCTGGCAATGGTTTACAGATATTGTTGCAAGATAAATAAGAAGCTCAAGGTAAATCTTTTAAGTTCAGATTTGACTGCAATGATCACTCAGCAACATTTTAGAGTAAAGCAACCATGTTAAAAAATAGAATTTGAAAGAATACTTCCTCTTACAAAACAACAGTTTCAGACCAGGTGTGCTGGTGTTAGTACATGCAGAATGAGCATTTAGGTAGGGGATCCCAAGTTCAAGGCAAGCCTGTGTTAGACAGAAAGAGCTTAAACACACACACACACACACACACACACACACACACACACACACACACACACACACACACAGCTTCCTACTGGTGTGTCTTGAAACCATACCAAATGTTTTAAAGGTACTCTCCTTGGTATACTGTGACTATACGAGCCTATATATAGCCTGACCTCTAAAAAAAAAAAAAAAAAAGTCTTGTTACTTAATCATTGTAGTAGTATTTAGGATATATATACTTTATTGTTATTTTTCTGAGTCTGAAGAAATGGTTCAGCAGTCAAGAGCCCTGGATGCTCTGTTAGAGATCCACATGGTGATGACTCATAACTGCCTGCCACAGAGTTCTAGAGGATATGACACTCTTCCCTGGCCTGTGCACGAGGCAAACTCATAGTACACATACATAGGTATGCAGGCAAAACACCCGTATATTAGTAAAATAATTTTTTCCAAACTCATGCTGCATACATGTTTTCCCCCTCCTAGAGGTTTTTCTGGGCTTTGAGGCACACTTATGTGTAACCCAGCCTGGCCTAAAAGTGTCTGCATCCCCTTGTGGATATGCCAGCACATGCAACTTGTTTTCTAATTTTAATGGAATGGACTACGTTTGGGTTATTTGATTCTGGTTTGGGTTGATGCTCAGAGCGAGAGGCAGTTAGTCAACCTGGTCTCTGCTTGTCTGACCTAATGGAGAACTGAAGCCAGACAAGAGAAATGCTTCCTTTGCTTTGGCCATTGTTCTTCCTGCCTCCTTTTCAAAGAGGAGCACTGATGAATGAAGCACAGACTCTGCTTTGCCCTCTCTGAGCTGGAAACTCAAGCTATGTTTCGTGAGTTGCAAGCTGAACCCTTTACAAATGTGACAGGGCAGTAAGAGAACTAAGGATCATTTTGTGTGTTCGAGAGGCTGCCTCCTTGAGAGAAGTGCACAGTGTGAACACAAATCTCATTCCTTTATTTAAGAACTCTGAATTACGTACCAATCAGACACTTGAGGGGTACCTAGCTGGGCATATTGATATATGCCTTTTATCTCTCTCTGCACTTGGGAGGCAGAGGCAGGGAGAGCTCTGTGAGTTTGTGACCAGTCTGAGCTACATAGTAAGTTTCAGGACAGCGACCGTGTCTCAAACTGTTAAAAAAAAAAAAAAAAAAAAGTAACTAGTCATTATAAACTGTCAAGTAGAAAATACTGAATTTGTTAGCAGGAGTTAGAACTATGCAAAACAAATAGCATTTATTTTTGCTTAACATCATTACAAATTTATGAGTAAGGGAGATATTTTTCTCTCCTGAGCGTCAGCTGTATTCACTACACATTTAGACACGAGTACACTTATTCCCATGCTCTCTTAAATAGCAAAGTAAACATCTGTGGCCTTCTGTCTTTGGGTCCCTCTCCCCTTTTCCACTTACCAGCGGCAGCCTTTTGTTCCCACAGGACCAAGGGCTAAATATAATCCTCCCCTTCCACTATTGTTCCTTTGCTTTAGTTTTGAAAGAGTAAATCTATGCATATGTGCACCTGTACCTGCACCTTCATGCCTCGCCTGCTGGAGGCTTACCCCATGCCCACGGGAAACGAATGCATTCCTTTCTAATTAATGACTTGCGAGAAGCACTGAAGTTACCAGCCTGTCTGAAACCTGGCTGCCCCTTTAGCTGGTGCCATTCAGCGTGTCCTGGAAGTAGAGGGTGCCTGTGCTGCCAATGGCTGGCTAGGTTTGTTCTCAATCGATTTAGGTCCTAGTTCATATACATCCTAAGTAAAAGTAGTACACACTGACAGTAGAGACACTGGAACACGCAGACAAGCAGTGTTTTCAAACGCAGCTGAGCATGCTCTGTTCCCCTCTTGATGCATTTCACATCAGTGAAGCACCACTGGGGACCTGCTTGGGTGATTGCTGCTTCCTTTTCTTTTTAACTTCCTGTTGATGTATAACATGCACAGAGAAACGTACACACATCCCCAGTGTACACTTAATTTTCATAAATTAGGAAGAGACCTTTCAGCTGTTGGCTTGTCTTTGTTCTGTGTATCCTTTTAACTTATTGGCTTTAGGGCTAGAGATTAATTTTTCTTTTTTAAAAAGATACATATGAATGTATTCTCAGTGCTCTCAGATTATCAGAGGAGTGCATCAGATCCCCTGGAACTGGAGTGACAGACATCAGCTGCCATGTGGGTGCTGGGGACACAAACCCAGGCCTTTTTCAGAAGCAGCAAGTGCTCTTAATCACTGAATCATCTTTCCAGCCCAGGATTAAAGAAAAAGCAAATAGATCAGGGTTGTCGGTTACTGCCTTTAATCCTAGCATTTAGGAGGTAAAGGCTGGTGGGTTGCTTTGACTTCAGGGCCAGCCTGCTCTGCATAATGAGCTCAGGCCAGCCAGTGTTGTTAGAGAGGCCCAGGCTCAAGCAAACAGAAGGGATTCTTCAAGTGTTCCAGCGAGTTGCATCTCCTATTATAGGAAGCCCTACTTTGTTGATTTTCACACTGGGGCATTTATTCAGGTTCCTATGTCACTAGTTGTGTATAATGCCACAATCTTATGTATCAATAGAGAATGG
This sequence comes from Cricetiscus sungorus, assembly GCA_030556225.1. Lineage (NCBI taxonomy): Eukaryota > Metazoa > Chordata > Mammalia > Rodentia > Cricetidae > Cricetiscus > Cricetiscus sungorus. The sequence continues at coordinate 29,727,416 of JANBXA010000190.1, read as the reverse complement.
TGGCACTGTTGAGTGACAGCGGCCTCCAGGGAGACCTTGAGTCCCACAGACTCAGGATTCATCAGTATTTGTTCTTAGTGTTAGAGAGTTCTTGACTTTATATATATCCATAGCTTTCTGAAATGACCAGGAGGTATGCCTGTGGGATGTAGAATTTATCACAAAGTAGAATTTTAGGAAACTCAGAGTGGTCGAGAAAAGACTAACAACAGTTTATCTTGACGCAGTCCATTACGATGCTGAGGAAGAAAATTATCCATTTTACCGGCTCTGATCAGAGAAAACAAGCAAATGCTGCCTTCCTTATTGGGTGTTACATGGTAAGTGTCACTGGGTCCGAAGGTTGGTCAGTGTGCTCAGCTGTGCTGTTCTACAGTCGGGGTCGGTGTTTTGAAACCACTCTTTCCTAAGATACCCTCTTGGTTTGTTTCCAGAGGGGCTGTGTTTGTTTGCTTTTTTGAAAACTGTTCACCTCAGGGAGACTTTTGCTCATGTTTCTGGGGAGCATGTGTGAGTTTCTGTTTACCCAGTTTTATTGTGAATCTAGAGCATTCTTTATTAGTTTTTTTTTTTTTTTTTTGACTGATTGCTATGAAAAAGTTGGTATCTTTTAGCCTTTAAGGTTAGTGTATAATGTTCCCATGACTGCTTTTATTAATTCATGATCCAGTTAGAGAGTTGTAAAGTCATTTTACTGGGGTCAGTTCCTGTGTGTGGGGGGGAGGGGGAGGAGAGGAGAGGCAGGCCTTTAGGAATTGTGTCTCTCTTTCTACCTTGTGGGTTTCAGGGTATCAGCCTTGGTGGGAAGCACCCTCACTTGCTGAGACATTTCTCCAGATACTCCCCCCCTCTAAAGATCATTGTGTGATCATTTCTCTGTGAGTGTCTGAGCATGTGAGTACAGCTTTGTACACACTGGGGCCAGAGGTGTTAGATAGATAGGGAGCCACAGGCATTTTGCATGTAACCTGAGTGCTGGGATTTGAACTCTGGTCCTCATGATTGAACAGCAAGGCAACAAGCACTCTCAACTGCTGAGAAGTTGCTCCTGCTTTGATAGATTTGTTTGCTTGCGTTTGTGATGTTGACCCCAGGCTCTCTTCTTAGGTTAGGCGTCTCCTTTTCAGCGGGCTGCATTGTCAGCGCAAGCCTTATACAAAATTATCTCCTGTTATACAGCTTGGTAATCTGCAATTTACAAAGATTGGGTTAAAAAAAATTGGTGGAGCTAATTGGAATTGCACATCAAAATTTGATATCTTAAAAAGATGTTTAGTGACCTGTTACCAGCTACTTAGGTCTTTGCCTTGTTGTCTTTTCCTGGAGAAATGTTTCAGAGAAAACCTTGAAGGTATGTGATGCAGGGGGTGGATTGTGTTTGTTCAGCTGAATTCCCTCCCTCCCCTCCTCCTCCCCTTCCCCTCCCCTCCTCCTCCTCTCCTCCCCTCCCCCCTCTCCCTCTTCCCCTCCCCCTCCCCCTCCCCTCCCCTCCCCCCTCTCCCTCTTCCCCTCCTCCTCCCTCCCCTCCCCCTCCCCTCCTCTCCTCTCCCCTCCTCCCTCCCCTCCTCTCCCCCCTCCCCACCCTCCCTCTCTCGTTTTGACACAGGGTTTCTGTTGCCCTGGCTGTCTTGGAACTCACTCTGTAGACCAGGCAGTCTGGCCTTGATCTCAGAGATCCACCTGCCTCTGCACAAAAGGAGTGCACCACCACTGCCCAGCTGTTTGTTTATTTTTATTGCATGTGCAATGGTGTTTTGCCTGCAATTATATCTGTACAAGGGTGTCAGATACCTTTGAATTGGAGCTACAGACAGTTGTGAATTGCCCTGAGGGTGCTGGGAATTATCTGGAAAGGTAGTCAGTGCTCTTTAACTAAAGAACCATCTTTCCAGCCTCAGGCTGAGTTGTTTTTATCTCTTGGTGTTTCTTGTGCTTGCAGCAAATCCTAGGGGAGGGAGGGAGGGAGGGAGGGAGGGAGGGAGGGAGGGAGAGAGGGAGAGAGGAGAGAGGGAGGGAGGGAGGGAGAGAGAGAGAGAGAGAGAGAGAGAGAGAGAGAGAGAGAGAGAGAGAGAGAGAGTGTGTGTGTGTGTGTGTGTGTGTGTATGATCAAAAAGAAAATAAACCTCTCATTTTGAAACAGTGTCTTTCTGTGTAGCATGTCTGGCCTGAAATTTGCTACATATCAGACTCAAACTCAGAGAAGTGCCCTGCTTTGTTCTCTTTTAATAATTAAAAAGCAATTGAGCACATGTGCCATTACACGTGTGTAGAGGTCAGAAGAGATCTTGCTGGAGTTGGTTCTTTCCTTCTATGTGCAGGTCCTAGGGATTGATTGAACTTAGTGGCAGACACCTTTATCTGCTGAGCCATCTTACTGGCTTGGTTGGTAGATACCTTAACTGTGGTTTTTTGGTTCCATTATTTGGCCAACTTGTAGGAGGAGGAGAAGAGCCTTGACTAAATGGCAGCTTCACACAAATTAGGAATATCAGGGTCATGAAACATTAATGGCAACCTGGAGATGAAATCAGTCTTTGGTGTGCACAAACTGTTGGGTTTTTCCTACACAGTGTCCAAGCAAAAGTCTGGATGGCCAAGGCAGTTCTACTGCAGGGACAGGGCCCACAAGCATAACTCTTTAAACAGGGTTGCCTCTGGTTTGATCTGTTTACTGTCAGATCAAACATTAATGGACATGTTGTGTGCAGCCAGCTGCTGTCACTTCAGGGTGGAGAATGTCCCAGAAAATGGTTGAGGGTATGGTGGAATCTCAGGTTAAAACCATAAAGAAAATACCGGATAATTTTATAAAAAAACATGAAACTGTTCTTTTTGTGGTGGGTATTTTGGTTTAGTTTGGTTTTAGTTTTTTGAGACAGGGTTTCTCTGGGTACTAGTCCTGGCTATCCTGAAATTCACTCTGTAGATCAGGATGGTCTTGAACTCACAGAGATTTATCCTTCTCTGGCCTCTCTGGAACTGGGATTAAAGATGTAAGCCACCACACCTGGCTCATTCCTGCTGTTTTTATTTGGTGGTTCTTTGGATTAAACTAAACTCAGGGCCTCCTGTATCTAAGGTGTTCTACCATCAAGCTGTACACCTAAGGTGTTCTACCATCAAGCCTATGGCTGGTGTTGTTTCTACAGTGAGAAAGATAACTTCTTGTGTTTACAGATAATGTCTTGATGGATTTGATCACAACTTGATGTACATTGACTTTGCTAATGGTTGTAGTTGTGCACACATATGCTTAGTTTATTTTTGTGTCTTCATAGTTAATACATATGGATTTAGAAATTCCTCTGAGAGGGCTGGGAAGATGGCTCAGAGATTAAGAGCATTGACTGTTCTTCCAGGGGTCCTGACTTCAGTTCCCAGTAACTACATGGTGACTCACAACCATCTATAATGAGATCTGATGTTTTCTTTTGGCATGCAGGCAAACATGCAGATAGAAAAGTGGATGCATAATAAATAAATAAAAATCTTATTTAAAAAAAAAAATTCCTCCGAGAAGTTTACTGTTGCACATCAAAGCTGATTCCATGGTTAAGGATTTGCCAGGGAAAGCTGGATAGATTTGGATATTCACCTAGTTGATTACTTTGCTCAGACAGAAGCCAGTTTGTGGGAGGATTAGTGTTTGGCTAGGACAGGTGCCTTTGAGGCCATGGTGGGTGGGCAAATGGGGGAGCTTGGAGTGGTTATAGTGCTTGGGGAGGAAGCAGGAGAAAGACCTCCAAGAAAAGAAAGTTATTCATGGTAGGAAAGGGTGTTGACACTTGATGAAGACACTTGAGCAGATAAAACGCCTAAGTGACCAAGACCTCTTTTTCTTGAAGTCAATTTAGTTCTCTGGTTAAAGCACTGTAGAGATGAGTGCTAACCCCTATGAACTGAACTGAAGTCTTGATAACTTTTTCTCGAGCTGTTGAATTTTGGAAGTAGGAAAACTTGAGCAGTAATGTTGAAACAACACCAAAAATACGGAAAGAATTTTCCAGCTCAGTGGTAGATTGAACACTTGGCCTGGTATGCAAGAGATCCTGAGTTCCGTCCCTGACACTGCAGGGGGGAAAAAAAACCCCAACAACCAACAAAAAGAAACAGAAAGAAGAAGAACCAGGGAGACAGAACTGTGGATAAAAGTGCCTAGTATGCAAGAGTGAGGATCTGCATTCATATCTTCAGTGCCTGTGTACAAGAACTGAGCATAGCTGCATGTGCTGTGTGAGGAATGGAGACAGATGAGCTTCCAGTTCCGTGAGAGACCTTGTCTGAAGGGAGTAAGTTACAGAGAGCAATACAGGAGGACACTTGATGTTTTCTTCTGGCCTCTGCACATACCTGCACAGGTGTGTGCTCACATGCTCATGTGGGCAACACACATTTGCACACATAGGCACATACATATGCTTACATATAAAAAGACATAAGCACATGTTTGCACATACACACATGCATACATATGCACACATATAAACAGGTACACACATACACAGAAATACTTCCAGTTTTTTTTTTTTTTTTTTGAAAGCCTTCATCCAAAAAGGCCAAATTTCCTAAGGAAAAGGCAAAGTGAATAGTATTTTCCTTTAATTGCTAGTTGTGCAAATATTTTTAGGTCAGGCAGTGGTGGTACATACCTTGGGAGACAGAGGAAGGCAGATCTCTTGAGTTTGAGGCCAGCCAGGGCTACAGAAAGAAACCCTATCTCAAAAAATAAAAAACAAAACATACATACATACTACATACAAAACAATTTTTTTTAATCTGTTTTAAAATACAAAATGTACATCAACTTCTGTTTTGTTTTTTAAAGGATTTATTTGTTTATATGGATGCTTGTCTTCAGGTATGTATGTGCTCCATGTGTATGCCTGGTACCTTCAGAGGCCAGAGGAGGGTGTCATACCTTCTGGAACTAGAGTTAAAGGTGGTGTGACCTGCCCAATGTGGGTGCTGAGACCTGAATTTGGGTCCTTTGGAAGAGCAATAAGCTTTCTTAACCACCAAGTCATCTTCCCAAACCCCAAGTTTCCCCTCATTCCCCTCCCCCTTAATTTGGGATTGAACCTAGGACTTAATGCATGCTGGTTAAGTGTTCTACCATTGAGCTATTTATATTTATATTTATCTTATTTGTGCTTGTGCATACCATCCGTGTACATGTTTGGAGAGCAGAAGACAATGTTTAGTTTTCTTCTACCTGGGACCTTGGGATCAAGCTGAATTTGTCAATTTGTTGGCAAGCTTCTTTACCTTGCTGTCTTAAAATCTGCTTTTTAAATTAAAAACAGTTACCATTCTGTCTTGCTGGTTATTATCTGTGATTATATTCTCCTGTCAAGGTTTTCTACAGACTGCATCATCTCCTAGGTTATGCACACATACTTCTGAGGGCAAAAAGCTTTTTGTTTGTTGGCTTTTTGAGACAGAGTTTCATTGTGTTGTAGATCTGATTGTCCTGGATCTCACGCTGTAGACCAGGCTGGCTTTGAAATCACAGAGATCCGATTGCCTCTGCCTCCCAAGTGCTGGGATTAATGGCCTGGACCACTACCTTCCTGCTGACTTCTAACATTTTTTCCCTATAAAAAAATTAATTCAAAGCCTCTGAGTGTAGACTCCATGACATAGCAGATGACTTACCATGTAGCTTGCAAATTTGCTCTCTGTGGTTAATAAATTACTCTGGAAGAAGTAATTGTGGTAACTTGTATGTTCCCTCATGAATATTTATAACTGTTTAAAAAAAAAGGTTCTTACAGTCTTTAAAATGGCTTGCCTGATAAGCTTTCATATGGAAAATTATGGTCCTAATTAATTCCTAAGAATATTCTGGCTCAGCACTTTGAATAGACTCCCACAGTCTGAGATTGCTTTAGCAGTCAAATTGAGAACTTTAGGAATTCATCTAGTGGTGAACTTTTGGGCCTCTGGTCCACTTTTTAAGGGATTCTATTATTTTGTACTCACAGTAGCCAGTTAAGGTGGCTTCAGGGCAGAGAGATTGAACTGGGTAGGTAGAGGCTGAGGGTCAGATTGCAGTTCATCCAGCAGAGACCATAGGGGAAGAACTAAGTGTGGTGGTAACAGGCTCTGCAAACACTCCTGGGTGAACCTTCTTCTTGGGTGTTACGAAAGGGGAGAGAACAGCCAGGCACCTGTAAACACAGCAGCCAGGCCGACGGGCAGGAGCTGCACAGTGCCTCAGCAGTGCCAGGGCGGACCAGTTGCTGCTCCCAGCTCATGACACTGACCTGTCCACTCCAGTAAGCGCCCCAGACACTGTGGCTGGCCCCTGGGACATTGGCTGAGTGGTATTAACTTTGACGCTTTGAGCATGTGTGATTCTTGTTTGCAAATCTGTCGCTTTTGTTTCCATTTCATTTCTGGGTGTAGACAGGATGGTTTCTTGTCTATAAATAAGGGCTGAGTAGTGGCCTCCTATCTGTAACAAGCAGGGTGACCAGGGACGAGCAACCTTCGAGGGTTATGTAACGTATAAACATTATTTTTAGATGGTTGCATTTGTCCACATTCACCCGTGTTTAAAAATTGAGATCATGGGCCTGGGGATATATGGTTCAGTTGGCAGAGTGCTTGACTAGCATGCCTCCAGCCTTGGGTTTGATCCCTACATAATGTGGACTAAATAAACCTGGTGTGATGGTTCATGATTATAATCCTTAATACTTGGGAGTCAGAGGCAGAGGGATCAAGATTTCATGATCGTCTTGGTTACATAGGCGAGTTGGGGGTCGGCCTAGGCTACATGACACTCTTTATGTTTAAAAAACAAATGAGATCTTTCTTTTTAAAAAGGTCAGAATGTTCTGGACATGGTGGCACATGCCTTTAATTGAAGCCCTGGGAGGCAGAGGCAGGTAGGTCTGTTTTAATTAATTAAAGGTCAGCCTGTTCTACAGAGCAAGATCCAGGTGAGATCCTGCCTCAAAAACAAACAAACCACAAAATGACTAAAAATTTTATATGCATGTATGAAACTATAAAAAGATCAAGTTTCTTTTTTAAAAGTGTTTCGATGAGCAGGGCCTATATCCAAGGCCAGTTCACTTATTTTTATTAACTGCTATTGGTAGAGAGGCATGCATATTTTGATTTATCTGCTATTTACTTATTGGAGAGGTGGGCCAGGGTTTCTTTGTGTATAGGCCCTGACTGACCTAGAACCCACCTCGTAGGCCAGGCTGGCCTTGAACTCAGATATCCTCCTGCCTCTTTCTCCCAAGTGCTGGGACTAAAGGTGTGAGCCATCATAGCATTTGATATTCTGGAGTTAACAGCTCCTATACCTAAACTAAGTAAGGACCTTTATGTCAGCTGTAGTATGTATATAAGTAAAAGTAATTTACAAGCCAAAGCTATTGAAATGTAAGGGTAGCTGATGGTTTTGGTTTTTTGTTTTGTTTCCTTTTGAAACAGGACAGAGCTCCTGTTGATTTCATATTCTCAGTCCTCTGGCTTCAGCTTCCTACTGCTGAGATTAACAGGCCCGAGCCACCATCCCCAGAAACCACCTGATTTGTCTTAGTAAATGAGTTAGTGGCTGGGCTCAATTGCCAAAGTACTTGAGTATCTATGTCTGCTTGATTCCCAGTATAAAGATGCTGGACATGGTGTTAGGCATGGAGGAGACGGGATTACTCTAGCCTAATGGGTGAGCTTCAGGACAGTGAGAGACCCTATCTCACAGGAGGTGGACAGCCTGCGTGAGGGTGACACCTGAGATTGTCTGCCAGCTTCCATTAGTATTTATATAGGTCTGTGAATTATGTATCCTGCATACTTTTTAGTAGTTAAATATGAACTTGTATTGATTTTGTGCACATACTGTGGTAATTCGGAGTTTTTTTATTTTTATTTTTTAATTTAGTCAAATTCTTGGCACTGGAAGGACTGTCATCTGGCTGACATGTGAAAATTGTTACAGGAGCCTTTAAAGGCTGCAAACATTGTGACATTTTTTGCATAAGGAATATATACAAACAGTTTATTGGTTTCTCCTGTGGCTGTGTTTCTTGTTTGGGTCTGATGCCTTTTGTTGTTCTTAAGTCTGACTGGTGTGACGTTCTGTCTTGACACATTATCAGAGCGTCTCTAGAAGTGTAGATGAAGCTTCAAAGTGTGTATAAGAACAGAAATAAGAAACACATGTTTAGTTGGGGTTTTGTTGCCAGATACTGGGCTTGTCAGAATTAAAACCATATGTGATGGAGTAGAGATGCCTTTTTTAGGTCATTGAGTCCTTCTGCCACTGAAGGGTTACCTTTCAGTATTCCCGTGTCACAGGTCCTCATAGGACCCAGAAGTTGTGAAGGAACCCCATGTTTTGTTATTTTTGTCTGCCTCAGAAGGAGGCTCGCCATGCCTCTCAGGCTTGCCTTTTGCTCTGTCCTTAAGTTCCCTGCCCCAACTTTTAAGTAGCTGGGACCACTGTGTGTGTGTGTGTGTGTGTGTGTGTGTGTGTGTGTGTGTGTGTGTGTGTGTGTGTGTGTCTGTCTGTCTGTGTGTGTGTCTGTCTGTGTGTGTGTGTGTGTCTGTCTGTGTGTGTGTGTCTGTCTGTCTGTCTGTTTGTCTGTCTGTCTCACACATGTATGGAGGTCAGAGAACAACTTTTGGGAGTCAGTTCTGTCCATCACCTGCATATTAGGGGTCAAAATCAGTCTGCCAGGTTTTGTGGCAGGCAGGCATCTTTACCTTCAGTACTGTCGTTGGGTCTTCTGTTGCTGCATAAAAATTACTGATCCTATCATATGCCTGCAATTGTCATATAATTGTGTTTTATCTAGTTTTATAAGCTGAGTTATTTCTTTATACTACTGGGTGTGCTACTGTATAGCCTACTATATACAGCCTGGGTCACCTCCAGAATTGGTGACTTAAAACAATAGGCAGAGATCTGGGTTTTGTTTGTTTTGATAAAGGGTGCCATGTAACCCAGGTTTGCCTTGACTTTGCCTCACCCTGTTTTAATGTCATGCCGGAGACAAAGGCTAGGACTTTGTATATGCCAGGCAAGCACCCTCTCTACTGGGCTACATTCCCAGCAAGCATTCTCTTGAGAGTTTGCTTAGGTTAGGAGTTGGGAGTGGCTTCTCTTGGGTGGGTCTGGTTGGTTCTCAGGCTCCTGGTCTTTAGTTGTCTCCAGGATCTTATCCAGAGACGGCTTACTCACAGCCCTGGCAAGTCACTGTTGAACTTTGGCAGGAGGCACTGTTCACCATGTGATCTGGTGAGGATGCTCCCAAAACAGTTTGGTTTACCCAGTGTTAGAATCTAAAGGAATCTAGGCACAGCTGCATTCTGTGACCTCACCTCAGATGTCTCCCCGCTACTTATTTTTTTCCCTACATTTTACGTCCTGTGCTTTAAACATTTTATGTGTTTATTTTTATTTATTTATTTGTTTGTTTATGTGTATGAGTGGTTTTGTTTTGTTTTCTGCATGTGTCTGTATCACTATGTGTGCCATGCCCTTGGAGGTCAGAAGACAGCGTCTGATCTTTGGAACTAGAGAGTTACAGACCACTGTGAGCCACCAAGTGGATGTTGGGAGTGAAACCTAGGTTCTCTGAAAGAACAGCTGGTTCTCCTAAACACTGAGTCCTCTCTCCAGCCCCACACTCTTTGTCATTTTTGTAGCATTTGTGATAATGCACATTGTAACAGAGGACAGGTTAAAGGTGGGAATACAAGCTAAGGTTCTTTCTGACTGTCTTGGAAGCTGGCTGTCACAGCGTCTAATTTATCTCTTGGTAATCATCTGTTTCTTGGCTTCAAAATAGCATCATGACATTCGAGTGGGCATTCTGTATACATAGCTTCTGATATAAATATCCTGGAAGAATTTGCCAAGGCATTTCTTGTGTCCAAATAACCAGCAGGGTTGATTTTTGATAATTTTTGGTAATCTGAGCTTTTGTGTTAATATAGAAACCACTTAGTAGGGTTCCTCCTAAGAGCCACATTGAGAACAGCTTTATGTGGGAAAGCCGAGTAGGTCTGAAAGCAAGCACTACAGATGTTATAAAGAGCTGTTTTTATTTTATATGTATAAGTGCTTACCTGTGTCTACACATGCACGCAGTGTTTGTGGCGGCCGTAAGAGGGTGTCAGATACTTGGATCTAGAGTTATAGATGGTTGTGAGCCACCAACTGGGAACTGAACTCAGGTCCTCTGCAAGATCAGTAAATGTTCCTAACCGTTGAGCTATCTCTCCAGCCTGCTAGCAAATATTTAATCGTTAAATACAGAGGTTTAGGTTTATCTGATTAAGTCATTTCTTATCTATTGTTGTATAGTCATTTCCCAAACAGATTTTAAAACTACAGTTTTTAAAAGTTCATCGCTGAGAATCTGTAGTTTTCTTTCTCACTCACCCCCATAGGAGAAAATGCTGCATTGTTCTTCTGTTCTTTAAATTGAACTTGTGTTCCGAGACTAACCCACAGTTATTTAGTGAATTAAAAGGCTATTTTTATTTTGAAGTTTAGAAGGGAATTGGGGCATTACCATTTTGGTATTTAAAGGAAACCATGAAGCTACAGTCTGGTGGAATAAAAATTACCTTAAATTGATGTATAAGGAAAAACTTGTATAGTTTTCTGTAGAGAAGGAGGTCTTGGAAAGCTAGAAAAATTCTGAAAGGGTTCTCTGGATTTCCAGTTAGCTTGTTCAGATAACCTGTCTATGCACATGCACACACAGATACACAGATCTGGATACACAGAAAATGCAGCTCTTTCAGCCCAGTGACTTCCCAACTTTTTATTGTTTTATATTTATATGTGTCTTTGTATGAATATCTTTTTCTTTCTCCCTTTTTCTCTTTCTGTGTCTTCCTTTCTCTTTTTCTTGTGGTTTTATATATTTGTTCAGGTGGTTCATTAAGGAATACAATGTCTTAGCTTTTTCTTTTGGTTTTTCAAGACAAGGTCTCTCTGATAACAGCCCTAAGTCTAGGAGCTACCTCTGTCTACCAGATTGGCCTCAAACCCCCAGAGGCCTTCCTCTGACTCCCGAGTAGTAGGGTTAAAGGCGTGTGCTACCACACGCCTTTTTCTTTTTTCTTTTAACAGTATTATAATTCTTGTAACCTTCAGGAGATCTCTTGTCTGAAGTGTCTTATGTATTCAGGAGTTTATAGCATGATTGATGTCTGATTTGATCACTAACAAAAGTTGCAGTGAACCAGGAGCCTTTAATTCCAGCAGTCAGGAGGTGGAGTGCGGGAGTATCTCTGAATTTGAGGCCAGCCTGGTTTGCATGGAGAATTCCAGACCCATCACAGGGCTGCATGGGGAACTTTTATCTATCTAACTCTCTCTGAATGAATGGATGAACAAACAGTTGCAATGAATTGTAGCTCTTGTTACTTGAAAAGGGATAACTGTCCCATCCTGGGTTAGTCAGAATGTCTGTGAGTCTCTGGTATGACTCAGAAGATAGGTGGCACCACCAGTTTTTCCATTGCTTTGGGCTCTTCACACAAAGAGAGAACAAAGGACCCAGAGCCTTTGGAGTAAATCTCCCCACATTGAGCCAAATCCCCTTCCCCCCCCCTCCATCATTTTGTCACAGTGATGGAAAGTAACACAGTTGCAGATTGGAGCAAACGCTACCACAGAACTCTCTTTTTCAGCAGTAAATCCATGGCCTCTCACACCAAAGTCAAAATCACGTAACTTTGGGAGTGGCCTCTGGGAAGTTGTAACTTATGGGATGGAGAAGCTCCAAGGACACAGTGACAAAAACCGCATGAACCTCAGGTTCCCACTCTTATCCATTGCAGTCAGTAGGCCCAGTATCTACAGCAGCGTCAAGGCCTGGTTCTGAGGGCAGCGACAGCCAGCATCTAGTGCACCCCATCCCCTGGGTTGTATTTTGTTCTGGAGGCAAGTAGGTAAGGAACTCCATGCTGCCGCCCAGCTCTGTAGTGCCGGCAGAGGGATGTGTTTTAGAGCCAGCTTCCTCTTGTTCAATTCAGGGTACTTGCTGTTGTGTCTGTAACCAATGAACAGATGATCCATAGGAAGCAGTGGTATTGTGATAGGGTTTTTAAATTGGGTTTTGGGTTTTGATTTAAGAGGTGTGAGGGTTTTTTTGGGTTAATTGGGGGTGGGGGGATGTAGAAAAGACAATACTTTAGTGGAGTTAATCCAATGTTTCTCAACTTACCAGAACTGTAACATACCTGAGACTACACCTCGTAATGAGGAGAGCTTCGTCATGGATTGTGGCTGTGTTCAGTTAGTGCTGGTGCTTTGGGACCTGAGATGAGGGGTCAGTGCAACAGGGCAAGGAGCATGTGAGGTCCAGGTCAGCCAGGGCTACACAGCTCAGGAGACTCTGTCTCAACAGGAAGGAAGGAAGGAAAAGAGAAGAGAAGAGGAGAGAAGGTGTTTTCAAAAGTATTTACCAGAGGGAAACAGAAGCATACCATAGTTCTGAGCACAGAAGCAGCAGATGTAGTTAGTCCAATAGGAAACTTTCACAGTGGGACAGTACCCTAAGTGAGAGTGAAGAGAGCAAATCGGGATCTTTGTGGTGGCTTCTTTCTAACTAACATGCCCGAGGCACTGGGTTCAGTCTGCAGCACTGGGATATAGATGCAGCTGTAGATATAGATGAAGTTGCAGATGTAGTTATAGATGAGGATGCAGGCGTAGATGCAGGCGTAGATGCAGGCGTGGATGCAGGCGTGGATGCAGGCATAGATAGAGATGAAGATGCAGATCTAGATATAGGTGCAGATCTAGAATGAGATGGGAGAACTAGAGAGGTGGCTCAGTAGTTGGCTCTGGCTCGTTTCGCATAAGACCTGGGTTCAATTACCAGCACCTGCATGGCAGCTCACAATTTTCTGTAACTCTACCGCCCTCTTCTGGCTTCCTCAAGCACTGCATGTACATGGTGTACTGTTTTACTCAAAGGCAACACGCATAGCATAAAATAAATAACTTAGAAAGATAACTTGGGACCAGCCAGATGGCCCAGCAGGTAAAGGCTCTTGCTGCATAAGTCTGTGGACCTGAGTTTGGTCCTTGGAACTCACATTGTGTGAAGGAGAGAAGCAGCTTCACAGAGTTGTCCTGTGGCTGCCCCATGAGCACTGTTGGGTACATTGGCAACAATAATAGCAGCAACAATAGTAATAGTAAATAAAATCCATCAGGTCTGCTTTTGGGTTGTCACATCACCCCAGCCCAGCTTTTTTCACGTGTCACTTCTGAGGACGTTTAGGAAGGAGAATTAAAGCATGTTACCAGACACTTGGAGCTGGGGAGTGTGCTTTAAAAGCTCTGCACTTCTTAGCACAGATTGTTTGAAGTGTCATTATGCCCAGGGTTCATGTGGCAAGGAGGACTCTCTCTGGCAGGCTGAAACAATTAACTCACTAACAGGATCCTGGGAGCCAGAGATCTTGGCTCTGCTCATTGGCCAAGAGCTTGTGTAAAAATTGCTTCTTGGTGACAGAATAGTGTCATTTAGAAGTAAATTGCCCTTTTCTTTTCTTTCCAAATGTAGGTTATATATTTGGGGAGGACGCCAGAAGACGCATATAGAACATTAATCTTTGGAGATACAGCCTATATCCCTTTCAGGTAAATGTGTAGGTGATATGGTAGATCTATTTGATCAGACCCTTACCAGGATGTTTTTGGTGGTAATCTTTTTTTCTTTGTTTTTAAAAACGATTGTTTGCTTATTTGTATGTTTATGTCATGGCCTGACTACTGTTTCCCCCTCCTCCTCTTTCAGCCCCTCCCACCACCTCTCATCCATTTTTATTCAGAAAACGGCAGGCCTCCTGTGGATGTCAATCAGACATGGCGTGTCAAGTTGCAGTAACGTAACGCTAGGCACTTATCCTCATATTAAGGCTGAATGATGCCTCCCAGTAGGAGGAAAGGGTGCAGAGGCTGTCAAAAGAATTAGAGACAGCCCCTGCTCCCACTGTTAGGAGTCTCACAAGAAGATCAAGCTACACAACTGTCACATATGTGCAGAGTGCAAGGTCAATCCCACACAGGCTCCCTGGTTGTTAGTTCTGTCTCTGTAAGCCCCTATGAGCCCTGGGTATTTGATTTTGTTGGTTTTCTTGACCCCTCTGGCTCCTGTAATCTTTTTCCTCTCTCTTCTGCAGGATCCCCCAAACCCCACCTAACATTCTCTGCATCTGTTTCAGTTGCTGGATAATGCCTCTCTGATGATAATTGGTCTAGACTTCAATCTATGAGTATAGCAGATATCATTAGGCTTTATTACTTTCATTTTTTTCCCAGTCGTGTTTGGTTTTGTCCTAGGTCTCTGGGTTATCCAGCCTGAATCTTGGGGCTCTAGGCAACATTAGGTGTGGGCTTCTTCTCCCGGCATGGATCTCAGGCTGGGCCAGCCATTGGTTAGCCATTCCCACAATTTCTGCTCCTTCTTTACCCCAGCACATATTGTAGGCAGGACAAATTGTAGGTCACAGTTATGTGGCTAGCCTGGTGTCCTAATCCACTGGAAGTCTTGCTTGGTTATAGGCAAGTTCAGGCTGTGTGTCCACTATTACTAGGAGCCTCAGACTCATCACTTGCAGGTTGTTGGGAGTTACATTGCCTGAAATGCCCGCCCCCCTTTTCCAGCCATATCTTCCAGTACTCTTCCCCCCCCCCCAACCAGATCCCTCCTATCCCTCCCATCCCCTTCATCCCTAGTCCAGCTGCAAAAATCTCTTCTATTTTCCCTTCCCAGGGAAATCCACGAATCTCCCTTTGAGCCCCCCTTCTTAGCTTGTCTGGGTTGGGTCTTTGGATTGTAGCTTGATTATTCTTAACTTTACATCTGATGTCCACTTAGGAAGTAAATACATACCATGTTTGTCTTTCTGGGTTTAAGACAATTTTCTCAGAATGACTTTTCTAGTTCTATCCATTTGCTTGCAAGTTTCACTATGCCATTGTTTTTAACAGCCGAGTAATACTCCCTTGTGGTTGAGGGGCATCTAGGTTATTTCCAGTTTCTGGCTCTTACCAATAAAGCTGGTATGAACATAGTTGAGCAAGCATCCTTTGTAATAAGCTGGAACATTCTTTGGGTTCATGCCCAAGAATGGTATAGCTGGGTCTCGAGATACAAGTTTGGACTCCATCAGTAATGGAGGAGTGTTCCCCTTGCTCCAAATTCTCACCTGTGTTTTTGATCTGTGACATTTTGACAGGTGTAGGATCGAGTATCAGAGTTGTTTGATTGGCATTTCTCTGATGACTAAATATATCAAACATTTCTTTAAATGTTTGTGGACCATTTGGTATTCTTCTGTTGAGAATTCTCTATTTACCTCTGCATCCCATTTTTAAATTGGGTTATTAATTTTTTGAGGTCTAGTTTCATTAGCTCTTCACATATATATTTTGGAGATCAGCCCTCTGTCAGATGTGGGATTAGTGAAGATCTTTTCCTATTCTGTAGGCTGTCCTATTGATGGGTATCCTTTACTTTCGAGAAGCTGTTCAGTTTCTTGGGGTACCGTTTATTGTCGATCTTTTAACACTGTTGGTGTTCTGTTCAGGAAGTTGTCTCCCATGACAGTGTGTTCAAGGCTATTTCCCATTTTCTTTGGATTCATTTGGACTTTCGTTTTGTGCAGGGTGATAGATACAGATCAATTTGCATTCTTATACATACCAACATCTAGTTAGACTAGCACCATTTGTTGAAAATGCTTGCTGTTTTCCATTGAATAATTTTGTCTTTTGTGTAAAAAACCAAGCGTCCACAGATACGTGGATTTTCATCTGGGTTTTTAATGCCACTATCATTTAGTTTTTATTACTGTTACTATAAATGTACAGGAAATGTGGTAGCTCTATTTGATCATACCCAACCAGGAACTTGGTAGTAATTCTTGTGGTGGGGGAGCCCGGCAGAAAGGTATGTTAAGTGGCATGACACCATAGATGTTGACATTAACATGGTTGGAATGTTGTCGCTTCTGGACTCTTTTGGACTCCAGTGACTTCCCCACCCCCCACTCCTGTTATCAGAGCCTCAAGTGCCTCCTGGCTTCACCTTTTGTCTCTAGAAATGATAGGGGTGAAGTAGGGTCTGAGAACCAAGCAAGCTGTGATGGAGCCAGGAGAGATGACAGAGCCTGGTGATACTGTGACCGGTGCTACCCCAGGCTCCTGTGCAATCCGCCCGGGAGTTCCTTACTTGGCAGGAGGAACACTTGGCGGCTTTCCCCAGGAGCACAGCCAGCAGAGGTAGCAGGTGTGGCTCCTGAGGTAGAACCATCTGCAACAAAACCTGTCCTGCAGCTGTGGGAGGAGCAGGAGGAGCAGCAGGAGGAAACAATCAGTGCTTCCTGGTCTGTGAGTGGTTAGCATCTATATCTCGCACCTAGGTACAGTTGTCATGAAAGAGTTTTAAAGAAAGAAGATGTGTATGAAGCTCTTA
This sequence comes from Cricetiscus sungorus, assembly GCA_030556225.1. NCBI lineage: Eukaryota > Metazoa > Chordata > Mammalia > Rodentia > Cricetidae > Cricetiscus > Cricetiscus sungorus. Next base: position 29,710,941 of record JANBXA010000190.1, on the reverse strand, counting down.
GCTGATGTTGTAGGTGAACTCTGAAGTGTCTCCCTCACTGAAGACTGTGTGGAACCCTCTCTATTGAAAACAGGGCTTCCGTTGTTTGGAAATGCTCAGAATTCAGGGGTGTAGGGGTTGAGGGCCATGGCTGAGACAATGCCCCATCCTGTTACCGCACACATAGGCTGTCCCAATCGTGCTGTGATTTGAGGTGGGTAGGAAGAGGGAAGGGCACTGAACTGAAGGGAGCTCTCAGCTTTTTAACTTGCCGCAGCAACTGTCTGTGTCTGTTAGAAGCAAACCTTGTATCTGTGACTGCAGAGAGAGGCAGGCGTTTAGGTCGGCTGCTGCTGTTCTACAAGGTGTTAATCAACCCTTACAGCCTTACTCACATCTCACAGCACAAGGGCATGATACGCAAATAGGCTCACTTCCTTGCTAGAATGTGGCAAAACAGTTCCAACCTCAGTTCCACTACAACCTCCCTAGATAGTTCTCATTTGCTTTTCTCCCATTTTATCTCGATTTTATTTATTTTACTGTTTAAACCTTGCTGGCCTGGAATTTTCTATGTAGAGTAGGCTGGCTTCAAATGCAGTGATCTGCCCACCCCCTTCTGAATCCTGGAACTAAAGAAAGGCGTGCGCCTATGTGCTGTTGGTGGTGGTGTTTTTGTGTGTGTGTGTGTGTGTGTGTGTGTGTGTGTGTGTGTGTGTGTGTGTGTGAGTTTGAGACAGGGTGTCTCTATAGTTGTGGTTGTTCTAGAATTCACTATGTAAACCAGACTTCCTCAAACTCAACAAAGTTCCTCCAGCCTCTGCCTCCTGAGTGCTGGAATTAAAGGTGTGCACCACCACGTGGATCTGGTGGTAGCATTTAATTTTTTATTAAATTATATCATTTATTCTCTTAGTGAGAAAAGTAGTCTAAAGGAGTATACTTCTGTTGTCTGTAGTAATACTGGGCTTCTTAGTTTTGTTGTCCCCCCCCTCCATTTCTCCCTCCCTCTTTTCCTCTCTCCTCCTCTCCTCTCCCCTCTCTTGAGATAGAGTCTTCATTGTCCCCTGATCCTCTTGTGTGTACCTCCCAAATGCTAGGGTTACAGGTATGCACTACCATGCCCATCTTGTGGTTGTTAATAGCTTGCTTTGGTTATCAGATAGAGAACTGACTCTTAGCTTTGCTGTTGCTGTCTCCTTTACAAGCTTAAGCCTCAATGTGAAGATAGGAACTGTAGTATTACCTACTCCCAGAGGTTATGCTCATAAAAACAAACAAATACACCATAGTGCCTGCCCTTCCTCAGGGTTTTCTCAGTATTTGTAGCCCTTTCTTCTTCCTTAAAGTTGATAACATACAAACAAATGTAGCATGCATTTGTGTGCATGTGAACATGTATGTGTGCAAAACTTAGGAATTGAACTCAGGCATTGCACAAGCACCACTGAGCCTGCACCCCAGCCCACAACACTAAAATGAATTGTACAGCTAAGTCTTACATGTGTATGTGTGACTGCCACACTTTGGGATGCAGAACATGGCTCTTACCCCCAAAGAGTCCCTCTGTCCTCTACAGTCAGTTACCAACCTCCCATGGAGGCTGCTGTTCTGTTACCTTTCCTGCTGTTTCTTAGGCCTATTTGCTTTTGAACTTGGTATCTGGGGTCATCCAGTGTGCATCTTGAGGGGATGGCTCAGTAGTTAAAGCACTTGCTGCACAGGCTTAGGGGCTAGAGTTTAGATTTCGCTCAACCCACATATATACTGGGTGGGGTTGACAGCCTGCCTATTGTTTCTGCCTTGGAAAGGAAAGACGGCATTATGTCCCTAGAGCAAGCTAGGCTAGCAAGGCCCGTCATATTGGTGGCCTCTGAGCTTGCTTGCCTTAATAAGGTGGAAGACCAATTGAGGATGGTTCCTGGTGGCTGGGTCAGGGAACTCGGGAATCAAGCATGTGTGTTCTGGGTTAGGATTAGGGTTAGGGTTAGGGTTAGTGTGAGGTGTGAAGTGAGTAGAGAAGGGCTTGAGCCATTGTAGTCCTCAAAGAAACCAGTATGCCTTTACCTGGGTTGGAGAATCATCCATCACATTAAGGCCAGGTGGTGGTGGTGCACACTTTTAATCCCAGCACTCAGGAGAAGAGTTTGAGGTAATCTGGTCTACAGAGTGAATTTTCCAGGACAGCCAGAGAAACCCTGAGTAGTTAACAGTAGTAACAGAGTAGTTAGCAGTTACCTTCAAAGTCATTGCATCTCTGCACTTTGGACATTGTCTCTTCCCATTGATTGATGGCTGTTGTAATTTTGAAAAAGCAGCTGGAGAGAGAAAGATGTCATTCAACAGAGTTAAGTGCAGGGGATTTTTAATAGGGGAAAGGGAAAATACAAAGGGGAGTGGGGAGAGTGACCTCTGGGGACAGGAGAGGGGGGTTAGAGGATGGTGGAAGTGGGCAGGGCCTTTTTAAAAAGGGGAATTTAGCAGATCTCAGTGAGTTTGAGGCCAGCCTGGTCTACAAAGCGAGTTCCAGGACAGCCAGGACTGAACTGTTAACAAAGAAACCCTGACTAGAAAAAAACAAAAATAACAACAAAAAGAATTAATTAGAAAGGTGGTTGGAGAGATAGATAGCTCAGTGGTTAAAAGCACTGGCTGCTCTTCCAGAGGACCCAGGTTCAATCCCCAGCGTCCTCACTGCAGTCTGTAACTCCAGTTCCAGAGGATCTGACACCAATGCACATAAAACAAAGTTAACCAAAAAGAAAACAGTTATCCAGTTCTAGTATAACTATAGGAACAAAATGCTTGTGGCCATGCTGTAGAGACCACTGGAGCACTGAATTCTAGTCAGCTTTGTCTTGTGGTGAGTATGCTGTGGAACATTAACAGAGTAACACTTTGGGAATTTCAGAGATGCTGCCTACGGAAGCTGCAGTTTCTATATTACACTTCTGGACTGTTTTCACGCAGTAAAGAAGGTGAGTGTCTTGGAGAAGATAAGGCATTTTTCTACACAGCTCTGTTAGAATTCCTTCAGAAGAGGTGTGTAAGGTCAGAAGCATTCCCTTTCTGGTTATAACATTAACAATAAACAGCTCATTCTGAATTTCTCATTGCTTCTGTGCATGCACGGGTTGGAAAAGGCACAGACAGGAGACAAGCTGGGGCTGTCAGTCAGTTGGTTGAGCACCTGTTTGGCATCACAGAAACAAGGCACAAGTACAAGAGTTAAGTACAACTAGTGCTGTTTTACAGAGAAACCTTGTTTCAGAGGAGGGGAAGAAGGAGGGAGGGTTAAGTAATTTAGTTCTCTGTGTGTGTGTGTGTGTGTGTGTGATTTAAAAGAAAAAAAAAGTTGTATCCTTTTTTTCCCTCTGAGGTACAGTTTTTGCACTGCTAGGTTTAAGTACCAACAACACAGTTACTTTTGAGACTTAATATTCTTTCCAGGCAGTGACTTTGAGTTCAGCAGGGTAATTTGGACAGCAATTAATTTGTCACAGAGTTTTATATGAAAATAAATTGGTCACAATTGCTATGTCAAAGTTTCTGGGCTAGGGGTGTGGTGTAAGGGCCCTAAATAGGTGAACAAAACTCCTGCATCCTTAGAAGATGCTCAACATGAATGCAGCACTACTTACTAAGGCATTCCCCGGTGCTCGGTAGGAAATTGGCTTTTCATTTATACCTTTGTTATTAAAAAAGTTTTCTTTCATATTTCAGGCAATGCAGTATGGCTTCTTTAATTTCAACTCATTTAACCTTGATGAATATGAACATTATGAAGTAAGCTCCGGGTTCCTTTTCTTACTCCACACTTCACTGAGGCGTCGTTGACCTGCGTTATCTTTATTAGTGTACAAAGCAATGCTTTTAATTTATCTGATATTGTTGCTTCTGTTATTATTATTTATTATGTGTGTATGATGTGTCTTGTTGAGCTCGTGAGGTCGGAGTCAGTTTTCTCCTCCCTGTCTGCATAGGTCCTGGGGCTCATACTCTCATCGTCATTATGCTTGTGTGGCAAGCATAATGACTTCTTCTTAAGTCACCCTGCTGGCCCAGATAAGGGTTTGGTGGATATGTGCTTGTGAAATGGTTCTCAGAGTCAACCTCATTCACTCACACGTGTGCTATCTCTGCAGTGTTGGTGCTGCAGACATTTAAGGTGCAGGAACATCTGGGTGGTGGTGCACACCTTTAGTCACAGCATTCAGGAGGCAGAGATAGGCAGATTTCTTGAATGTTCAAGGCCAGCCTGGTCACAGATAGCCAAATCTGTATCGGAAAAACAAAGCAAAACAAAACAAAAGATGCAGGAGTAGCCTGCACATAAGATCCAGAGCTTCTTACTGGTCATATGTGCTGTGACCAGAATTCTATTAAGCAGTATGGCTGTGGTGATGTTTCATTGAGGAATGGAGTTTGAATGTCCAGAAAGAACACACAAAAATACTAGGCACACGTAGTGACCTGTCAGCCAGCTCGGGGTTCAGCTGAGAGACCCTCCCTTAATATGTCAATGGAAGTCTTGGGCTTTCACAGGCTCATACCACACATCAACACACACATATGAACCCAACACACAAACATGCATAGACACACATGCACATGAGGGTCAAAAAAAAAAAAATGTAATTGGAAGGTAAGAAACATCACATCTTTAACCCCCCCCCCCTTTTTTTTTTGTTATTCTTATTATTTTTGGGTTTTTTGTCTTGATTCAGGATTTCTCTGTAGCTTTGGAACTTGTCCTGGAACTCACTGCGAAGACCAGGCTGGCCTTGAACTCACAGAGATCCTCCTGCCTCTGCCTCCCAAGTGTTGGGATTAAAGGCCTGTGCCCAGCCCACTTGTGATTCTTAATGGTAGTTTCTGGGTTTAATAATGGTTCCAGACAGAGCAGGTATTCTTTGGTACAGTTTTTGCACTGCTAGGTTTAAGTTCTTTTTTAGTCTTGGTGACCATCCTATAGTGATGGGGATACAGGTTTGAAGTCCTTGTTGTGGGCATAGAAACATGATTAGTTGCTGTGTCTAGTGATAGCCAAGTATACCTTGTTAAACCCTATTTTTGTTGACTCCACATTGTGTTTCAAGTTATGAAAACTAAGCACAAATAGCCAGGTGTGGTGGCAAACATCTTTAATCCTAGCACTCAGGAGGCAGCAGCAAGCTTGAGGCCACCCTGGTCTACATAGTGAGTTTTAAGCCAGCCAGAGCTACAGAGTGACACTCTATCTAAACACAAAAAAAGTGAACATTTTATTGGAGTCTGCCTATTAAAAATCCAGGAGCAGAGCTGAGGAGATGACACAGAAAATAAAATGCTTACTGTGCAAGATTGAGTACCTGATTTTGGATCCCAGTACCCATGGAAAGAGCCCAGTGTGGCAGTGAACACCTGTAATGCCAGCACTGGTGAGGTGCAGAAAAGAAAGCTCACTGGTCAGCTATTTTAGCTAAATCAGAAGGTCCAGATTCATTGAGAATTTGTCTCAAAAATAAGGTGGTGAGGAGTTGACCTCTGGTGTACATCTCCCCCCCCCCCCCCCTCTCATCTTCTCTCTCATGTGGGAACGTCGATTATTATTGCCAGACTGAATTCTCTGACCCTGCCAGGACTGGGACTGCCATATCAGATAAAGAAGACGGGGCAGGAGAAAATGTACGGTCAGGAAAATTCACAGATATCTTCTATGTTTTTTAAACTTAAAAGACATATTCTTGATTCTAGGATTCTGTCTTCCAAACAGATGAGTAAGATAACTGTAGTAAAGGCTCCCTGGAGGCTTTTCTTTGTGTCCTGCTGTAGTTATTTTGAGTGAACTTCCTCAGAAGGAGAGGAGGCTCCGCAGACAGTGCTGCATGCGCTCGTATCCCAACTCCACAGACAATTAGCCTTTGCTGTCAATTTCTGAAGGGCTTTTACTTGAGGAAATTGAAATATAACTGAAGTGTTTTGTTGATGGTCTGGGCCCTTTTTGTGGCAAAGATAAAGCTTATCCCGGGATTCACTGGTGACAGCTGTTTCTTCCTTGTAATGCCAATCTGTTTCTAAACTGCAGTATGTAACTATGTCCTTCAGTGTCTTATAACTAAATTGCAAAACAAATGTTGTCCCTCTTCATCATCGCCGCCCCTCCCCCTCTCCCCCTTCTACCCCCCACCCCCGGGTGAGCCAGACTAGCCGAATTAGAGTCCCAATGTGAACATGGGCCTTTGATCCCAGCACTCGGGAGGTAGAGGCAGGTGGATCTCTGTGAGTTCCAGACTGGCCTGGTCTTCAAGAGCTCATTCCAGGACAGCCTCCAAAGCCACAGAGAAACCCTGTCTCGAAAAACCAAAAACAACACCACCAAAAAATGTTTTCTAGGTACACAAAATACTAAAAATAGCAGCGGGCATATGAAGCACTGTGTTTCTGCTACCACAGTTGTTAAGTGATTTTTCTCTTTAGGCGCTGATTCTCTCTATCACAGTCAATTACCTTTTACTTCTTGAAAGTCTTGTAATGCTGGGTTTGATGGTGCGTGCTTGTAATCCCAGCACTTGGAGGCGGTGGCAGACAGAGCCCTGTTGAGTTCAAGGGCATCCTAGTCTACATAGCAAGTTCAGACCAGCCATGGTTATGTAGAGTGAGACCCTGTGGATCAAGTAATAACCAGGTAGTTGATGGCGTAAGCAAAGAAACACTTTTTAAACAAAGGGATGACACCAGGAAGATTAGCCGTCCCTTGGGATACTCAAAGCAGGGCACAATAAATTTCTATCTTGTGCTCCTTAGTAAGCAGCTGACAGGCTAAAGCTTTGAACTCTGAGAGCACTGAGAAAGGGTGGTGGAAGGAGATATTGTTCCCAGGTTAATTGTGCTCGTCTTTGCTTTGTAGAAAGCAGAAAATGGTGATTTCAACTGGATAATACCGGAGCGATTTCTTGCCTTCTGTGGACCTCATTCAAGATCCAGGCTGGAGAGTGGTATGCAAAACTATGGAACCAGGATAGCCTCGTCTTTTTCCTTTTGAAATAGAACAGCAAGCAGGGCACAGTAGCATGTGCCCATTGTCCCAGCTGTTTGTGAGTCTGAGCGAGGCAGGCGGGTGCTTTGAGACCTGATACGAGTGTGCAACATGTTTGAGTGTCTGGGTGCAGTATTCTATGGTCACCTTCTGGCAGTGGGGCTCCTGAGTAGAGAGACCAAAGAATTAAGCTAAGCTTGACTCAGTTATGATTTAACCACTCTGGTTATTTGAGCACTTGTTTTGTCTGGATGTTAACTTTTTAAACTCTCGTTTTTTACAGTTATAATCAAATTGGTACTCAGGCCCCAATCCAGACTCTGTTTCCACCACTTTCAGGTGAAACTGTTTTCCGTTGTTTCCTTCCTGCATTTTACAAGATGTGCTGCATTTCTTTATATAGGTTACCACCAACATTCTCCTGAGACTTATATTCCATATTTTAAGAATCACAATGTAACTACCATTATCCGTCTGAATAAAAGGATGTATGATGCTAAGCGCTTTACGGATGCTGGTTTCGATCACCATGATCTTTTCTTTCCGGATGGCAGCACTCCTACTGAGTCAATTGTCCAAGAATTTCTGGAGATTTGTGAAAATGTTGAGGGTGCCATTGCTGTGCATTGCAAAGGTGAGCAGCTAGGTTAGGTTAAAGGGCATTCAGTGTACATATGAGTATATATGTAGAAATGTATCCTTTTATGTTACATGGCAAGACACATGACACTGTACCTTTGAAAGAATGACCTAAGTGTTTTCTTTTATGACATCATCGTGTGTGTGTGTGTGTGTGTGTGTGTGTGTGTGTGTGTGTGTGTGTGTGTCTGTCTGTCTGTCTGTCTGTCTCAGTTCTCTCACCATATAGTCCCTGGGATTGGACCCACATCTGCAGACTTGGCAGCAAGTGCTTTTACCACTTGATCCATCTCACTGGCCAGAAAGAATGATTTTAAAACCCTAAAATTGTATGTTCAGCATAGTAAATTACTTTCATGAGTAAGCAAGCCTACAAAGGCGTATCACATTGAAGTGTGTGTATTTATTTGAGAGTCTGTCGTGTGCCTGTGTGGTAAGTTCTTAGGATGTCAGTGGTAAGATATGACAGAATATATTTCAGCAGCTATAATAGCCTCTGATAGTAAATGTTCAATGAATGGCTGTAAATGATGTGCTGTATGAATATAGTAGAGTTAATTTAACTTCAGTGTGAGGTAGTTAATTAAGGAGACAAGGGATATAAATAAACACTAAGAAAAATGTATTGGCGAGGAAAAGATAAATAAAACAACCACCAAATTTCTGGAGTTAAAACTGTATTTGTAGTTAGGAATGTAGTTATAATCACAACATTCAAATGTTCGTTTTGCAGTGGAAGATGACAAGACATACCAAAAAATAAAATGGAAGGGGAGCCAGAAAAGTATACAAAAATCCACAAAAACTATCCTTGACAATGATCAGATAGTGGATTCTTCAGATGAGGGATTTAAAACTGCTCCTTCAGCAGAGCTTATGGTGAAAAGTAAATAAAGTAAAAGAAAGGGGAAAATGTGTGAGCAAAATCCAAGTATCAATAGAAGACAAAAACCATAAAAGTAAACCCCAAAAACACTTGTGGAAATTAATTTAAAAACTTGACTGGCAGGGTTGCAAAGCAGACTATCTCAGGCAGAAGGAAGAAGCCAGGACTGTAAAGAGCAGAGCTGGAGAGATGGCTCAGTGGTTAAGAGCTCTTCCAAAGGATCCGGGTTCAGTTCCCAGCGCCCACATGGCAGCTCACAACTGTCTGTAACTCCACTTAGGGGATCTGATGTGGCAGACATACATGCAGGAAAAAACCCAATGTACATCAAAGAAAAAAATAAAAAAGAAGAAGAAAAAGAGAAGAAAAGGTCACCAGATCTGAGAATAAGGAAAAAGGAGCAAAACCTAGCAGAGCTGTGGGATGACGTCTGCAAGACCAGATGTGTTTGGTGGATGCTCCAGGGGAGGAAAGAGGGAGGCCTAGAAAATTTTCCCATTTTGATGAAAGACATGAGTGTAGACATTTTCCGAACTCTGCAAACTCAGATTCACACAATGGTACTTTATAATAAGACTGTCTAAAGACAGAGACACTGAAAGAACCAAGAGAGGGAATGTCCTAGTTAGCAGATCTTCCATTGGAAGCTGTGGAGGTTAGGGGCAATGAATTGGCAATAATCTAGGGAAAATCCTACAGCCAAGTGGAAGTATCCCAAAGAGGCAAGTATTTCTGGTAGAGGCAAATATGCACATATAAGGTGAAAGACTAGTATAATATAACTACTGTAACACATTTTAAAAAGGGGGGGAGTCAATACAAAAATCAACCCCCCCCAAAAAAAAATCACCTTTAGCTACACTGATGAAGATAAAAGAGAAAAGGCTCTATTATTACAATGAGAAGTGACAGTGGGGACAATAATGGACATTCTATGGAAATGGTAAGAGGACCTGACCTTAGATCTACATGTAAAAGTTAGGCATGTCTGTAGGCACCTTTAACCTCTGCACAGGGTTTGGAGCAGACAGGAAGTTGGCTCGGCTTCCAGGCCTGTCAGCCTAGCTGAAAACAGTAAGCTTGAGGTTCATTGAGAGACCCTGTTTGAAGGGGATAAGTTTGAGAGTGATACAGATGCACACATATGCACAGGTAAAGACGAACACATGTGAACAACCAGTAAGAGATTACTCTGGACATTTGCAGAAAACAAAAAGTTGAATAGTGGAAAATTCCTAGAAACACAAAACCCACCAATGCAGTGTCCCCATGAGATGCAGAAGGTGGGTTCAAAGTCCAACACGGAGAAGGCTGAATTGCAGTGAACTTCCCTGATGAAGGAAAACTCTGGACCAGAATCATCACCTGTGACTGACACCAGTTCTCAGAGACTTACTCAAAGATTTAAGAGAACAAAGACCTCGTAAGTATGAAGCCAGGGTTGCCTTGCTGCCTAACACAAGCAAAGAAGTTGAGCAATCCTATCAACAGTGTGAACATCCCTAACAAAGTGTTTACCGGTTGAATTCAGTAACATAGTAAACGGATTGTAGGGAGCTGGGTCTTCATTGGTAGAGGGGTTGCTTTGTAAACATGATGACACGGATTTGATTTGTCATGGTATGCACCTGCAATCCTAGTGTTGGTGGATCAGAATTCAAGGTTACCCTCAGCCACATAGTGGGTTTGAGGCCATCTGGGGTACAGGAAGCCCTAAAATAATGCAATACAGCAAAGTAATAAAGCGATTGTCCCGGAATCATAGAAGTGGTGCAACATAGAAAAGTCTGTGAATCTCCACGGTAACGGCGAAGTCCAAAACCACATCATCATCTCTGCTAATGTAGGAATGGCACTTGGCATCTCCCTTTCATGATAAAACCACAGAAGACAAAGAAGGACGGTCTCTCCACATAATGGAAACTGTCATACTGGGTAGCAAGAGGCTGAAATGTCATTGCTCACTATCATCTGGGGTGGGTTTTCCTAGCAGCCACCTCGGTTCTCTTCCATACAGTTCCAGTTCCAAAGCCACTGCATAGTTGGATGTGTTTGCTTCAACATCACCCTTATTGTAAATCGAGTGGATCAGGGAGAGCCCTCTGGAGATCGAAAGCAATGTTTATATATAGAATGGCTTATTAAAAGAAGTTGTGATGTCAGCGAATCTGTCATCTGTACTATGAGCTGCCTGCATGGAGGCGTGAAGGCAGACCCGCTCTCCGATGGAAAGCTAGAAGTCTCTTTGTCCTGTTCAGACGTTGAGTGGCCTGGAAGAGGACATTATGGAAAGCAGCATGCTTACTAAAAACAGCACCAGTTGGAATGCTGATCTCAACCAAAAATTTCTTCTGAGTTGACACAGCCCATTAACCATCATAGGAGTTCATTGTCATGGCCGCTGTAAGAGGAGTTAACTCAGCATGTACAGTGCTTGCCAACGCCAAGTGTGAGACTGGAGTTCAGACCTCCTGAGCTCGCACAAATGCTAGGTGGTCATGTGTCCATCGCACCAATCGTTACAGGGAAGGAAGGGATGGGATTTCCAGACTGTAGTAGCTTGCCAAGCCAGCCATATGGGTGAAATCAACCCATCCGGTTTAATTCAGAAGCCCTGTCTTGTGAATAAGGTGGAGAGCAATGAAGGAAGTTCTGAAGACTTCTGGTTAAGGCTCCTTATGCCTGTGCCCGTACAAATGCATCATACATACACGCTCACACACAGAGACACACATAAAATGGAAGGAAGAATTAAAAAGAAAAGGAGAAACGAGGCTGAGGGTAGAGTTTAGGGCAGAGTGCTTGTCTTACATGTCCTCAGCATTCCTCAGCTAAAGTGAACAGGTACCGACGTTGAGTAGGCAATAACTGTTGGATGTGGTAGCAGATACAAGGCTTGGGCAGAAAACCCTATTTTTATTAGTGGGCGTGTGTGTGTGTGTGTGTGTGTGTGTGTGTGTGTGTGTGTGTGTGTGTGTGTGTGTGTGTGTGTGTCTGTGTTTGTGTGTGTGTGTGCCTGTGTGTGTGTGAATGAATGAATTATGTGTGCCCCACAAATGCAGGTATCTGAGCCAGAGGATGACTAATCTAGAAATGGAGTTACAGGTAGTTAGGAGGCACCTGATGGTGGATTCCCTTGGGGGATTTCAGAAGGGTCCAGTCTTTGCTCCTCGGCTGCATCCCACTTAGGTCTCAAGGGTGAGCGGCCTGGTGCCGGCCTTTTTACATCTTCAGACTGACTTTGTAGAGGGAGGCAAGCCCTGGGAATTACTTGCAATTACACCAGGCTCTGTTGAGAAAATTGCCCACTGTCTCTGGATACACAACCAGGTTTCATTGGTTGGTTTGTTTTTCTAGCTGGCCTTGGTCGAACAGGTACTCTGATAGGCTGCTACCTCATGAAGCATTATAGGATGACAGCAGCTGAGAGCATTGCCTGGCTTAGGATCTGCAGACCTGGTTCAGTGATTGGGCCCCAGCAGCAGTTTCTGGTCATGTAAGTACACTGGAAACTTGTCTACTGTTGACAGCAGGGATGGGTGGTTTGTCCTTAAGGAATGCTGTATTTTGATGTTGTTTAAACACTCTAGGAAACAGTCAAGCCTCTGGCTGGAAGGCGACTATTTCCGTCAAAAGTTGAGAGGGCAGGAGAATGGACCCCTCAGAGCTGCCTTCTCCAGACACCTCTCGGATGTTGATGATATTTCGATAAGTGGGCTTGAGAATCAAGACAAGCAAGAGTCTGAGCCGGTAATGGAACCATCCCGATCACGCTGTTGTTATTGCTGTAAATGCTGTTGAGATCCTTGTAGGGCATGGAGAAAACAATAGGTAACGATAATAAAGTGGCTTCGAAGGGGCTGTCACACACACAGTCGTGTTTAGATATGGCCGTCTCTAGAAATGTTTGACTGAAAAGAAAGTTGTGTGCACATAGAATGTTTTACTTCCTAAACACAGGTGAAAATAAGCAGCAGGGAGTAAGCTCTTCAGGTGGATCTAGTTAGTCCCCCCACCTCAGCATCCTTACCCTCATATCAGCTGCTTTAGTGGTTCAAATGGAGAACTTTCAAAGAAGCAGGCAGGACCACTCGGTTAAAAGGTAATGAATGGACGATGAAACTTTAACAAGTTCTAAAACCAAAATTCCATATGTATCTTTTCTCTTTTATGAAGAGAAGGCTTTGATTGTCTTGAAATATGGCTGGTAATTTGCAGCATTCAGGAGAAACTTAAAGTGTGTGTGTGTGTGCGTGTGTGTGTGTGTGCGCGCGCGCGCGCCTATGTATGTCTGGGTAAGTAGCCGCTTGGCTTTAATAGCAACCAAAGTTGATGATTGCTCAGTGTTTCCTCTTGTTTTTATTGTTGTTTCAATGCATACAGTATAGTGATGATGATAATGAAATCAATGGAGTGACACAAGGAGACAGGCTACGGGCCCTGAAAAGTCGGAGACAATCAAAAGCCAACACTATCCCCCTCACGTGAGTGGTTTCTATCTTATGTGTGGGTCCCTTGTGGACGTTTTCTGGCATACTTTTTACCCTAGCTACACACCTATTTGCAGTGGCCACTTGTGTGATTTAAAATCTAGAGGTGCTCGCCTGGGAAGTGCTCAGACATTCATTTATCTGTGTTCTACTGTAACCTCAGGAGCCATGAGAGCTAAGAAACCAATATTAGGAAAAGTTCTGTCCATAGACGGTCAGCTGTCACACACACCTCAAGAGAGTAACAGATGTCAAGACCCGGATAATAGAGTTGGCCACAGTTATTGAGATGGTTATATGTCAGTCTGCACACAATTGCCATATGATGTCTTAAAACCATCATATCATCTCATGGTAATGGTTAACTCATCTCCAAATTACTATTTTATAGTTATTTTTATCTGGAGAATTGTTTTAAATTGTAGACAAGGGTTTCACTCAGTAAGAGGTTTGGTAGTTACTGGGTGTTTTCAGCCCCACACGAACTTCTTAAGCACTTGTGTTAATTTGGTCCAGCTACAGGGAATATCTGTGAGTGGTGTGCAAATATGGGGACCCAAACTATGCAGCCACTGTTCCTTTCTCGGGCTTCTCTTCAATAGGAGTTTCCCCCCAGGCAGTTGCTCCTGTCCTCCTCAGAGCTTCCCTTTCACTGTTAACTCCATATCCAGCTCTTCTGAGAGGAAAGGCTGATGGACGTCAGTCTCCTGAGTATCTGGAGGTACAGTGAGGAGTTATTGATGTGGTTTTTCAGTCCAAAGCAAAGTGTCAAGGTTTTTCAACATAAGCCCTATGTGAATTTACAATGTTAATTCCGACTTTAGGTATCTATTAAGCAATCTCCTCTTAAATGGTGCCTTTTATATAATTTATTTTATGTAAAAAAGTAGATATATAGTATATGGAGTACATAAACTTCAGATGCCATTTGTTTTTAATTTCATGAATGTTTTTCTCTTGAGGCTTTTCTAGTTATTTTTATTCACAAAATAATCATCCTGAACTAATTCTAGGTCTGATGGTTGAAGGAAGATCATGCCTCCAAGCAGCCCGCCACAGACATAGTTGATCTTTTGAGTCATGTGGGAGCTTACCTTATAATGCAGCTTCTGGTTAGAACTTCTGGGGTGGGATCTGAGTCTAACTTTCTAACAAGCCTCTTTGCCTTCCCCTTGCTCCTGGTGGGGTGGGGCGTGACATCCTTGAATTGCAGATGCTTTTGTGTGTCACTTCTGGTGTTAAATTTGTCTGTCCATTGCCTCTTTCTTTCTTTTCTTCCTTCCTTTCTTTTTCTTTTTCTTTTTCTTTTCTTTTTTTTTTTAATTTTGGTTACTTTGGTTTTTTTTTTTTTCGAGGCAGGGTTTCTGTGTGTAACTTTGGAGCCTCTCCTGGCATTCAATCTGTAGGCCAGCCTGGCCTGCAACTCATGGAGATCTACCTGCCTCTTGCCTTCCAAAGTGCTGGGATTAAAAACATGCTCCACCACCGCCTGGCTCAGCCTATTTTTTAATAGGTTGTTTTATTCCGTATTCAGAAGCTAGCTCAGGAGTTAGAGGATACAAATTCTGCTTCGTCAAATTTCCTGTTTTCAGCCAGAGAGATGGCTCAGTGGTTGAGAGCCCTTGCTGCTCTTGTAGAGGCCCTAAGTTTGACTCCCAGCACCCAGATCAAGTAGCATGCAAAACACCTGTCAACTCCCACTCCAGGGAATCTCTGCTCCCTGCAGGTGTGCAGGCACCCAAATTTTTTTTCTTTTAAGTGGTTTTACTTTTAAAGTTCTTGTTAAATAAAACTTTCAGGAAATTCTACCTTACTCTATTCAGAAAATGCTTTCTGGGACTGAAATTATTATTAAGGAAGCGGAGATTATGCAGTTCATAGCATGAAGACTAAAATGTACAGACATGTGGAACTGGCAGATGATTTCACATGTTCCACCACTCAGGAGACTATGCGTGGCTGCCTGGTCTCTAGAGGTCTGATGTTCTCTGTAATGGCTAAATGGTAGCAGCTGGAGGGTTTGGGAGGCTGCTTGCAGGGGGCCTGGGAGGGAAGGAAGAAAGGAAAGTGAGGGAGAGGAGGCAGCTAGGCCAGAAAAGACTGGGCAAAAGGACTGGCTTTATTTAATGTCACCCTACCCCACCAGGGTTGAGAAAGGACAAAAGGATTGTGGGTGCTGACGCGCTCAGAGCGAAGCTGAACTTTTAATAGGACAGCCCTCAAATTGCCCCCTGTCCACATAGATAGCAAACATGTAGCTTCATTTAGAGATTAGAAAACTCTGAGGTCTTTTGTGGGGAGTGTGGTAAATCCACATCCCTCAGTTCCTACCTCCCCACTCGATTCAGGCATTGGTAAATTATTCACCTCCATATAGGTTCCTGGACACAAGAAAATATTCAAAGAAAGAACCAAATGAGAAATGTCCTGAGGATGGTACAGTGAGATATTAAACGACTCTCCTGGCGACTGGTTTCTCTTCCGAAAATGCCAGCGCTGGGGAAAAGTTTGTGTTATTAGAAGTGGTAATGTAGCTCTCTCATTGGAGAGCCTGCCCCATCCTGACTTGCGTGAGGTTGGTAACTCACTTAGCACCATAGCGTTCTGTGCTATCTGACCTTTAGTTAAGACTGGTTGGCAAGTGTATTCTCCATGCTGAAATGGACTTGTTAGCTTGTTAGCAACTAATTCTGCTTGTATTAGTTGTTTTTCCTGTGCTGTGGTTGAAATACCACGGTGGGTGGAAGGGGGGGGCATAATTCACCATGGTAGGTAAGTCATGGCAGCAGGAGACTGAGGGGGCAGCTGATCACAGCTCATCTGATGCATGTGTGTGCTCAACCCACTTTCTCCTTTTCCCCCTCCATGGTGTGATTCCACATGGGTTTCCCATCTCAGTTAGTCTAATCCTAGATAACCCCTCACAGATGTGGCTTGTCTCCTGGGTAATTTGTATTTTGTCAAGTTAACAGTGTTGACCATCAGACTGCCCATCACATCACTCTGTGTGCCACTAACTACGTATGTTAGATTTGCAGGAGAGAATGAATCTAGGGTAGGGTTGTAGTGGTATCCTACAAGGTCATATGGTAGAAACATACAATTCCTTTATAAAAATCACTTAATGCCAACAGTGCGTGAGAGACCAGTGAACGTTTCAACAAAGAAAATAACTCTTAGACTTTGACTTTTACCAGAGGAACAAATGAAATCTACAGACTCCATTTGCATTCCACTCCCAAGTAAGATGACATTGTAGTCAGTGACCATAATGACAATAAGGTGGAAAGTGGTTGAGGAAGACCTTGGCAAGCCGAAACTGGATTTGTGATACACACTTGCAATTCTAGCATCTTGGAAGATGGACATAGGGAGATCAGAAATTCATGGTCATCTTCAACTACATAGTAAAGTCAAGGCCAGCCTGGGCAACAGGAGACATTTTTTTTTTTTAGGAATACAGGAACAGGAAGAGAAGGAAAAATAAATACCAAGTTTTGAGTGTGTAATGGTTCCTTTTCCGTTGCTGTAACACCGTAACCTAGGCAATGTGTAGAAGAAGATGTTCATTTGGGCTTACTGTCCCTGGGTGACAGCAAGCAAAGTGGCAGCCTTGGCAGCTGGAGCAGGAAATGGAAACTCAGATTTTGAGCTGTAGGCAGGAAACAAAGAGATCCACATGGGAATGACAGGAGCCCATTGCCAGTGACATACTTCCCACCAAGGCCATACCTCCTAAACCTAACCTTCTCAACCAACTGGGGACCAGTGTTTAAACAGCTAAGGCTGTGAGGGCCATCTCTTTCAAGTCAACTCAGGTAGTATAAACATACAGTGGTAAAGTTGATGGCTTCTGGTCAGGTGTGCTTGTGCGACCCATACTGTTCCCCCTAACTCCCAACTGAGGGAGGAACTCAGTTCCACCTCATGGTCATGCCTCCTTTGTCAGTCAGGCTGTGGGTTGTTTCTGCCTCCTTTTCTTCCTGTGCTCAGGTGTAGGGTTCTGCAGACCGTGGCCAGCTGAAGTATTGTCAGCCAGCATGGTGGGGTGGCTATGCAACTAGAGCTGGAGTCTAACCATGTGTTCCTGTGTGTTAAACTAAAGTCAGCGTTTTTGTCTCAACAGAAATCGGACCACCACTACCACCACCACCCTTGTTTCCCGCCCCTTTGCCATCACAGTTGCTGTCCTGGGACTTTTAGGTTGTCTTAAAGCCACAGGTGGCTCTATATTTTACTACATGACTTATTTTGTCTTCCTGATGCGAACATCTGTTCTTTCCCCTTCCACCCTTTCCAGATGTCCCCTAGCTGTGCTGACCTCTGCACTGTGTAGTGTTGCCATCTGGTGGATTGTGTGTGACTACATTCTCCCCACCCTGCTGTTCTGTCTTGATGGCTTCAGAACACAGTAGCCATCCGGACCTTTGCAGATAGTTTGCTGTGTAAGTTTCCTGTTCCATTTCTTCTCTCTGCCTTCCCCCCCCCCCCCCCCCCCGCCCCATTGTGTCCAGTGTGGTTTTCAAGGTGCATGTGTTTTTCCTTCTGGCTCTCCTGGCTGTTTTGGTTTGCTTATTTTCCAGGGTCCTCTTTCTGAATCTTTTCAGTGAATGTGGTAGTAGGAGCCAGGAAGGTCCTCAGTGGTTCTTTTCAGCCAAGGATGTTAAAAATAATTTTTTAATTTTTTTTTTAAGTTTTACTAGTTATTTATAAATATGGGTATTGGAACAGTTATCTTTCCTGTCAGGAATGTTTGGGTAGTTGAGCTAATTAGTCTGGTCTCCTTTCTACTGGGGCTGTGCATACCTCTCATGTCCTGTACCTTGAGTGTCTCTCCTGTCAGAAGGGTTTTCTCACCATTTCTTTAGCAAAGATTGGGTTTTGCAGCACTGATGGATAGTGAGGATTGTAGCCTGATTCTGCCCCTCTTAAAGTCACCTGTCTTTATGTAGAACCATCCTCTCTCATGTCACATCTTCCTCTGTGTTAAGTGAGGATAGGAGGCAGGGAGCTGGCTGTCTCCTTTGTGCTCAATATAGTCTCTGGATTCTGCTTTTTTCCTTTCCCAAACATAGATAGACTATCTTTATTAGATTATGTATACATGCTTGTATTCTCTTGAGATCTGTCGTCGTCTTTCCACCAAAATGTGGCAGGAAACACCCATGTGGAGCACCACAGTTAAGGTACACATAGGGAGAGTATGTCCTACAACAACATTCCGTATCTGTTTGATTTCCATTACCTTCTGTTCATTCCAAAAATGACATTCTTGGACTTAGAAATTACCAAAGCATGCAGAATTCCGTAGTCTTTTCTGGTCCTTTCAAGTGTTTTCATATGACTGAGATAAATGAAAACTGAGTCAGAGTCTACTCTTTTAAGAAGAAAAAAAAAAAACCTACCAAACACATTTTTATTTATGGCATTTCCTTGAATATCTTAGGTGAGTTTATAGTCTCACATTTACACTCAGGTTTCTGCAGAATTGTTTTTGTTTTGGTCTTTTCCATCTACTGACTGAATAGCAGTGATGCTCTTTATAGTTCATTTTTCTCAGACTGGTCCAAGATCTGACCATCGTGGTCCACGATGTTCTGAATGGGTGGAGTTGCTGCTAATAATATTTGTCTTAAGGCTCAAATGTCTTCGGTTTAAATGTTGCTTCTTCTGGGGATTTCTTCCTTAGTGTCCTCTGCAAGATTTAGGTTGGTCATCTCTAGCTGGTATCATCACCCGCCACAATTCAAGACCTAAGCAGGGCATTCCATTTAGTTCCTGGTCACTTTCTTCCTAAGAGGCCTACCTTGTGGGTGACAGATGACTGTTCCACTGTGATTGGCCCTGCCGTGAGCCTTGCCTAGCAACCATTAAGAATCCATTGGCTGATGGACTGGAGCCTAAGGCCAGAAAGCATTTAATGTTTTATGTCTAGTGCCTCCATGGGGGACAGTGCCACTAGAGAAAAGCTCTGTGGTAGTGGCCCCTTAGAAAGCTATCCAGGCGTGGCTTTGGTGGCGCACACCTTTAACCCCAGTACTTGGGAGGTAGAGGCAGGTGAATTTCTGTGAGTTCGAGACCACCCTGGTCTACAGAGCTAGTTCCAGGACAGGCTCCAAAGCAATACAGAGAAACCCTGTCTTAAAAAACCAAAAAGAAAAAGCCACACAGACAGATATTTCAAGGCTCAGCGGGACACGCTTGGCCCCTCAGGTTTTCTGTTAACTTGGCTGCTTGTCTCACATTTTCACTGTTAGAAATCAGAGCCACCACAGAGAAGGCAGTAGTCTATGGTTATTTGGGCACTAGGTAAGGAAGATGAATGCAGACTTCACTGGGGAAGATAGAGAGGAGAAAAATGTATACTCCGTATATTGCATGGGGGAAAAAACATGAGGAGGGCAAGTGGCAGAGGGAAATACTTGAGTTAGGCTCTGTCGCCCTGTTGAGTCAGTTTAGTCTTAGAGCTATGGAGGTGTAGTCTTAGAGCTGTCCCACTGTAGTGATGTGTGCTAACTGCTCAATCAAGTCAGATAAACTGAGGCTTCCCTGGAGTGATTAATGTGTGCTAAATTCCCTTCTGAGTGTCAAAGCTCCACAGAGATTAGTAACTACTAATGCCATTATTTCGTATTCATTTACACTTCTATTTTATAGAAAAATTAATGCTCTAAAGATGCATCTTCAGTCAACCCAAGAAATACTCTTTGAATGAGTTGTAGTTCTTTGTTTTGTGTGGAATCAGGAGCAGATTTTCCGAGCAGGCACTGGTTTCTTGGTTTTTTTTTTGGTTTTTTTTTTTTTTGGTGCTAATGACCTTATAGCGAGCAGGCACTGGTTTCTTGGTTTTTTTTGGTTTTTTTTTGGTGCTAATGACCTTATAGTATGGTGGGTCAAGAAGAAGCTGCACAGGAAAATCAGATGTACACACTGCCCAGAAACTTGGGAAAATCAAATGGATTTGGTACCTTTATGCCAAATTCTAGGTTCATATCTTTAAGTGAGAGAAATATTTCCTCCTAGATTTGTATCAGCAGAAAGAAATGTTAGCAGCTGGGTGGGAGAAGTAATGTTAATATTTTGTATGGCCCAGTATAGGGTACCCTAACTGTGATTGACAACTAAAAGAGCTTTTTAAAGGAGAGTTCCCCACAGTAGGGATGATAAAGGAGCCCTTGCTGCCCCAGCCAGTACTCCACCTTATGTTACACATTATGTGTGCGTGTGAGTCCTCGTGCCCATGCTAAGTTGTTAGGTCATTTCTTAAATCCTGTCTTGGGGAGCTGGGTTCGTGTCTTAGGGCAGTTGGATCCTTCTTAAGTCACCTTTGTGTGTTCGCCTACTGATCAGTTTTGGACATGGGCAGATTCAGTCAGGGCTCGGTTGCCTATGAAATTGCAGAGCTTTCAGAACAATCATGGGCTAACAGAAGTGTTTGGCTGCCTTTGCTGTGGGGAATTCACCCTTGTCAGAACGTGAAAATGTTTGCTCTGTTGTCAGTCACCCTGGTCATGACAGGCCTGTGAAGCAGGCTCCTCCTTCATTGAAATAATTTACCTTTTCTCCTTCCTCTAGCAAACATTGATGGAAATAAATGAATGTTTGTGGTTCTGAAGCAAAGACTTGCCTGCCAACATCTTTTGATGTTTTCTGTCATTTTTCCCTCTGACAGTTCAATGAGAATTAATTACTTACAGAGATCATGCTTTGTGGCCTGTTCTCTCGGATTACGTTTTTCCTTCTGGGCAGTCTTCTGTCATGGGAAGGCTTTTAGATTTTAGTTAAGACAAGTATCATAGCATTTAATGACTAGTAAATATTTATGATGCAGACAAAACTGAAATTTTGCTCGAATGTTTTTAAAAGTTTCATTGGCATATAAAATTATTATTACTTGGCATGTGGAATTATTATTACTTTGCAGTTTATTATGTCTACTTTCTGCTTTGACCAGTGAATAGTGATTTGCTAATTTTATATTCAAACACATTAAAATAATGTGCTTTATGACATCACTTTGTGAATAAAATCTGAGAGTCCACTTTGACAGGTTTGAGTAATAGATTGGTTTGTGTATTTCATAAAATGCCAGGTCCTTCATTTCCCAAAGGCAAAACACCCTGGTCACCTCCAAATAACCTTCAAATAAAATGAGGTGCTTGGTATAAAAATGTGCTTGCAAGTGGCAACTGTGGTTGTGGAAAATTCTTCAGTTTGCAAAACAAATAATTATACCAAAGTGCAAAATTGCCTTCCTCTGTCAACTATTTAAAAGTTGTGTTAGTGAATATAATCTTACCTTTTTCCAACTGTTTTCAGAGTAATTCTTCAGTCCAGTGTTCAGAGCTGTAAAGCCCCTGACCCTAACCTTTCTGGCAGTGCAGGCCTTACTAAACGAACCACAAGATCTGCTTCGGGGAAAAGCAGTCTTAAAAGGTGAGAAAAGAGTCCTATTCTGGAAGTCCTGTGTGTTTCCAGTTTACTCTTTTGACCCTGCTTCTGGGACTGGCAGGAAGCTAGGAAGGTGGAGGCTTGGTGATGAGAACGGAGGCACCACGTACGTTCCTGGCTATCCACAGGAAGTTCCTCGTGTCGGAAGTATGGTCTCTGGCATGAGATGGGAAAGTTGATACAGGGAAACGCAGGGTGTTGCTCCATCGGGAGGAAGCCTCCTCGTGTCTGTCTGGTACAGCTCAGTGAGTCATGGCAGAGCCTGAGTGAGACTCTAGTCCTGATGCCCATTCTCTGCCCACAGTCCTGTCACAGCCTGCTTCTGCTTCCTCTTTTGTGTCCTCAGTTGTCACGTCTTTTCATTTACGATAGGCTCTGTCTGTCATAATCCAGAGGCAAACATGTAATTCTTAAGATATTCTACCAGCAGCCCTGATGGGGGAAGAACAGACCACACCGTTGCTGTTTCCTGGCCACCAAAAGCAGGCTCTCAAGCATCATTGCCCTGCATGGTGATGTTTCACTTCAAAATGGGCAGTTCTGGGGTTAATTGTGGCCGGCCAGGTTCTACACCCTCCATCCTGTTTACGGTTCCCATCGCCTTCATTACTTGGTGTCAATTCATCCCCAGCGAGGTCCACCATCACTCTGGGTTCTAATGCTTTTGTGTTTTGTTGTTTTTCCTCGTTGCTGAACCTTTTATATAATTTCACTATGGAGCTAGAGTCGTCTGAGAACAGGGTGAAGAACCAAAATGGGTTCTGGAGAATTGTCAGGCAGGCACAGACTCGGAAGTTAGGGATTTTATGTGTGTGGAGTGTTGGTGCCAGGGAACATTAATCAGCCTCCCTGGAGCTGGAGTACAGGCAGCTGTCAGCTGCCTGGCGAGGTTGCTGGGACCAAACACAAGGTTAGGGAAGCAAGTAGAAGGGAAGCAAGAACTCTGATTCTTTGGCATGCCTCCCCAACGTGCTTGAAATTTTAATTAGATATTAAGTATTCTTGTTCCTTTAATTCTGTGGTTCCAACTTGACAAGAAAATTATAACACTGACAAAAGGTTAGATTTAGGTGTGCACAGTGTCCAAGTTACCAAAGAAAAATA
Source organism: Cricetiscus sungorus (assembly GCA_030556225.1). Lineage (NCBI taxonomy): Eukaryota > Metazoa > Chordata > Mammalia > Rodentia > Cricetidae > Cricetiscus > Cricetiscus sungorus. The sequence goes on along the minus strand of JANBXA010000190.1, from coordinate 29,688,374 downwards.
GGAAATGGGCAGAGTTGTGCCAGACAAATGAGGAGCCATGTAATTACTGATTGATTGACAGTGCTGGTGCTGGAACTCAGGGTTTCAGTGCTTCACTAGTGAGATAAATCCCCAAGCCATGTGTTAAAAGAAAATTTAGCAACTTATAAATAAATGCTAATGAAGAAAAGTAAAAGAAAAATAAATAAGTAAATGTCCCGTGTAACTTCCAATTAACATATATGTTATGCCATACATAGAAAAATATGTTGTCATATAATTACAGTATGCAAGTTTCTAAATTGCATGCAAACAAAGTGAAAGAAATTCTTATACTTATCAATTCTGGTTGTCAGGACAGTTCAGGTCTTAGATTCTAACTTTTCCATTAAGGTGAGGAAATGGGAATGATTTTTATGTGCAGTCAGACTGTCCAAAGTGCCCTGAGAATGGTGGCCTTTAATCCCAGCCTCCAGGAGGCGGAGGGCCCGTTTTACATAGCAAGGGCCAGGCCAGAGTTATATCATGAGGCCTTATCACAAAACAGAACAACCACAACTGGCCAGAAGGCATGGTGCTGATGTTGGCATCAGGCATCATCCTCAACACCTCCTTCAGGTCTGAGTCCGTCCAACAAGACTTGCTCATTTAATTCTGAGTTCTGGCCGAGCTTTGGATCACACCATGCCACGATCCACAGAAGAGGGTTGCTGTGAACCAGTCTTTCCGTCTAGGTTTCTTGACTTCACTTGACCTTCCTGTTCCCCACACCCCCCCCCCCCAACACACACACACTTTGTCCTCTTGGGAGAGTGGTTTCTGAGCTTCAGTAAGCTGCTCCCACGGGCCTGAACTATGTGCTTTGAGTGTCAAGCATTAAGCCGTCTTCAGTTGGGGCTAAGTGAACTGTCCCAAAGTGCCTTTCAGGAATTTGGGGTGGTTGTGGCTTATATTCATATTACCTTAACTCTGTCACTTCCAGCTTACAAAAGAAAGGCACACACAGCCGTGTATGGCATTCCACTATTTCTAGGAAATTAGGAGAATCAGAGACTTCCCACCTTCAGCCTGTTGTTTGAATAAAGTTCAGCTTCTGGTTGGAGGCTATTAAAGGAATTAACACTGGGATATAATCTAACCCAGGAAAAATAGTCTCAGCTGAAGTGGTTGGGTAATTCTCTTTAAACAATATCTCCTCCCCCCCCCCAAAAAAAAAAAAAAAAAAAAAAAGAATCACAGAATCACATTCTTTCAGTGTCTGTCAGACTACCGTCAGGCGCAGACTCACCAGGTCTGGCTCTTGTAGGAGAGAGAGGCTTCCTCAGTTACACGCGCTTGCTCATCTCCCGAGATGACCCACGAGAACCTTGTTCCCGAGTGCCCATTTGTTTTATGAGGTTTCCAGGATGGAGATTCTTCCTGACCTCACATGTCACCAAGTTGACTTAAGAGTTTTGACATTTTGCCAAGAGACACACTTCATAGACTTTCCCCCAGCAAATCCTAAAGGAACAGGCTGAGAAGATGGGCTGTGTTAGGATAGAGGTGTTTGTTGTCGGAAGGCCACTGTGCTTCTCATGTCTCTTGTCCATTTGGCCAGAAGCCAGGGCATCCAGACGGCGTGGAGCTCACACCCTGTGTGGGATGGAGAGTTTTGGCTCTTGCACTGACGATGCTCTGTGTAGCTCCTTCTCGTTTGTTGGGCTCAGAAGGAAGTTTGCGGTTCCCACACCTTCCACTTCCTATCAGGGCCAAACGTCCATTGCAACAGCTCGTAACTGACTAAATTGACTTTTTCTCAGTGTTTCCACACTAACTCTGAAGTGCTCTCTCTGAATCAGTCTTCCTCGTCGGAACACCTCCAAGTGAAGGTCTTGGCAGATGTCTCATTTGGACCCTTCGCCTCTGTTTAGTTCATCCATCGCTGCATGTTTTTGAACATTCTTCTTTTTCAGTTATTTCATCCTATTTTCTTAAAATCCATCATGTCCAAGTGACCCTTATATTTAATGTTGTATCTTTGGGAACCATGACTCTTTTCCTGCCCCCAAACCATACTATTGCCTGTGGCCCAATGTGATTTGTACCTTGTTGTCCTGTTACAGCGTGTGATGCTTGGGGTCCTTCTTTCTTATCCTACCATAAATAAGTGTGTCTGTGAGCGTCTCGCCTGGGCGTGCCTATTTGTACTTCTTGGAGTTCTTACGTCGTTGGTGTGAAATTCATGGCCATCTTTCCTGTCTTTGCGTCACACCTCTCAGGGTCCCTGTTCCAGTGCTTCCGGGATTTCACGTTTCATCCATCATTACCTCCAGGGAGTCCCAGGATGTTTTCTCTCTTTCCCTTTAAGTGCTGGTTCTCTCTGAGCTTTGAAATGGTTAATGTCCCTTTGGAATTGCAGATGTATTCCCATTTGATTAGACCTGACAGTTGTCTTGTGCTCAGTTGTCTGCTGGTGTCTGTAAAAGCTGCACACCCAATTCAGGGGAGCCTTCTGTTAGCAAGTGAGGCTCCCCCCCATATCAGGCCGTTTTGTGGGTGGGCTTGTCTTTGCTTTCTTTTTCACTCTCTGTGCCTTTCTCTATGAAAGTTGCTGATGAGTTTGAGGTATAAAACACTTTGTGGGAGGAAGAGAGGCAGGGCGAGTCAGGTTGATTTCTGGTGAGCCCAGATGGGCCCTTGGCTGTCCTTGCCCAAATCTTCCTGCAGACAAGACAGGCCAAGCGCCCTGAGAAGGTGGGGCCGCTGAAAGGGGAAACAGCTTGTGGCGCTGGAGCTTTTTCTGTGACCACTCTGGCCTTGACAGCTCCCAGTAACCCTCTTTGTCTTTTCCTTCTCTCCTTCCCCCACAGCCTGGCTCCTTGGAGGGAGAGGAGGAGGAGGAGTGCTTTGCATCAAATGCCCGTGCTGGCGTTATGGTACCTTGCCTTGCTCTGCTGCCCGCGCCTGCACCTGCTTATGTTTGTTTGTTTCTGTTGCTTTTTAAAGAAATTTGAACTTTCCTCTGCCTTGCCTTTCTCTCATGTCTGTCTTTATGGTGGATGCTGTCTTGTCTCTTTCAAAGAGTGTCAGATAACTACACCCACTGTGCGTCTTCGCATGTCAGCGCTCATTATGTTGCCTTCCTTGTTTTTGAAAACTCCCTCTGAGATACTTAAAAGTCTCCATAGTAAATATTTTTCTTTTTTTCTCCTCAGTCCAGCCGTTTCAAGGACTAAGACAGTCCTGCGTTAAAGTAAAAAGCCGGTGACCAGCACTCCAGGGAAGATTAGGAACAGGAAGCCCCAACAGGATTTAGCCAGTTGATCTGAGAACATAACAGACACTGCAAAGGCCTTAGTTTCTTTCTACATAAGAAGTTCATTCAGTGAAGAAAACGTTACTGGCCTCTTGGCCACTGCTGACTTTGGGATGTGTTGTGGTTGAACCATTTGAGGGCCCAACCCTCCCTTTTTTAATCACAAGTTGGATAAAAAAAGCTGCTGTTTAGTCTCAGGTGTTGGTGCCTGGCCTTCTGCCACCAGAGAGCTGTCTGGTGAGTGTGGTACATGTGCGTTCCTGTGATGGCAATCGTGTTCTCTGCTGGCCTTCAGAAGAGTGCAGGATCTGATGGAGGTCTCTTGGGTATTTATTTTTTGTTCAGCCTGTGACCCCGTCCTGCAGTTATAAAGATGAAAGGAGCATCCCTCCAGCGGTACCCTCCGTCTTAAGACGGGATTTGGTACAATCATTTTCACTTTACTCTTGTTAATACTGTTGGGATGTTCACTGTGTGAAGAACCCAAGCTGCTTGTCTTTCACCAAAGAGTGCTTTAATAACAATCTGTGAAAACACTGTTATGTGTGGTTGTGGTTACTAAAACCTGCTAATGAATGTTGATAGAGCAACTGAACCTTTTCTCATTGAAAGGTTATGTAAGTCCTTCCCTGTGTCATTTAGGATGAAGATTTCCGGGCTCGGACGTTGGGTCGCTCAGTCACGTTAGAATTGTGTTTCCTCCAGTACATTAAAACCAAACAGCAGTGCTGATGCTTGTCTTTGGAGAAGCGTCCTAAATGACGTGGCTTTAAAAGCAAAATTGCTAACCCTTTGTAAAGTCTCTGTAATGCTGTGGAGTTTCTTTTCCTGTGATTCACAGTTTGACGTCAGCGACAATCGCTTGCTTCTGGAGTTAGGTTGTTTGTGTAAGAGAACTCTCTCACTGTTGCCTTTGGTTAGTGAACATGACTAGAAACTGTGTGCCTTCTCTCGTAACCCATGCTGGAAGCCAGCAGCCCCTGTGCCATGACGCAGTCGCAAAGCCAGAAAAAGATAGAGCCAATAGTTAGAGAATAATTTACAGAGTCTTGGTTACTTCCACAATAGAGGATAATGGTTTTTCTCTTTTCCCAGTTTGGAGACTGGAGAAATGCAATATTGAAAGCCATTGAGAGCCAATGCCTTTCTAAGACAGATGAATGTGTCAGGCGAGCAGGCAATCCTACTTGAAAAGCTGCCTTCCTTGTAGTTGGAATGAATAGGTTAAAGTCTGATAAAGGGAAATTTTTTTTTTTTTTTTTTGAGACAGTCAGTCCCCTGTTTCACTGTTCCTTTTCTCAAACTGTGGCAATGGCTGACATTGGGTTGGGGGCCTGGGGGTGTCAATGTAGAAACCAGACAAAGAGCCCCTCCCCAGTCAGCTTTCAAACACTGAAGAAAGGCAGGTAAGAGCTAGGTAAGAGAACAAAGATTTCATTTACTGATATTGCTCAATCAATCAAATTGCACCTGAGTCTAAAATAGCAACTTCTCAGGTGGGTCTTCCTCCCCTGAATAAGTAAGATCTGGTGTTTCAGAAACCTCACTTCATCTGCACCCAGGAGAATTTGTCCTCAGTGTCTCATGCTGAAGGAAACATGAGTTGGTGAGGACACATTCCCAGGAAAACCTATTCTAGATGCTGAGGTGATAGCTCTGGGGATGAACAGTCACCAGCACTGACTGTTGACATCTACGATCCAGGAAGTCTGGGTCTGACTAATGGTAGGTAAATCCTTTCTGCTGTGAATTAGTGAACAATCCCTCCCCAACTACAACTGCCCAGAACCTTCTGGGATAGAAGACCCTGTTGCTACAGAGCAGAGCATGAACCCGTAGATGTTGGATAGAGGGGCCTCTAACCTAAGTACATCAAGTTCTCTTCCAAAATTACCTGCCTTTGAAGAGAAGAATGTTTGCAAAATGGGCCTTTTAGAAAGAGCAGAAAGGGCATGACAGATCAATACAATTCTGAGGTCCAGCTAGAACTCTGTTGCCACAGGCAAGAAAGATGGGACCTGAGCAGCGACACATTCAATGGTAACAGCATTTAATAACATGGGCACGTGCTTCTCTTCCTCAGAACTTCCTAGCTTTAACTCGATCCCCCGGATCTAGCCCCGCTGTTGTCCTGCCCCACGCTCTACCACCTCTCCCCCACAGGTGGCTTCTACCTCTTGGCTTGGTCATAGAGGCTTCCCAAGTGTTCTCATTAGGCTCGCTGAGCATTTGCAGGTCTATCAGACCTTTCCAGGTTTCTGGGTAACTTGTGCCTAGGATTCCTTAGCCCTCCATTAGCTTGAATCACTGTCTGCGACAAGTATTTGTCCATTTGGTGTGTGTTCTAGAAGTAACAGCTGCTTTTCTTCATATATTTTCTGAAAGTTCTTCCCACATTTTAGAAAGCAGTTGATCAGAAAAGTTAAACCCTGTTTTCTTTAAGATTCCTCTCCTGATGAAATGTCCTGGTGAGATTAGCCGCTGCTCTTGGGTTTCTCCTTAAATCTGAGTGTTCCCCTTGTCACTGAGTGGAAATGCTACAGATGTGTTAAAAATACTTGCCTGTACTGTAGAAGAAACCACCCCCTTCCAATAGATCCAATAGAATTCACCGTGGATAGACTGTCTATCAGATTAAAGTTCTGTGGCTTTATACCAATTGTTTGAAGACATGTGTATAGATGATTAAGTGAAGTTTTAAAGTGTAATCAGTATTTGATCAATCACTGTCTTGATATTTTATTAAATTGTATATATTTCTGATTATATTTTTTAAAGCTAAGAGAACTGGTTGGATGTTTATTCTCCTGAAGGTATTTTTAAGATAAAGCTTCACCATAGCCTGTAAACTTGGCACATACATGTAGTTTTTGATATTCTTGTTGCATTTGAAAATCTTGTGTATTGTAAAAATGGTTTTATACAAAATACTAAATAGTAGAAACTGTATAATTTACAATCAAATAATTAAAAACATCAAACAGCTTTTGGCTTATTGCATTCACTTACTGAGCGTGTCCAGTAGATAGTAATTGAAATATAAAATGGATCTTATTCTTTGCTTGCAAGGGGCATCATAACAAAATACTACATACAGACTGGGTATATTCCCTTAGTGCCAGAAGTGCAAAGCTCAAGACCAAGATGTCAGCAGGGTGGGTTTCTCTTGCAGTTGCTGTCCTTGGCTTGCTGAACCCCTTACTGGACTCACACAGCCATAGCCCTGTACCTGCCCATCCCTGATGTGTCTTATAAGGTTACCAGTGAGAGTGGATTAGGGCCATTGTAGTGGCTTATCCTCACCTCTGTACAGGTCCTGCCTTTACAGAAGGGTTAAGGCTTTGGGTTTTAAACTTTAGGAGGCATGGAAGGTAAATGAGGGGTGCTTGCTGTGGAATCACTCCACACACACCTCTCTGCCAGCTTGGACAGCTCAGGGATTAATGGCCCAGAGTAAGACTCAACCTGGGTTATCTGCTTTCCATGTGGCCCAGAGCCACACTCTCTAGTGTTGTCAGTACTTCTGCTGCTTGTTTCCTAAGTGAAATGGGGATGATTTAAAAGAAAAAAATTCTCCCCTTAGAAGAGTGAAATGAAACAATTCATGCAATGTGTTTCCAACACAATGGAACACAGATTATTTTGTACCTTTTAGCAAAGGTGAATATAATGTAGACAGGTTTGTTTTAATAGATTATTCGCAACCCCCACCCCACCCCCTTCTGGTATTTTCGGTATGTAGTCCCATGTACCTGAATGGTGTGATTAGCTCACATTATCTTTGCCTGAAGGTGGAAACACACCCAATGCAGGTAAGTCTCTGGGGGTGGCTTGTTCAAAGCTGTAGAAGGGATGGGAGTGGGAAGTTAGGCAAAGGGGGCTCATCAAGATGGCTCAACAGGTAAAAGCATTTACCATACGGGCCTGGTGACCCAAGATCTATCGTAGAATACACACTGACCCACTTTATTCTCGGTACCTAGGAGGTAGAGGCCAGCCTGGTCTACAGAGCAAGTGCTAGGACAGGCTCTAAAGCTACTGGAGAAACTCATCCAGGGGCTGTAGATATGGCTCAGAGTTTAAGAGGACTGGCTCTTTTCCCAAAGGTCCTGAGTTCAATTCCCAGCAACCACATGGTGGCTCACAACCATCTATAATGAGATCTGGTGTCCTATTCTGGCCTGTAGGCATACATGCAGTCAGAATACTATGCATAATTTATGAATTTCTTTTTAAGCCAAGTCAGTTTTCAAGCCTGTGCTAATATCCTGCATGGAGGAGCGGTTTGATAGACTCATCCAGAGCCCAGACTGTCTTGAGTATAAAACTTGGCTTTGACCACTTACCTATTGATGAGGACTGTTGAGTCAGTCGGTGAGAGTACATCACATTATTTCAATTTTATATTTTTTGGTTGGGCGCCTAGCCTTTAATGGCTGAGCCATCTCTCTGTCCCCTTGTTCAGTTTTTAAAAAGTGAAAATATTGCTATAACGCTTTTCAAATGGACGATGACAACTCTCATTAGTAGCTGTTGAGACATGGATGAGCTGGTTAGTGAAATAGGACACTGCCTCCAGCACCGAGGTCATGGGGTCTCTTTCTTTATCCAGATTTGGAGTGTTGTGTTCTTGGTGATTGACACAGTATGATTATCACGTTTGCCCGGGGGAGGAAAAAGGAATCAATAGTCCTCACCTCCCAGCTCTCTTTCTGAGGGTCTTGTGTGTGGAAGACCTTATGTGCCACCCTGTATCACACCTGCAAACCTTGCCTTGTTTCTAACTGATTTTCATGTCTTTGTCAGCAAGTCTGCACAGCTTTGATGAGCTTCAGGATGACCAGTGCTCTGTCCAAACGGAAGTGACCAGGTAAGGCAACCCTTGGCCTGGAGAGCCGGGCCTTCTAGGGCTGTATGCCTCCAGTGTTTATTAGTGTCCCCAACAAGCAGCACTGTTTTTCTAAACAGAGGCTCTGGGTAGAAGGCAGAGGAAGAGAGGTACAGTACAGGCTGTGTGCTCAGGTTAGACAGTTCTTCCTTGTCTAAGACTCTGGATGCAAAAGTGTCTGGCAGCTCCACCCATACCACAGTGCCAGCCAGGCTCCAAGCCACAGTCTCCTCCTACAGCTTTTTGGCCCCCCTCCCTTCGGAATGGCTCAGTGCATGTAGTTTTTGTTGGAACCATCAAAGCAGCTGTCCAGGCACTCTAGGGATCCTTGCCCTTTCTGCTCTGGCCCAAGATCAGTCAGTGGGAAGGGAAATAGGCCTCACTTAGTTGAGACAGTGGATTCTGGGGTGGGCCTCAGGTTGTCTAGTCAGCTACCTTCCTGCCTGACCCTAGATGTCTTCATAGTAATCTGTGTCTATTATGCCTTGGGGCTGGGGAGGTCCAGCTGGAGGACACAGGGAACACCTTAGGCTGGACAGGATGAGCAGGGGAGCTAGCGGTGGCCGCTGTAGGGCTTTACTCACCTGGAGGCAGGGCTCACATTGGTCATTCCTTGCCATGAGCACAATCGCTTGTCTTGGGCTGAAGGGAAGAACAGATTTGAGAACAGCTTAACCGTCTCCTCTGTTTTCAGTGACGGCTGGCTGTCTCGGGCTGTAAACTTTCTAGACCGGCTTTTGATGTGGCTCGGTATCCGCAGGGCCTAGCTTTCTGGAGGTCTCTCCTGACTACAGTGCTGCTCTCCTATCTGGGAATTTCTCACCCTGTGCAATGTAAGCCTGTTTTCTCAGGCTGGTGCCTCAGCAACCCAGCAAATGTCTCTGTCTCTTTCTTCCAGTATTTATACTGGGTATCGTATCAGCTGTGTTGGTAGGTGAGAAGGGGGCCAAGTTGACAGCCTGGGGGTAGCTGCTCAGTTCCAAGCCCAGTAGGGTTGTGCTGCTTGAGACCTCTAAGGAACTTGGTGAATTCCACCTCCTGGGGGCAAAAGACCTTCAACTCCCCCAGCAGTGTTCCACAGATGCACAGCAGGCTTGAGACACACCACTGCAACGCCTAGTTGGCCTGTTCCCTCAAGGTTCAGTGGTAATCCTAAACTGTGTGTGCACATTGGCTGTGGTTCACTTCCCTCATACACCACCTGGTATTCTTATTTCTTCTCTTTTTCTCCTACCAAAAGCCTCTCCATGGCCCTATTTATTACCAGTTTGCGTTCCTGAGCACATCAACTAGAATCTTAGTGGGTTACCAGTGCAAATCTGGGGTTCATCACAAATAAGCACACAGGTGTCCTTGCTACCTTTAGTATGTGATAGCTCTCAGAAATGCCTCTCTATTCTTTGTCCCCAGTACAGTCAGCCATCAGGAATGGGACATTTCTGCAAATGTTGCTATGTCCTATTGAATGGACCTGCTAGCCCACAGGATGGTTCTCTGAGTTGTAGACACCTGTTTAAGTAGGGAAATTCCTATTAGCAACTCATTGGAAGTCTTGTGTCCTGAGCAAAACAAGTTCTAGAGTAGGAGATAGGCAGCCATGGATGGGGTGGAGTTAGCAGGAGCCCCTAGAACCCTGAGCTCACCCTCAAGGTTGTGTCAGGAGCAGAACTTGGCCCTAGTCTCCCCAGTACCTCTATGGTGGTGGCCCTTTGGTGGTGGGGTGCGGGGCGTGGGATGATGGGATAAAACAAAAGCATGCAGCGACTCCATGTCCCAATGAGGTACACATGACTCTGTCTTTCAATGATCATGGAACACTGGGGTCAAGGAACGATGCTCTTCTCATTTCTGGTTACCTACCTGTAGTGACCAATCGCCTACAGGGCAGGTGTCCTCCTTCAAGTCAACCCACATTTCTGCCACAGAGGGAAGGGCTAGGCCACCCATCCTTCAGACTTCAAAGATACCCAGGTGCCCTTTAAGAAAAGGTGCACGGTCGGGGCATCTATACCCATGGGTTCTAGGTTGTATGTACTGTTGCCTTTCAATAGTAATTCTGGTGGGTCAGGGTATGATGCCTTGATGGAGAGGTGAGTTAGCACAGCCTCTGAGGGAAAGTGTCTTGATGTAGATTTTGGTCACCAAGAGTTCTGCATCTATTTAAGACAGGTTTCAAGTGGACCTGTCTTTCTTAAACCATTCCCATGTCATATAAACATAAGTAACTACACAACAGTGCCCGGTCAACCTTTCAGTAATTGGGGTCCACTTGGTTCTTCCTTGGTTTGTGCCTAGGGCCACTGTATGAGTACATTGGACCCTGGGAAGTTGATCCTCACAGTTAGTGGGTGGCAGGCAGCAGCAGTGGGAAGAAACATCTCCTCACAGTACCGCACGGGTGTGGTCAGTTTCCTTGCCTTGAGACAGGGCCTGGCTGTTCCGCCTTGCCTGGCCCAGTGTCCAGACCTGCTGAAGCCCTTGCAGCAGACAAACCTAGCACAGCAGCAGCTTGTGGTTCACAGACACCAAGGAAACGGCTGGTCCAGCCATGCTTACCTGTTTCCTATTTAGATGCGTTGGTATAGCTATGCCTCGTCGAGTCACGCAGAATTCCCTTGCCAGGCCATGGGCCATCAATTCAGATGCCTGAAACCATTTAGTTCAGAAGTGACACACACAGGCTACCCTTGCCTGGCCTCCCACTTCTAAGAGACTAGGTTGGTTTTTTGGGGGGTATGTCGTTAATGTGCTTGGGTTTTAAGGTATCCGCCAGAGCATTGGTTGAGGGGGCCCACTTCATGATGAGTCTGGCAGGCAACTTTGAGTTTAGGCTCTGTTCTGGTTATGGATCCATATGGATAGTCTTGCCAATGGCTTTCTCTGCTCTTGACGTCGGTTCTTTCTTCTCTGGAACACCCAGGCTGTGCCCCAGAACACAAGCCCCATCAAAGAAGCTTACAGCAAGCAGGGCTGCCTACTGTCTTAACCACATGATCTGAGGCAGCATTGCTGAAGCTTTCCCAGTGTTGGTCTCAACTCATATGTGAATGTTCGTAACAGAAAGCCTTGCTTTGTCAACTGCAAAGCCAAGGGAGGCAGAATGACTTCATGGGACATCTCTCACAGGGCCCCAGTGGCCATCACCAGTCACATCACAGCACTCAGTGTGCCAGCCCCCAGGGAAAGGGAGTCAAGAAGGCAGTCAGTTAATATACCTTTGTACTCATTAATTTAATAAACATGGGGTCAGAAGCAGGAGGGCACCCAAAGCAAACATCCTTGGAAGTAACATATGCAGAGATACAAAATTCAGAGGGAATACCAACCTTCATTTACACCTGGGTTCCAGCTCAGACCGTCTCAGACTATGTACAGGGAGCACAGGTCGTGAGACAAGTTCTGTCATGAACAAACCAGGCCAGCGTCCCTCCCCATCTCCACAGCTGTCCCCTTACCACACGATGAATCTAACCTGATTTTGCCAGTGGGTGAGTGGCTTGGCCCTAGCTCTCAATCTGTTTGGGGTGGGTGCCTGCACCTCTGAGGTGATGCCTAACCTCCAGCAGAGGTGTAAGAGCAATACAGGAACTGGAACATACACCAGGAGAAGCCTGTCCATGGTGATAGCAGCTGGAAAATAGGATTGAGTTACAAGTCTGCTCACAGTAACAGTGATGAATTCTGACACTAGTTTTTACGGTGGTTTTTGTTTTGTTTTGTTTTGTTTTTAAGAGACAGTCTCACTATGTATCTCTGTCTGTCTCTAGAACGTTCTCTGTAGACCAGGCTGGCCTCAAACTCACATTGATCCACCTGCCTCTTCGTACTAGAATTAAAGGCCATGCATTATCACTGCCCACAGCCCTGGTTTTAAGAAAAATACGTTTACCAAGAAGCCTTTTCATTTGAAAAGTTAAATAACACAATTTTATATCATATACTTAACAATCTGAACACTACGTGTGCGCACACACACACACCACGAGGTAGTTTGAATCACCACTGAAAGCCAATAATACTCTGCTCAGAGTGGCTGTCACTGGGACACAATGCCAGTTTAAAGTTGGAATCTGAATAAAGACAATGCAGGAAATTTCTCAGCAGAACTGAACAATTACAGGGGGATGGTATGAAAAGTGGCTGTGACCGCTTTAAATGCAGTTCCACTTCTGCCTAAGTCACCTCAGCATCTCAACAGGTGGTTCTGGTTTTTTTTCTTTCTTTTGCAAGACTCACTCTGTAGACCAGGCTGGCCTCAAACACAGAAATCCTCCTGCCTCTGCCTCCCAAGTGCCGAGTTTAAAGGCATGCGCCACCATGCCCAGTTCTCATTTAGTTTACTCTGTGGTGGAACTGTTAGAATCTATGTACACATTTTAAACATTATTCCTTACAAAAGTGTGCTCATTTCTGGGGAGGGCCTGACCTCATGGGAACCTGCATTCCACACCCACAGAGCAAGAAAGTGCAACAAGTTCACACGACACGGGAAAAGCCACATCTATTGTTCTTAGAGTCTGACTCTTCTCGCGGCAAGGAAAGTCTCTTCATAGTGCTGCTCTGCTGCAGGGGAATGGCTGTTAAGCCAGGGCGGGGAAGTCCTCGGGGTCATCCGGGTTGGGAGCGACATCTTGGGTCTAAAGAAAAGAGAGGTTTTGAATCGACTGCTCTCCCCGCCCCCCGCCCCCACTCAGCTGTGGCCAGCATTAGACCATTTTACTGTGTGACATTTACCTGAGATTGGCAGGTAGAGGGGGAAAAAACAAACAAAACAAACCCCAGTGCAAAAGAGAGGCACACAGTCGAGGGCCTGGGGTGTGCCTTGCTATTTAAAGGGCACACTAGTGGCCTGATTCCACCTCAAGCCAGGACTACAGGAATTATGTGACTTAAGTAAGGGGACATTGTTCAATGGCCACAAACCAGACCACTGTAGCCCAGAGCAATCTCCCTGTCCTTCAGCAACCCATCAGGACTTGCAATGCAGCCACTCACCACCACCTCTGCTCGGGGGCCATAGTTCTCTGTTCTTCTGATCCTTCCTCGGCCGCCCCGGATACTGCCTCTGGCTCCACGTCCAGGGCGAGAGAGGCTACCAAAGTTAATCTCCAGCTGGGATGTGATGTCATTGGCGGGTTTCCGGAAGACATGGGACTCATCCTCGTAGTCATCCTTGACCAGCTAAAACAAGTCACAAGTCAGATAGGCACATGCAGAGCCACAGCAACACAGCCTGGGTCTTCATCCAAAGTCTTTGAATCTACTATTACTTCAAGCAAGTCTGAGGTCTAGGTTCCTTTCTCAGCTGCTGACCCTGGCAATGTGCTCATTATTGAGCTGCTTTAGGTTGAACTTTGCACACAAATGGCACATACTACTCTAGGACTTCTTTGGTGGAAGGTTTCTTAAGGCACCAAAAACAAAATAAATCAGCAACCCCAAGATTTGGCTCATGATGCTTTAAGAGCAATCCCTGGCTAAATTCTGCAATGCCATGGGTTAACATTTACTTTATTGAAACCAAACTAGTTGCATCAACAGATCTCTGCAACCAGAGAAGATGAATCTGATATGGTTTGAGGTATTGGCATCTATTTTTACCTGTTTTCCAGCCTTACAGCACAGTGGAGCTTTATTTCTAATGTTCACAACAGAAAATAACAATAAAAAAAGACTGCTGCCAGCTAGCTCTGGCCTCTCATGTCTACAAAACCCGTCTCTGGTAGAATTATCTCAAAACTTATTAGTAAATGTGTCTTAGACATTGAATTGACCAAAACAGGAGGCTGAATAGATATAATGTGTCATCAACAGCCTTCTAAATAAAGTACTCAGAAAACATAACTGACCAAAGTGCACATGAAAATTGCTATGATTTGGATGTCAGAGGAGCCATAAATCAAGGCCTGAGTCCCCACCGGTGGTGGAATCCTGAGGATGTGGGACATGGTAAACGGAAGAGGGTTATTGGGCTGAATCCTGGATGGTACATCATCTACATCATCAGGACTTCAGCTCCTTCCCTTTTTGGGGGGGGCACAGTGAAGCAAGCAAGTATGGTTTTCTGCCATCTGCTTCCATTTGAGCCACAAACTGAGGCTGAACCAAAACTTTTCTCATTATAGGTGATCTCAAGCACTTTGTCACAGCACTAGGAATCTGACTAACAGAGAAACAGACAAAACTACAGTGTTCTGTCTGCTGACTGGAAGTCAACGAGTCATATCCAGCAGCAGGGAATATGAGTTTGCTCATCACCACAATCTGCACTGTTTTGTGCAGTAACTGAACAACAGGAATTCTAAATTCTACACTTGATGCTTTAGTGTTCCTTCAAGTTCAGTAGCAAAAGAAGAATGAATAAGTGATCAGTCTTGTCATTACAGACTGGTATTTCCCTGGTCATCTCTGTCCATGTATCTGGTAAAAAGCTCAATGCTGGACTGCATATAGTGGGGAGTGGCAGACACATGTGCAAGTGTGCATACACACACAAGCGCACACACAAAGACGAGCTAGACAGAACACATGAAGAATAGGCCTGCACAACACACACGTCATGGCTAATGCCCTCAGCACAGCTGGTTGCAGCATGCTGCCTGACTATGGCATGAGCAATCTAGGAACTTCTCAGCAATTTCTGAAATTAGAGGGAGCAGTGCGATTAAAATACTGTAACAAGGGGATCACAGAATGTAGGCTCCCAGGTATTGCTTCAACTGATCTGCTGACCCGATGGAACGCTCATGAATGAGTGGAGGACAAAGGTCGTGGTGATCCATAACTCTAATCCTGGCCTCAGGGTACTGAAGCAGGAGGATGAAGAGTTTGAGGCCAGAGCAGGCTGGCTACATACAAAAGACTGTCCAAAACAAAAGCACCTGAGAAGATGGCCCTCTATCATCAGCATACAGAGTCAGTAACCTTTGGAATGGCTGCTAAGCCTCTCACAGAGAGACCAAGGTGACTAGAAGAACGCTGGGCACTTGTGTCTTTGTGGCCGGCAGTGTGCAGTATCCTGTCAACACAGCACGTTCTATTCCTTTCCATCCATCACCCTTGTTGCTAAGTGGAAAAGTGGCTAGGTGGGTACTAAGCCTGCTGACTTCAGCTTTATCCTGAGAACACCCCCTCACAAAATAAATGTTTTTCTTTTGGTTGTTTTCACATCCACCGAGAGTGGTCTCTTTTGTGCCCGATGAGGTCAACCGTAAAGATCCCCTGACATAGCAGCCTTACATCGTCTCTGTATCTGGACTTGTGAATCACCACTGCCTTCGAAGGAACTGTGGACTCTGGCTTCCGGATGTTGAACTCAGGCTTCGGTCTGGTTTGTTCTTGAAGGTTTTTCCACTCATCTAAAGTCATCTCGTGGACTTGATTTTCCTCTTCTACCTCCAACTCAGGAACTCTGTAAAGGTGCATAACAATTTTTTTTTTTTTGGCCAATGGAACCAAGTGTCTTTTTTTTAAAAAAAGTTATATATTGTGGTAGTACTGCATCGGAAATGTAAATAAGGTTAAAAGTAATCCATGCCCTTGGAGTCACATCTTCTGATGTGACCATCCAATCCGTCACTGCAAACTGAAGACAGGTGAAAATTACATTATCACCCCATGACTTCCATCAATTATATCATCACCCACCTTTCCTGAAGGCAGGCAGACAGAAGTCTTAAAACAATGGGTCACAAAAATATCCCCCCCTCAGTTGGTTCTAAAAGCAAACCAATGTTTAACTTTTTTGGAATGCTTTAAGTGGAGCTCAGGGGCTCCCATGTGCAAGTGTTCTATCCCCATCCTAGCTAAACATTTCAAATGTTTAAAATCCAATTTTAAATGTTTAAAGCAGACTAGCAGATGGCCACAAGGACCTAAGTCCACATCCTCAGCACCTACAGCACCAGTTCCAGGGGATCTTGTGCTCGCTTCTGGCTTCCAAAAGAACTGCATGCACATATGTATGTGGGCAAAATACAAAAAACTTTTCAAATGTCCAGTATCATTAGTCATTAGAGAAAGGTGGGTCAAACCACAAGGGGTTACACCACTCCACATCCAATAGGACAGCTAATATCAAAAAGGCACTTAGGGCTGGAGACATGGTGCATCAGTTAAGAGCACTTCCAGCTCTTACAGAAGATCTGGGTTGGGGTCTTAGCATCCACTTGGTGGCTTACAACCAGCTGTGGCATGATTCAGGGGGATCCAATGCTCCTTTCTGGACCCCATGGACACCAGGCACATATAGATATATACATGTAGGTGAATCACTCATACATATAAAAATCTTTTTTAAAAAGAATAAAAGGGAAAAAAGGTTTCTTTAGAGACATTTAACAGGCATATTGACAAGGATGTCAAAAATTAGAGCCCGGGTATTTTGCTTGGGGAATGTGATGTGTCAATTTAGGAAACTGGTGGGTCTTCAAAATTTGAGAATCAGGTGTGGTGGCTCACGCCTTTGATCCCAGCACTAGGGAGGCAAAGGCAGGTGGATCTCTGTGAGTTTGAGGCCAGCCTGGTCTACAGAACTAGTTCCAGGACAGCCAGGGCTGTCACACAGAGAAACCCTGTCTTAAAAAACAAAAGTATTAATACGGATCATAACATGAGAGAAATTTGGAAACACTATGAAAAGTGAAATAAGCCAACATGTCTTTTCTGTATAAGACTTATATGATCTCCAAGAAGAGGCAAACTCAGAGACAAAGCAGGTCAGAGGAGCCGAAGCCCTCAGACATCAGCTACTGCCATGGAGCAAGGGAAGGAAGGGTGTAACATACCAGTGCACTGGCTAAATTGGAAGAATATGTATTTTAGGTTGTACACTAAAACATTGGCGTACAGGACTTAAGTTCTTCCATCAAGGAGTTCTAAGCCTGGGAGGTGAGCTGAAGGTCCATTGTGGGTTTATCCTACAAGTGCCAACGTCAGACTAGTCAGCCAGAGCTGAGAGGGTAGACGGTCATCAAGGAATGAAGTCTTTAAACCATTAAAAATGACACATTGCTATGAGAGATTTCTGTAACTTTGAAGTCTGACAGGGCTGAAGAAACAAGAGCTCTTCCCCATTGGTCAACGTGGCTGCTCTGCTGGGCAGAACCTGAAATTCCCGATAGAGGTCCACATTCAGCAGTCTACACAGAGGCGTGGTGGCGAGCCTTGCTCAGCCTCCTCCAGTGTTAGCCCATCTTGTTTTGTCTAATATTAGGAATGCCTTAGTGTCTTAATTCTGTTAATTGGAATGCTAAAACTTGCTGGTTTTCAACCTTAGCACACCCGAACACATACAAATGTTTATTGCCTATAATTCACTCTTCCAGCTCATAGAAATCCTGCGTCTGTTTCTTTAGCTAATACACTGTCTAAATAGGCACATTAACTATGAATCCTATTTTAAAAACATATTCTTAGTTGTTTTGAGCAGTACCTTCACAGCTGTCACAACTGTCAGTCACTGTCACTCTTGGAAGAAGCAAAGATGATACTGATAGATATTTACATAGCAACCAAGTTCTGGGTTCCACTCAGGTGCCCCCCTCCCTCTCCTCCTCCCTCTTCCTCCTTGTGGATATGAATGTAGCTGTGCACAGCTGATTATCCCCATTTCACAAATGAGGGCAGATTAAATAGCTTGATCAAACTGGCTTAGTGTTACTCTGGCAGCTGAGGGGTGAGTAAGGGAGAACTAATGGCAGGGTGGAGAGCAAGAAGTCAGCAAACATGGGGGCAAGCTTAGATTGCCAGTGGAGTGAGGATAAGATGTGTTCAGAAACATGAAGTGTAGGGGCCACAAAATAGATCCCGGCAAGTCTCAAGAATAGTCAAATTTGAGGGTTCCCAGGGGCCAGGCCATGTGGGATTGTGCACAAGAGCAAAGAAGGAACAGGAAGCCACTGTGAAGGGGCCAGAGGACATAGCACTCAGAATTCTAGTGTAAGAGCCACTCTGGTGCAGATGAGAATGCCGAGGCCATCAGGACCTGCAGTACCAACCAGACAACAGCATCTTAGGCTGTGCTGCCTACAGATGGTAACAGTCAGGGGCAGAGTGAAGGCCTGGATTGGGGGTGGGAGAGATCTGAACACAGGACTTCCTTCCACGGAGACTCCAGAGCTTCCATTTGGGGAAGCTGACGGTGATAATACTGTTCCACAAGACAAGACACCTGGTGAGGCCAGACATCTGTGGGGAGGCAAGCAGTTAAGTCATGCAAAACATGCAAAGCAGTAAGGATTCTGCGGAAGGTACGCAGGAGACACTGTGCAGACCAAGAGCCAAAGATCTGTTCTGGTGTCAACACACACATGACAATTTCAGCACAGGTATGTAAGACCCCAGAAAGACAAAACCCTAATGAGTTGCAAAGAAGACTGAAGGCAGAGGGAATCCAGAGCACAGTGAGTCAGAGCCGGCTTAAATCAACACAGATCCACAATGAAGCCTGAAGCCTGGAGACATGGGGGAAGTATTCAGAGGGTAATGACACAGGAAGCAGGCGGGTGTGGAGTTAAAAGAACAAGTAAGAGAAGAAATGAACATGGCATGCAGAGCAGGGTCAAGCAAAGACTCAGTATGAGACTGTGCACATTTAAAATGTCCAGAAGGCCAGAGCTGGGGAAGAAGTGAACAGACAGACACTTTGAGAGTTTGAGAACTCAAAACTGTGGGAGGTGGGGGAAGAGATGGGACTGTATTCCGCCATGAGGAAAAGAGCTCGGGGCATGATGGGAGACATCATTCTGTAAATATGTTTCTCTTATTGGTTAATGAATAAAGCACTGTTGGCCAATAGGAAAGCAAGATAGGAGGGACTAGGAGACGAGGAGAGAGGAAGTAGTTGGGAGGAGTCAACATGGAGAGACTGGAGAGAGCAGAATGCAGACCTTCTCTCCGTTAAGATGAGAACAAGTGAAAATACTTAGGTTAATAAAAATGGGTTAGTCATTAAGACAGAACTAGCCAATAAGAAATTAGTAACTGGCCAACAGCTTTATATCAAATAAAGTCCATGTGTTATTTGGGGCTGGCAAGACGGTGGGACCAGACCAGCAGGGAAAAAACTACTCCCAACGGGCATGCAGATGCAGACAGGTCATGACTTTGAGAATGGGAAAGTACTGTCAGAAGCCACAATATTGGGATGCTGGACAGTGATGGCTGGTCATCTTGGAACACCAGCGATCAGTGTGTTACAGAGGGACTGTGCGATGGCTCAGTGGGTAAGGTGCTTGTTATACAAGCCTAGTCACTGGGATTGACCCCTCGAATCCACATAAAGGAGGAAGGAGAGAACCAAATCTATAAAGTTGTTCTCTGACTTCGGCATGCACACACACCGTAATAATGAAAATAAAAAACTAAACCAAACAAGAACAAAAACCTCCAAAGTTTCCAGTTACCCTAGCTTATGACTTGGTTGGCTGTGGATTCTGGTAGGGAGAAGGGTGACTGAGGAGTTGTCCAAGAGGTGGCTTTTCCTTGAGAGACAAAGCCAGGGATCCCAGACTTCAGTGTCTAGCACCCTGGTGCACTCACAGGGAAAGGAAGAGTAAAGCTTCAGTGTGATAGGTATGGACCAGAGACCCAGTCTTCATGAAAAAAGGTAAGGGGGCAGAGGATTCAATACTTGAATTTCATATACTCTCATTTTTTAAAACAGCCTATCAGATTACCTAAATTAACTAGTTTAGTCATTATTGATTAACAAATAAACAAGATCAACCCAGAATGATATGAGAAAGGACTCAGCTTCTAAAACCATTAAGAGACAGGAAGATCCTCAGAATTCACTGGCAAGTCAGATGAGCTGAGATAGTGAACTTTCATTCTGTGAGGGACCCTGTCGCGAGGCAATAAGGTACTAAACCACAGAGGAAGACACCTGTTACTCTGCTCTGGCTTCTACCATCATGCAAGCACTACAGGCACGCACGCGCGCGCGGCGCGCACACACACACACACACACACACACACACACACACACACACACACACGAGGCCCGCAGGACTCTGTGCTCAATAAACATAATGTCCAATCTTAAAGAGAAAGGGAATGAGTCACTAAGAACCATTACAAGAGGCAGCCCATAGGCATAGGCAGCAGCTGCTTACTTGGCTGGAGACTCCTCGTCCAGGGCGCCCTGGGACTCCTCCATCATTGAGATCTCTTCCATGGGTGCAGGTAGCTCTGTGTCACTGAAAACCAGCAAGAGCACCTGTCACACAATCCATCATGACATCCAATACACAATCCGTCGTGCTCACCAATGCCCTCGTCCAGTTAAAGCCAGGAAACAAAATTTAGGCCCTTTTTCTTGAAGGGACTACATTTATATCGCAGTGAAGGAAAGTAGTAAGGGCTGCTTAAAAAAATGTTATTTCCCATTTAGGAGGCAGAGGCAGGCAGATCTCTGTGAGTTCATGGCTACCCTGGTCTACAAAGCAAGTTCCAGGACAGCCAGAGCTACAAAGAGAAACCCTATCTTAAAAAACAATAAAAACAAAAAAAGTTATTTCCAAAAAGATAAATAGAAATGTCCACAAATGCTCTAAAATTTAGAACAGATAGAGGATACTGATGGGGGGGAGAATCCAGCTTTTTTTTTTTTTTTTTGCTTTTTATATATTTTATTTTTGAGAAAAGGTCTCACTGTGTAGCCCTGAGTAGCTTAGAACTCACACTCACATGTAAATCTACCTGCCTCTCTCCAAGTGCGAGGATCAACCGTGTATGCTAAGAGTTCCAACTTTTGGGGGCTGGAGAGATGGTTCAGTGGCTAAGAGCATTGGCAGCGTTTCCAGAGGACCCAAGTTCAATTCCCAGCACCCACAATTCCCAGCTCACAGCCATCTATAATGGGATCTGATACCCTCTTCTGGTGTGCAGGTATACATGCAGACAGAGCACAATATACATAATATAAATAAACCTCAAAAATTATTTGAAAAAAAAAAAGACTTTCAACTTTTTCTAAGGCCTATGTTAATTTCTGTGCACATGTGTTTGTCTGCATGCCTGTGTGCGAACCGTGTGGGCATAGGGCCCACAAATGCTAGAAGAGGAATTCAAAACTCAGGGCCCTTATGTGGGCAGCAGGTATTCAACTTGAGACAAGGCTTCATGTCACCAGGCTTTCCTTGAACTCATTATACTGCTGAGGATAACCTTGAACTTCAGAACCGGAGATTACAGACCACGGCTCCCAGCTTATGTAGTGCTGGGAATCAAACCCAGAGCTTTGTGATACTAGGCAAGTACTCTTCTAACTGAGCCCCATGTACAGACCCTGCAAGGGATTTTACCAAATAGATTTGTAAGAACTCTGGAAACTCACAGAGAAATAAAGGCTGAGTATGGTGCATATGTCTATAAGCCCAGTGCTTGGGAAGCTGAGGCAGAAGGACTAATGGCAATCTGGGTCAAATAGTGAGACCCTGTCTCAAATATAGAAAAATAAAATGCATTCTGAGATGTGCAAGGGTGCCACATCATATGCTTAAAATATATGAACATATATGTGGTCATCTGTCAAGTACTACTTAGCTAAAATAAGACAATAATAAATTGTCTTAAATAAATAAAGTAAGAAAGAAAGAAAGGAAGAAAGAAAGAAAGAAAGAAAGACGACCTTTTTGGGGTCAGGTATGGTGGCGTATGCTTTTGATTGGGAGGCAGGGGTAAGAGGAGCTCCAGGACTTCTGCACCAGCCTGGTCTATATAACAAGTTTCAGGCCAGCCGGGACTACATCACCAGCCTCTGTCTAAAACAATTAAGTAAATAAACAAACAGACCTTGAGAAAACAGTCTGGAGTCTAAATCAAATATCACAACTGTGTTTTGAAAATTGTTCTCCTGGTTTAGTCAATCCCAGTTGTACACACACACACACACACACACACACACACACACACACACACACACACACACACCAATCCCTATCACTCTCTACTTGACAAACAGACACAAAGACCATAGATTTTTCAGAGACTTCCACTGCACCGCAGGCTCTCAGAGGATACATCCTTGCACCTTACCTACTATCTTTACCCAATCCCCAGGGGTGAACACCACAGCCTCCCATGCTGTCCTGCATTCTGTTTGCGCTGAAGAAACAGCCGTCATACTAACTTGAGGTGGAGCCTGCTCCTCATCAGTCTCCACAGCGTCTGCACAGATAGCTCAGTGCATACTGTTCTTACAACTGCGCTTAATTTCCAGTACCTACATCAGACAGTGTACAACTGTCTGTACCTGTAGCACCAGAGGGCCTGACATAGTCTTCTGGCCTCTGTAGTCACTGCACTCATGCATGTCACAGCCCACCCCGCCCACACACACACAGCACATGCACAGATACAGATAATCTTTAAAACAGTAAGTCTTTAAAGAAATAAAATCCTGCCCCACAAGAATGAGATAGCACACTCATATCAAGCCGGTCATCAACAGACACAAAATCTCAAGTGGAAACAGCACAGGCAAAGGAACTTACACTTTATCACTGCTGCTGTATCTTTCAAAATCTCGTTTCCCTCTTTGGTCGAAGGAGTCAAAAGCTCTGTTCCCCGGACCGCCCCGGCCTCTGCTCCTCAGGCCTCCTCTGGGGCCTCCACGTCCTCTCAGTGGTCTGTCTCGATCAAACCTGTCAGCTGGTCTAGGGAAAGACGGGTATAATGAAAAGCGGTGAAATGGATTTATAAGGTCTGAAGGCTTTGAGAAACACACACAAACTCTAGACGACAGATACGGCTACAGATTATCAGAGAGCATGGTGGCTTCACTAAACTAACAGTTAACTACTGAACACACTGTGCCTGGCACATGGCGTTTTAATTATCACAGCCAAGTTTGGTACACAGAGCTACTGTTAGAGACGGAACCCTGAAGCAGCAGAGGAAGGGATCTGCCTGAGGTCACAGGGTACCAGGGGGGGGTGCACAGGCCCTGGTTCTCAACTAGTGGGGGCAGGGATCCACTCTGGATCCAGTTATACAATGGCTGTGATACTTAAATGTAAAGGTTCTTTTCTGTGTTGGTATTAAACATTTAATTTAGAATATTTGTGTAAGAAAAATGCTTTAGCTTTAAATATTATCCCCTCCAATATTTGGAAGGTGATATTTGGAGCTGGAATCTTTAACATACTGAATTTTCTCTACCCTGTGACCAAAGACAGTGAAAACTCCACTGTTTTTTAAGATTTATTTTATTTATTCCTTTCTTTCTTTTCTTTTTTTTTTTTTTTTTTTTGGTTTTTGAGACAGGGTTTTACTGTATAACAGCTCTGGCTGTCCTGAAACTAGCTCTGTAGACCAGGCTGGCCTCAAACTCACAGAGGTCCACCTGCCTCTGCCTCTGCCTCCACTGACCGATGGTTTATTCTATTTTTATTTATGTGTATGCTGTGTGTGCCCTTGGAGGCCAGAACAGGGCATCGAATCCCCTGGACCAGAAGTTTCAGGCAGTTGTGAGCTGCCTGATAAGCGTGCTAGAAACCAAACTCGGTTCTCTTACCTCTGCGAGAACAGCAAGTGCTCTTACCTGCCGAACCTAACCAGTCTATGTTCAGAGGGTTCAATTAAGTTCATTAGAGGCCTAAGGGAAAGCTCCTGCTTCGCTGCAAGGAGTGTCTGCATCCCAGATCCACACACACCAACATGACTGCTCTCTGCATCTCATCCTGGCTCGGTCAACTCCTCACATACAGGATGTCGCTTCTGAAGGAAAACACGTGTTCTGCCTGTACAGAGGCAACATCCTTGTCAACTAGCTGAGACCAGAGTCATTCCAACTCTGGGTCTCTGTTTCCATCTGTAAGTTGAAAGGGCTGAATTTAGACTCTTTTAAGATAACAAAAATTTTGTAATTCTGTCTAGTAACATGTATTAAGAAATGCAAAGTAAGTGCACTTTAATTAAAATAAGCAAAAACCAGCCTGGATGACAGCCCGGTTTATAGAACATGCTGTGGAAGATGCTATTGCAGAGAAGTAACAAAGCAAACAGATAGGTAGCCATGACAGGGTTTGTCGCTGTAGGTCTGCAACCCCCCCCCAACCCCAGTTTTGTCTTATTTTATACCATCTCTACCCATTTAGCTTTGTACTAAAGCCAAAGGCAGATACAGGTCAACTGCAGAGTCACAGATTTTCAGCCTCAACTGGCATTCTAACTCCAGCACTCTACTGAGGAAATGCCTTACACAGATCCCACGCATCTTAATAAAGCCTAATGCTGAGCCAAGCACAGACCCAACAGCACTAAGTGTTAACATATGAGACACCCAAATAATGGGTCACAACACAACACAGCCACTGAGTGCAGTGTGCAATGAACACATCAAATGCAACTAACACACAACTAAAAACACTAAGCAAACACTGCTGATCACATGGAAAACCCTCGTGTGTCAAGAAGGAATGAAAGGGTTTGGAGTGGTACGTATCATCATCTGGTGATCTGAATGAGAATGACCCTCATAGGGTCGTGTTTGAGTGCTTGGGTCTTGTTGTGTTTGGGAAGGACTAGGGAGGCGTGGGAAGAATTAGAAGGTGTGGTCTTGTTGAAGACGGTGTGTCACGGGAGGTAGCCTTTGAGGTTTCACAAGACTTCACTAGCCCATTGCTGTCTCGATTAGCTTACTCTCTGCCGCTGTGGTTAGAACTCAGATGTGAGCTCTCAGCATTGCTCCAGAACCATGCCTACTTCCTGCCTGCTGCCATGCTCCCCGACACAATCGTTCAAGACTCACACTCTGAAACTTTGAGGCCCCAATTAAATGCCTTTTTTCCATAAGTTACCTTGATCATGGTATCTTGTCACAGCAATAAAAAAAATAACTAAGATACCACTTTACCACTTCAGTAGATGAACAGATGGAAAAATAGGCCAAAGCCTGAAAGGTAGTCACCTCAATGCAAGATGGGGGGTTCACTGGTTTTGTTTTTTCATATGTATCCACCATCTATCCATCTATCCATCTATCCATCCATCTATCCATCTATCCATCTATCTATCCATCTATCTATCTATCTATCTATCCATCTATCCATCTATCCATCTATCTATCCATCTATCTATCTATCTATTATCCATCCATCTATCTACCCACCCATCATCTATCTACCCACCCATCATCTATCTACCCACCCATCATCTATCTACCCACCCATCATCTATCTCTTACCTATCTCTCATCTCTCTCTCTCTGACTCTTTCTGTCTACCTACCTACCTATTGTGTGTGAATGTATACACACATGCACCACAGTGTATATGAGGTGGTCATGGGACAACTGCTAAATTTCATAATTATATCCCTAAGCACAAAATGAATTTCCTAATCTAATTTCAAAAGAATGTCTACCTGTTCAACGTGTGTGTGCGCATGTGTGCGTGCGTGCGTGTGTGTGCGTGAGTGTGCGTGTGTGCATGTGTGTGTGTGTGTGTGTGTGTGTGTGTGTGTGTGTGTGTATTCTGTTAGGGTTTGTTGTTGTTTAACATGAGGGCTTTTCAGGGGTTGCAGGTTAAGAGCACTGGCTCTTCCAAATGATCTGGGTTTGATTTCCAGGACCCACATCATGGCTCACAACCATCTGTAACTCTAGTTCCAGATCTGACACTCCTCTGGCCTCTTTGTGCACCAGGCACACATGTGGTACACATACATACATGAAGGCAAAAATCCCACAAACATAAAATAAAAATTTTAAAAAGGCTTTTCATATGTACCCCAAATAATCCTTCTGTTCTTTGAACTTTGTGCATGGTAGTCACGTGCTCAACACAGAGCTACATACACCCCAAAACCACACTTTTTGGGGGAGTCTTCAAGACAGGGTTTGTCTACACAGTCCTGGCTGTCTTGGAACTCACTGTGTAATAGGCTGACCTCGAACCCACAGAGATCCGCCTGCCTCTGCCTCTGGGATTAAGCACGTGTGCCATCACCTGGCCAGAATTTTTAATTGTACAATCACAGGTAAATGGAAGATCCTTCGTGTTCTACTGAAGGTAACATGACGAGACTTACCTTGGCAAATTATTCGTAGGACTGCCACCACAGAAATTCACAAAGCCTAGTAGTTATCTGGAAATCTCTGGGGCCCAGGCCACCCTAACAGAGGACTAAGGTACATACTTTTCATCTGTAAACTTCTCCGCTGTCAAGTCTGCCTGTCTCTCAGTGTCATAGGGCCGATAGTCCCTGTAGGATCTCCGCTCTGCTCTGTCAAGCACATCTGTCCCCCGGTTGTCATTCCATCCTTGCTGCTCCCCTCGTCTAGGAGTCCGCTTCTGGCCTGCCAGGGGGATCAAAGCAAGGCTCAATAGCAGCATAGTGCGGGGTAGACATGACGGTTAGGTTTTTACCAGAAATCAAAGTCACTGCCAAGTGAGGGTTTCAGGGACAAACAGTCACTGCCTACCATCGCCTTGTCTGTAAATTATCAATAAAACGTCACCAAGTCTGAGAAATCACAGGATGTTACTATGGCGTGGAGGCCAGCCTTGAACTAAGGACCCTTTTGCCCCAGGTGTGCTACCATGCCTGGCTAATTCTGCACTTTTCAGTGCCTCTGTGACTGCCCTTAAGTATCTTTTAGTAGACGGATGACATTTCACAAACACAACTTTACCAAGTCATAGTGATAAAGACCCATCTAAGAAAATTAAAGGATAAAAACCGTACACCTCAGGCTACACTTACATTTAGAATCTACAGCTGGGCTTGGTGGTTCATACCTTTAATCTCAGCACTCAGAAAGCAGGTACATTCTGAGCAAGTTCTGGAACAGCCAGGACTACACAGAGAAACCTGTCTTGAAAAACCAAACAACCAAGAACAACTAGGGTTTATCTTCTGTCATGAAGGGAGGTGTTTGCTGCAGCACAAATGTGTGCATGACTGTGAGCTTTTCTTGCTTTTTGATAGGATTTACATGTGACAATACTCACACATGTTCTCTAACCCATTTACGAGGCAGCCAGTACTCAAGCAGCGTGTCTTTTTTGTTTACTACGAGTCCAGCACCTCGCTGGGGCAGGAGCTACCAATTTCTCTCTCCCCTTTCTCTTTTGGCTTTTCAAGTCAGGGTTTCTCTGTGTAGCCCTGGCTGTCCTGGAAGGTGCTCTGGAGACCAGGCCTGGCCTCGAACCCAGAGACCCGCCTGCCTCTGCCTCCTGAGTGTTGGGATTATAGGCGTGAGCCACCACCACCAACCAGCCCTGATCTCTATGTTTTATGCTTAGCTTTTTAAATCCATGAGTTTGAAGCTATGCAAATCCAGTAATAGGCTGTGCGATGCTTCCCAAACAGTACGTGCACCTTCTGTTCTAACGGGTTTCACTTTTCTTAGCAGAAATTATTTTCCCCACTGACTGTACAGCTACAAAATGTTTAGTTCCTTCAAGTAGGTACATTTACATGTATTTTCACAGTAGCATTTTCTACCTATGCCTTAAAGTCTATATAGTCAGTTCTTAGTTTCTGTGATATTACTAACATAAAACTGTAAAGCAGTTTTTTAGTATGAAAAACTACACCACAAATCTAAGCCCAATCTCCATCTCTTTGAGACTGGGTTTCACTGTGTAACCTTTGCTTGCCTGGAACTTCCTATATACACCAGGCTAGCCTCAAAGTCACAAGAAATCTACCTGCCACCTAGTGCTGGGAGTAAAGATATGCACCATCGTGCCTGAAAGCCTAATGTTTTCAATGTCCCATAACTAACCAGAAATATTTAAAAACAGTTTGCATCACCCAGTGAGTTCACAATTCCAACTTTGTGGTATGCATAGAACATTGAACGATGTCATAAATAGAGCTTTTATTGCAAAAATTTACATAACCAAGAAATCAAACTTGGGTGCTGGAGATAGCTCAGTGGGCAAATGTTTGTTGTGCAAATATGAAGACCATAGTTCAGATACCCAGAACCTACAGAAAAGCCAAGGGTGATGCAACACCAACACTGGGGAGGCAGAGAGACTCCTTAGATAGCTAGTAGAGATACACAGTGAGTTCTGGGTTTACTGAAAGACCATGTCTCAGGCAGTGGTAGCAGAGGCGTGGAGCTCTGTGAGTTCAAAGTCAGCCTGGTCTACAGAGTGAGTTCCAGGACAGCCAGGGCTACACAGAGAAATCCCTGCTCAAGAAACAAAACAAAACAAAAAGAAAGAAAAAGACCACATCTCTAGGGATCCGGAGAGATGGGTTCAATTCCCAGCACCCACATGGCAGCTCACAACTGTGTATAACCCCAATTTCAAAGGATCCAACACCCTCACAGGTGTAACTTCAAGCAAAACACTAATGCCCATAAAGTCATTAATTTTTTTAAAAAAACCCTGTCTCAAGAAAATATGGTAAAAAGTGTCGGAATATACCCAATATTGTCCTCTCTCTCTCTCTCTTTCTCTCTCTCTCTCTCTCTCTCACGCACACACACACACACACACACACACACACACACACACACACACACACACGCACACACGCACACACGTCAAAACTGGGAGAGGTGACTCCCTGTACCTAAGACTAAGGGAATACTACAGAAGATGATGTTGAAAGATAAGCCAGACAGTATCTTCTAGACATAACAGGGATGCTGTACCCATTAAATCTACACAAGAGATGCATAATGATATCAGTTGATATGCCAGTGTGGATGGGAAAGTCTCACAACGCCCCAGTCCTAGATAAAGAACTACATATAGTTCTTGACCTCTGAGAAAGGGGGAATCAGTTTTTTCCAGGGACAAGCCCCCTTGATGAGCTATTCAACCCCAAACAGCCAGCCTTAAATACATGAACATTTGAGCAACTAGTAGAGAGTGTGTGTGTGTGTATGTGTGTAAGAATAATATAGAAGAGGTCATGATTTTGAGAGGGGTGTAGCAGCACAGGAAGAGTTGGGAGGAGAAGAAAGAGGAAAATATGTAAATATATGGTACTCATTTATGTAATTCTCAAAACTTTTAAATATAAAAATTGGAAAAGGTGTTTAAAATATAAGGGGTAAATTATCATCGTTAAAACTAACAAGCTGAAAAATTTAAAAGGTCTATCCATGACACTCCAGTCATCAGCATTCCTCAGAATGAAAAGAACTTTTAGAGCTGGAGAAAAGGCTCAGCAGTTAAGAGTACTGGGTGCTCCCACAGAGGACCCAGGTTTAATTCTAAACACCTACACAATAGCTCAAAACAGTCTCTAACTCCAGTTCTAATAGCCTCTGTAGGCATCAGGCAGGCACGTGGTACACATACAGACAGGCAGGCAAACACTCGTACACATCAAATAAAAATGAACAAAACTGATGGGGGATGTCATTCTGTAAATATATTTCTCTTATTGGTTAAGAATAAAGCACTGTTGGCCAATAGGAAAGCAAGATAGGCGGGACTAGGAGACGAGGAGAGAGGAAGAAGTAGGGAGGAGAGTCAAGATGCAGAGACTTGAGAGAACAGAGGTCCAGACCCTCTCTCCGGTAAGATGAGACCACGTGGAAACACTTAGATTAATAGAAATGGGTTAATATTTAAGACAGTGCTAGCCAATAAGAAATGCTAGGAACTGGCCAACAGCTTTATATCTAATACAGCATCTCTGTGTGTTATTTGGGGCTGGCATGGCTCTGGGACCAGGCTGGCGGGAAAACCCACTCATAACACAAAACTATTGGGCTAGAGAAATGGCTCAGTAGTTAAGCACACTTGTGGCCTTTACCAATGAATGACCTGAGTTTAGTTCCTAGCACCCACATGGTGGCTCACAGCCATTTGTAATTCCAGTTCTGGGAATCTGACACCCTCCTCTGGACTCTGTGGTCTTTGTATGCATGCACACTGTATATATACACAATGTAGGCAAACATGCTTACACATACACACACAAAAAGGTATTAAGAAAAAAACATTATTTTAATTAGCTTCTGATTTCCTACTTGCAACTCATATTTTGTTAACTATGTATCTCTGCACAGCTACAGAATTGCTGAAGTGTTTATTCACACTTCCTTCTGCTTCCTCTTACTTATTTCTAGTTTTATCAACTAAATGAAGTCTCTTCTAGGGTCCCTGTGCATAAACTGAAACTATTAAATGAATTTATTATGATAATTATGGGTACCTGGCAAACATTACATTTTTCTAAAACCCCAAAACAAAATTAAGCAGAGAGATTTTTTTGTTTCCCCACAACTTGGTTCAAGATGCAACTGGACTGAGCTTGCTTCTCTGTGCTGAATCAGCAGCTCAGAGTAGGCAATGCAAATGCTGCATTTCCCCAGCCCTTTCCAATAAAGAGTTGGCTCCTACAGTCTGATCACTTATCTAAACTAAAGCCTGGAGTAAACAGGATACAGTAAAATTTACAGTAGGACTGCCTATAAGACAAAACTGAATGTTGGCTTATTCATCCTAACTTTGAAATTCTATGAAAACAGGATGAAATAACTGATGATTCAAGAATGAATTTACTGGGCAAGGCTCATCCAAGGGTCATCATTAGATAGAGTAGAACATTAAAAAGAAAAAAAATCTATATCTCCATGGAAAAAATAATGACTTCCACATCATTTTGAGATCAGTAACAGGCTCTGTTACACAGCAAATATGCATGGTATTTGTCTGTACTACACATTCATTCAGGACATCAAATTTTGTATTTTTCTTCTTTCTTTCTTTCTTCCTTTCTTTCTTCCTTTCTTTCTTCCTTCCTTTCTTTCTCCAAGACAGGGTTTCTTTGTGTAGCCTTGGCTATCCTAGAACTAGCTGTATAGACCAGGATA
The DNA here is from genome assembly GCA_030556225.1 of Cricetiscus sungorus. Lineage (NCBI taxonomy): Eukaryota > Metazoa > Chordata > Mammalia > Rodentia > Cricetidae > Cricetiscus > Cricetiscus sungorus. Next base: position 29,657,408 of record JANBXA010000190.1, on the reverse strand, counting down.
AACTGTAGCTCATAGAGCTCTATCTGCCTCTGACTCCTATGTGCTGGGATTAATGGTGTGTGCCACTACTGCCTGGCTAAGTTTAATCTTTTTGTTTTGTTTTGAGTGCTGAAAAGCATGGTTTTTCATGTCAATTAGTGCTAAAAAACACCTATAGTCACTCTCTGTAGCCTATCAGATACATGTAGAACAGGAGCTACGGGCATGGGAATCGTGCACACTTGAAAAAAAGAATTCTCATCACAAAATTTCCATCCTAACAACATCAACTAGATCTCAAAAGCCAGAATGCTTTGCTTAGACTATGAACTGACTGAACAAATAAAGTTCTAAGTATACTAGCTTACAGTTCCTAATGGGAGAGTAGGCTGCAAAAAAAAAAAAAAAAAAAACCAAAAACCAAAAAACAAAAAAAAACAAAAAAAAAAAAAAAAAAACAGCAATGTACTTGTGTGCATGCATGTATGTGTGTTCCAGTGTGCACATGGGTCCAGAAGCCAGAGGTAAACCTGGGTGTTCATAGCTTACTTTCTGAGACCAGGCCTTGGGGCTCATGGATTCAGTCAGGCATGGAAGATGAGGCCCTCAGGTTCTCAAGGCATTTTGCTGATTGACCTATCTCCCCAGACCCACACTGTGCTGTCATTACAAAAATATATGTATATAAATGCATAGGGCTACTCATAATAAAAATAAGGGACTTTTGCTAACTCTATACATTTTTGAGATTGTTTAAAATTTCTGTAACAAGAGCTGGGGGAAAGTTTCAAGCTCAGTGGTAAATCATTCGCTCAAAGTGCACGAAATGCTAGGTTCACCATAACAAAAATATTTTTAATGTTAAAAAGGCTAAAATTCATTCTAGCCAGGCATGGTGGTACATGCCTTTCATCTCAGCGCTTGGGAAGCATAGGCAGTCATATCTCTGTGAATTAGAGGCCAGACTAGTCTACAAAGTGACAGCCAAGTCTGTTTTATACAGAGAAACCCTGTCTCAAAAAACAAACAAACAACAAAAAACCGCACCATTTTAGCTGGTAGTCTTCAAAGCTAGTTTATTTGTCCACCCCACCCTCCAGAACTCAATCTTTAGAGCAGGCTGGCCTCAAACTCACAGAGATTCACCTGACCTGCCTCCCCAGTGTTGGGATTAAAGGTGTTTACCACCTCCAAACAGTAGCTAGTGTATTTTCCCTTGATAAAGGTAAATAGATAAAACAGCCTTTCTCAGCTCTTTCCCTTCCATTTTTCTCAATACATTTAAGAGAAACACATAATACAAAATGTATGCAGTATGATGCACTTCAATTTTAAAAGGAGTCTTACACCTGCTGAGGTGTCCATCTTCACTGTCACAATTTTCTGATTCTCAAGCAATGTCTCAAATTAACTTTACAGATAAAGGTAAATATTACTTAGCCAAATCCTCAAATGTAAGGCCAGAGGTGGGACAGTTTGCCTCAAGCAAGGACAAAGCTTAATGGCCACATGAACATCTGCCTACCCCGTGGTCAAAATACACACTCTAAACGTCACCTTCTTCTTGCCAACCTTATGGTTATAGTCTTATGGGAAAACGGGAAACAAGCAGGAGGTGAGAGCTTGTTTGCAAAAAGCCTTGACGCAGCAGTTCAGGTGACAGCCAAGTCTGAAGCCGCCCCCTGTGCAGACAGCACACCCGGCGGAGGGTTGGCCCTCCTGCTAACCAGAAAAGGTAACTTTGAACATTCTGATTGCAAAGGTTAAAGCCGTTCTCCAAAAGCAGTATTGAACCACCTATACTACACGACCCACCTGCAGTCCATGCCACAGACGCTACGAAATGAAGACAGATAAAAGAGATAAGGTGCAGAGAAGCTGGGACCCCCAAACCCACGCCAATCACCATGGGCTAAGCTCTGCGGTCCCGGGGCTCCCGCACCCTTGGGTGCCCAGGCCTCCCTGAATCTGAGGCCCAGAGTCTGCGATCCCTGAAGGTTTCAACTGAGCGTCGCCTACGGGGCTGAGTCCCGCAGAGGCCCGCGGGGAGGATGAAGGATGCAGCCAGGGGCAGAGGTCGGGGTCCCAGATTCGCGACCCTCAGCCAGTCAGCTCCAGGCCCCTGCACCCAACCAGGACCGCCAGGTTTCCCATGCTTCTCGTCCATCAGGAACCTCCAGCTCGGCTCACTCCACCCCCGATGCGGAACGCATCCATCCATAGGGACAAGGATTCCACCCCCCCCCCGCCCCCCAGGAGACTGACTCCCGACTCCTCCTCGTGGATAGGGACCCTGGGAGAGTGACCAAGGGCCCTCTGGCCATCAAGAGTCGTGGCTCTGCTTACTCTCCCCCACATGGGATGAGACCACCGGGAGTAAGACCCCCGGCCCCTACACCGAGACAGGACGACCCGGGAAAGTGACCACCCACAAGGGTGGCCCTGAGGGCCATGATCCTGCAGAGTGGGTCCCGGGAGGGTGACCCCGGGCCCTGTGCCCATCAGGACTCCCAGCTCTGACCCGCCCACGAGGAACCGGTCCCCGCGACCCGAGGGTAGCGGCGGGAGGGGGTGAGCTGTGCGCCCACGGCGTACCTGTCGGCTGCGGGCCCCCAGGGCTGTCCGGCTGCTGCGCGCCCGACACCGCGAGGCTCTTGCGCTCCTTCTGCGACTCCCTGCGGCCGGCCGCGCCGGGTCTGTGTCCTGAGGCCACAGCCGGGCTCCGGCCGCCGCGATGCCCGGCCCCGCCGGCGGCCGCCGCCGCCGCCGCCGCCGCCTCGTCGCGCCGCTTGCGCTGCAGCTGCTGCTGGCGCCGGTGCTCGGCCTCGCGCAGGATGTCGAACGGGTCTGACTCGTCGTCCAGCAGCTGGTGGAAGCGGTTGGCCACGACGCAGCCGAACGTCTCCTGCATCGCGGCGCCCGCGGCGGCCACCGGGCTCCCCAGGGCCCCCTTCATGCCGCCGCCGCTGCGGGCGCCGCGGGCAGCCTAGGCCAGCGAGGGCTCAGCGAAGCCGCGGGCCAGGACCCATGCTGCCGCCGCCGCCGCCGCCGCCGCCGCGCTCCCGGCCCGCGGTCGGCCCCGCCCCCGCCGGCGCGAGCCAGCCAATCAGCGCCCGTGGACACGCCCTCCGGCCCCGGCGCGCACGACGGCCCAATGGGCGGCCGCTGTCTGTGACGTCACGCCCACCTTATCTTCCCCTCCCCCCCCGGCCTGTGGGCGTGGTGGTGCGGGGCTGCGCGACGGTGCGAACCTGCCGGGAACCCGGTTGCGCGGCGCTTGCACTTGTCCCAGGTGACCCGACCGCTAGCCCTTCAGCGGCCTGCGTGTTTGCGGGTGCCTGGAGGAGAGAGGCAGAGTTCTCGGCAGGAGAGGGAGGCACCACGGCAGGGAGCTGACCCAGAGAGTTGACCTGCGGGAGAGGTGACAGGGGCAAAAGGCCAAAGCAGCCCGTTCAAGTGCAAAGAAACAACCCTGAGACCCACACACTGTGATGAGTGCAGGCGTGGACGCAGAGAGGTTCGGGTGGTGGCCGTTTCCTCTTGAAACGTTCAGTTGAGGCCTAGTGTGTGGTATTCAAACTCCAAACTAGGTGTCGGGCTTGCTGGCAAACGCCCTTTCTTACCGAGCCATCATCTCTCTTGTCCTGGAAATTAGTTTTGTAAGTTATCATACAAAGTACTGGTTCTGTACCATATGTATGTGTTTATATGTGTCTATACATACATATATGCCGTGACACTTTTTCAAAATTGTGCCCCTCCCTCATTGCCCTTCTCCAAATCCCACCCCTATCTTCTGGTTCCCTTCCTCTCTCTCAGGTAGTTTTCACTTCATATCACACGTAAAAGGAATAGTTAAACCACGCGCTAAAAGGTCTGAGTTTTACTGCTATTCTATTTTTCTGTGCAAAGAAGTCAAAGGTGATTTTTTTGCCTCAAATTGTAGTTCCCTAGGTTTGCCATTCAGGCATCTGATAGGTTCTCAGTAAATACTTGCTGAATTTACCAGAGGATTTAAAATAGCTGGTCATTACCTTCTTTGAACCAAAGGTTAATACCTGCATTTTTCTAGTAAAAGTTTAAAACAGTTATCCAAATGAAAACTTGTATTATTCTCGGAGGTGCTATTCATAATAACCAGAAGGCAGAAGCAACTCAAATGCTCATGAAATGGCTGGTGGATAAATAAAGTGTGGTACAGCGGCAGTTTGTTCTTTGATACACACCGCAGCATAGATGACCCTGGGAACACTGTGCAAAGGGTCTGATGATGTCAGAAGTGGGTAAATCCATATGGTTTAGTTACCTTTGCATTGCTGCACTCACAATACCAGACAGAAACCACCTAAGGGACAAGGTTCTATTTTGGCTCCCAGTATTAGAGGTATTCAGTCCATCCTGTCAAGGAAGGTGTGGTGAAACATCCATCATGGCGAGGAAGGTGTGGTGAAATGTCCATCATGGTGAGGAAGGTGTGGTGAAACGTCCATCATGGTGAGGAAGGTGTGGTGAAACGTCCATCATGGTGAGGAAGGTGTGGTGAAACGTCCATCATGGTGAGGAAGGTGTGGTGAAATGCCCATCATGGTGAGGAAGGTGTGGTGAAACGTCCATCATGGTGAGGAAGGTGTGGTGAAGCACTCTGCTCATGTTAGAAGCCTGGGATGGAGGCTGGTCCTCATCATGATGAACCGAGAAGCAGGAGAGCAAAAGAGGAACCAGGCAGGGGTAACTTACCCTCCAAGGACTCATTCATCTAGATCCTTCCTCCTAAAGACCCCATAGTCTCCCAAGCAGCACTATCAGCCGAGGAACAACTGTTTAAACTGTGACCCCACAGGGACATTTCAATATCCCACCTCTAACACTTGAAACAGAAAGCAGGTTAGGAATTTAATTAGAATTCCTTCTTGCTACTGATTAACATATTCCACGGTTTGTTATGGGGTATAGATTCATGGCATAGTTCATACTGTGAATGCAATCCTTACTATGTTTTTTGTTTTTGTTTGGTTGGGTTTTTTTTTTTGTTGTTGTTGTTGTTGTTGTTGTTACTGTTTTGTTTTTGATACAGGGTTTCTCAGTGTAGGCCTGGCTGTCCTGGAACTTACTCTTTAACCAAAGTGACCTCAAACTCAAGAGATCCACCTGCAGCTGCCTCCCCAGTGCTGGGGGATTAAAGGCGTGTGACACCATCACTGGCTTGTATTAATTTTGTTGCTCACTGCAGCTTTGGGCACAGGAACTTTTTCATTGGCCCCTGTGTTGCTCTGAGACACGCGATGATAGCGCTCCCATACTTTCTGGGAGTAAAGATGGATATTCACTCCTGGCAGCTCTTGTACATTTCCTGGACTGGTCTTGGCACCAGCCATTTCTCCAGAGACTTGGTTCCTATTACTGATGATTGATTTTAGAGACCAGAAGCTGTGTGAGAAGGTAATAACTTTGTAAATGTGACATCAAAGTCACAAGCAAGTCACACTTCATTAAATTTAATAGTTGCAGGCATCAAAGAAAACTTTGAAGAAAGCTAAAGACAACCCATAGAGTAGAAGAAAATATTTGAAGTCTTTATTTTTAGTGGGGTTGGTATTTAGAATACATTACAGCCAATAAAAAAAAAACAATTAAAACCATTTCAGTAACCATTTATCCACTGCTTTTCAAATGGATAAAAACATGTGAAAGTATGTCCAGTGCATGAGCTGAGAGGAAAATGGAAATGAAAGGCATGTGTGACCGCCTGGCACATTTTCTAGGGTAACTGGCATTTATATTTTCCCACTGTGTTTTTCCTCATTTTCATGTGTCTGTGGTGTGCATGTTTACATGTGTTTGAGCACACATGTACGGATGTGCGTGCACCTGTGTACAAGTGTATGTGGAGGTCTGAGGTTGATGTCAGGAATTATTCTCAATTCATCTCCCATCTTAATGATTGTAGTAGGGCATCTCAATCAAACCCAGAGTTAAAGGAAAGTAAAACACGTATTAGTGAGGATGTGAAGAGATTTGGACCAGCATCAGTCATTGGAGATATAAAATGGTGTGAACACTGGGGAAAGAGCAGTGCATTCCTCAAAAAATTAGACCTCAGAAGTTCCATATGGCCTTCCACTTCATGTAGACATGCTGGGGGCTGGATTTAGATTTGGGAATTCAGTAGAACCAGGGACAAAAGGATTCAGAAATGAAGTCATATGTAACTGTGAGACATGAGTAAGTAGATTTGAAACACACCCCCAACAAAAACTTATACTCAAGCAACAGTGGCATTATTAATAATGGTCCAGATTTGGAAGCTACCTAACGTACATTTATCAGCTGATGGCTGGAAGAACTTTTTTTTCAAGATTTAATGTACATTTATTCTTAACAGGTAGAAGATATAGTATAAAGATTTCATACTGAATAGATATTCATTAAGCCAAAAAAAGGAGGGGGGAGGAATTTACATTAAGTTTTAGCTACATTGTTGAAATACAAATATGCAGATTTATCACTGAAAAAAATCTCAGCTGTGTTTCTTCATCAGGAACTTCAACTGAACCTAAAGCTTTTTCCACACCTCGATTAGAAAGGAAACAAAACACAACAAAAAAACAGAAGAAAAAAAAAAAACTATAAGTTGATTGGCTGCCAAGAGAGCAAGGACTTTTTACAGAGACCTGTACAGCATCGCACCAAGAAGAGCAATGTCTGGCAAGAGATTAAATTGGAAGAACTTTTAAGGATTTTACAATGTTTTATTTTTTATCTCTGTCTCCCCCCCCCATACCCCGTGTGTGTGTGTGTGTGTGTGTGTGTGTGTGTGTGTGTGTGTGTGTGTGCAAAAGCCAGAAGAGGGTGTTGGATCTTTTGGAACTGGAGTTACAGGCTGTTGTAAGCCATCTGGTGTGGAAATCAAGCTCTGGTCTTCTTCAAGTACAGTTAAGCACTCTTAATAATAGAGCTATTTCTCCAGCTGCATTCCCTTAACATTATACTAAGTAAAAGAAGCCAGGCACAATATGCCAAAGGCAAAAGAATTCCACTTGTGGGAGATATCAATTATAAAGTTTACACAGAAAGTCAATTAGTGGGTTCCAAGGGGTGATATGATTCACATATTACAAAACTCACCTGTTTAATTTCTTTTAAAGTTTTTATGTGTATTAGTGTGTGCATGTACATGCATCATGTGAGTGCTTGGTGCTGGTGGAGTTGGAAGAGGATGTAGGATCCCTTAATTAGAGTTATGGATAGTTGAGTTATTATGTAGATGCTGAGTGCAGAACCTGGGTCGTCTGCAAGGGCAGCAAGTGCTCTTTCTTAACGCCTGATCAACTCTGCAGCCCTCACATTGTCTCCTGTTGTAAATGTAAATTTCCACTTAGTAAACTTCAAAACTTTGTACGCTATCATTACAATCTAGTTTTTGAGATTTTTCCCCTCCACGCCAGAAGATACTTCTGACCAGCAGGTCTTTCTACCTTTAGCGCAAGGAAACCACTAACTTGTGTTCTAGCTCTGTTGATTTGTAACTGTGTGATTTTGTTAAATACTTTTTATTGCTTTCGTGGAGCCCTCACAGGGTCTGTCTTCATGTTCTATTGCTGTGAAGAGACACCATGACCACAGAAACTCTTCCAAAAGGAAACATTTAATTGGGGCTTGCTTATAGCTTCAGGGAGTCCAGTCTGTCTTCATCGTGGCAGGAAGCATGGCGGCACAGGGGCAGAGGTGGTTCTGGAGTCGTAGCTGAGAGTTCTACATCTTGGTCCACAAGCAGCAGGAAGAGAGATCAGATGCACTGGCCCTGGCTTGGGCTTCTGAAAACCTCAAAGCCCACCATCAGTGATACACTTGCTCTAACAAGGCCGCACCTCAGAACCCTTTCAAGCAGTGCCACCCCCTGGTGACCAAGCATCCAAATCTGTGGGGACCCTGTGGGGGCCATTCTCATTCACATCACCACAGTGTCCTCACATAAAAGAGTGCTATTATGTCATGGACCAAGTAGTACGTGCAAGTAATTTTAGGCATCTATGTCTCTATGTAGTTCACATCATCATTATTTTTAGTGTGTGGGGGGGCTTGCATGCCACAATGAGAATGTGGTGATCAGAGGACAAGTTGAGAGACTCAGTTCTTTCCTTCCCTGGTGTGGGGCCAGGTACTGAACTCAGGCCTTTACTGGCTGAGACATTTCGCTGGCCCCATCTCTGTATATTTATAGGTGACAGTTTGATTTTTAAATCTGAGTTGTTCAACCCAAGAATGCCTCTCCTGAGTCCTGTTGCCTGTTTATTTGTTTGCCTTTGTTTTTCCTGCTTGCTATCGTGTGGAGCTTCTACAATTTGTATAGAACTTGTAAGTATCCCAGGCCCAACCCTTGGGATATTATTCTAATTTAGATGGACTAATTCATACTTGAGGATTGCTTGGTCTATTCATTTATTAAGATTTATTATGTATACAGTTTCTGCCCAAAGGCCAGTAGAGGGCACCAGATCTCATGGATGGTTTTGAGCCACCATATGGTTGATGGAAATTGAACTCATGACCTCTGGAAGAGCAGCCAGCGCTCTTAACCTCTGAGCTATCTCTCCAGACCACACTTGAGGATTTAAATGGCTCCAGGAAAAGCTTAGATCCTGAAAAAAAAATCACAACCCTGTGTGTAGGAAGCAGGCTTATTCACAGAGTGAGAGAGATGGAGGACACCTACATGGCAGGGTTAAGTAGGAATCCCTTTCATAGTACAGTGTGACCCATGACAGCAAAGATTGCAGCAAGATAAAAAGAGTTCTGACTCAGGGAAGGTGACACAAACCTGTAATTCTAGCACTCAAAACGGAAGTGAGAGGATCTGAAGTTGAAGCCTATCTTTGTGTACTGAGTATGAGGCCACCCTGGACTATATAAGACCCTGTTTCAAAGGAAGGAGGAGTGGAGGAAAGGGACAAGGGATAGAGAGGAGAGAGGAGGAGAAAGGAAGGAAGAAAGAAAGAAAGGAAGGAAGGAAGGAAGAAAGAAAGAAAGAAAGAAAGAAAGAAAGAAAGAAAGAAAGAAAGAAAGGAAAGAAAGAAAGTGGGTCACTGTTATTGAGGTGTCTTGGGGTTTCTATTGCTGTGAAGAGACTACGATCATGGGCAATTCTTAGAAAAGAACATTCAATTGGGGCTGGCTAACAGTTTCAGAGGTTTAATCCATTCAGTTTGCTGTATCATAATGTAAATGCTGCTTTTTGAGGCTGGACAGATGATTTAGCTGTTAAGAGCATTGGTTGCTCTTCCAGAGGACCTGGGTTCAATTCCCAGCACCCACATGGCAGCTCACAATTGTCTGTAACTACAGTTCCAGAGGATCTGGCATCCTCACACAGACATCAATGCATATAAAGATAAATCTTTTGTGTTTTGTCTTTTTGAGATAGGGTTTCTCTGTAACAGCTCTGGCTATCCTGGAACTCACTGGCCTCGAACTCACAGAGATCTGTCTGCTTCAGTCTCCCCAGTGCTGGGATTGAAGCTCTGTGCCACCATTGCCCAGCAATATAACAAAATATATATATATATATATATATATATATATATATATTTAAAGGCTGCTTCTTGATCAGTGTAATCTGCCTTTGACATTATTTACTGGATGTTGTAATATGAACAGTGTTTAAGATTCCTTCCTGTTATTGTGATAAAAATACTGATAAAAAACAACTTAGGGGAGAAAAAGTTTTCTTCCTTCTTATACCCCCAGATCACCGTCCATCCTTGAGAGAACAAAGGGCATGGATTCAAGGCAGGGACGTGGACAGGCAGACTGGTGTTTTGCTAGCCTTTTTATACACAGCTTGAGAACACCTGCGCAGGTAATAGTTCTGCCCATAGTAGACTGGGCCCTCCTGCATCAGTTATCCTAGACAGTCTCCCACGCAATTACCCCAGGGCATCTGATCTGGATGATCTCCCAATTGAGACTCCCTTGTCAGGTGACTCTAGGCTATGTCAAGTTGACAGTTAAAGCTAATTAGGATGAAGAGCATTAATTATTTCCTTTTATCACCCTTCTCCCACCTAACCGGTCTCTAGCCTTGGCTTTCAACAGTCACCTCTCAGATCTTCCAAGAAAACAAAGTAATTCTGCTGTTAGCCTGTAACTTTTAAAAACTTAATTTCATGTGCATTAGTGTTTTGCCTGTGTGAATGTTTATGGTGAGGGTGTTGCATCTTGGAGTTAAAGACAATTGTGAGCAGTCATGTGGTGCTCAGAATTGAACCTCAGTCCTCTGGAAGAGAAGGTGGTGCTCTTAACTACTGAGCCATTTCTCCAACCCTAGCCTGCAACTTACTGGATGCTTCTTTAGCTGTATTGGACCAGGCTATAAAATCAGTGCTTATTTGTTCTTCATAGACTCTTGGCTAAGGTAGGTCGGTCTATCTAGATAGAAGGTCATGATCTTATAGCTATAAGTTTATAAAGCATCTTGTGCCTCATTGTACTTAATTTCCATTTGCCCATTTACTAAACAGCTCACAGATATAATAGTGCTTCGTTAGCCTTTATTGAATGATGCCTCTAAACATCACCAGCATGAACTGTTGATATAAGAGCTGTGTAGTGTTTCAAAGCAGAAGGTAAGATTTGTTGAAAACTAGAAAATTGCTTTAAAACAGGTCTTTTTAATCTAGAGATTTGATTAGAATCTGGCAAGGATCAAATAAAATTGTTCGGGATTACCGAAAACGTGAGGAGTGTTTGGAGACTGGGGACTCAATGCACCTAAGGCATGTGTATTTATGTGTATATTCTAGGGTACCAGAGTCCAGAAGAGGATGTCAGATCCCCTGAGACTGACGTTTCAGGCAGTTGTGAGCCACCAGACATGTATGCTGGGATTCAAACCAAGGTCCTCTGCAAGAGCAACAAGTGTTGCTGAGCCATCTCTCCAGCCTCCCAGCTTCCAGTTTCAAAGCTGCTTCATGTACATGTTTAGATGACAACAAATCACTTAATGCATTTTTAAAAATTACTATGTAGCTGGCCAGTGGTGGTGCACACCTTTAAAATCAGCACTTGGGAGGCAGAGGCAAGTGGATCTCTTTGATTGAAGGCCAGCCTGATCTATAGAGCTAGTTCCAAAATAGGGCTACACAGAGAAATCCTGTCTGGAAAAAGCTCCTCTCCCCCCAGCCCCCCCCCCAAAAAAAGTGTAGTGTCTCAAACTTAGGCTAAAGATTTTTTGTATTAACAGCAATACTAAAGTAGAGTCTCACTTCTTCATATATTACATGTTCAAGTTGAAAAACCTTTCTTCTATTTTGAGACTTTAAGATACATTTTAAAAGACTTTTTGTTAGCATCCAGGCATACCTTGGCCCTACCCCTTCGGAACCTGGCATAGTGTACCACCCTTCTGCGCATGGCAAGCACTAAGTAGTACTTGGAGAGGTCCCTTTGAGAGACAAGCTCCAAGCTGGCAGTGGTGGCACAAGCCTTTAGTCTCAGTACTTAGGAGGCAGAGGCATGCAGGTCTCTGTGAGCTCAAGACCAGCCTGGTCTACAAGGGCTAGTTCCAGGACAGGCTCCAAAGTGATACAGAGAAACTTTGTCTCAAAAAACCAAAGGCAATATATATTGCCTTTTCTCTGAGGAGGCAGATCACTAGGTCTCTCTGCCTCCTTCTCTCCCTGTCTCTGCCTGCCTCTCTCTCTCCTCTCTTTTCTCCCTTCCCAATAAACTTCCTTCCTGTAAGTTCTGCCTGATAGCATATTTGTCTTTCACCTGCCACGGACCTGCTGAAGGCCCATCTGGAACTGTATTCATAACACTTTTATCAGGGAGATTTTTTTCATAGTGGGTGCTGAGGATTGAGCTCAAAGCCTTATACATGCCTATGTGTACCACTAAGACACACTCACAGCCCCTAGGGATTATATTGTGAACAGCTGGACTAACTGAAATAATAATACTCTGAAATTTTGTGGGGTTTTGTTTGTTTTGTTTTTTGAAACTGGTTTTCTCTGTGTAGACTTGGTTGCCCTCGAACTCACTGTGTAACTCAGGCTGGCCTCGAACTTAGAGACCCACCTGCCTTTGCCTACCGAGTGTTGGAACTAAAGGGATTTGCAGCCACTGCCCAATCTGGGATGGGTTTTAGTGTGTCTTCAGAGTTATTATACATCATTACACTGTTTGTTAATTATATCCAGGATGGAACATAGACATGAGGAATATAACCACACATTTCATATAGCCCCCTGGTGGCATGAAAAGTGGAGCCAGAAGCAGCTCTCAAAGTGACCTCAGTTCTCCCGGAATCACACTTAGGTGAACTCCCACTTTCCTGGTATGTTTCCCATTCTCTTGTGGCTGGAATCCAGTTGAATTGCCCGGTTAGCCTTGATCAAGGGTAATTTTTAGAAGCATTAAGTCAGTGTCCTGTTTGCTTTGAGATTCATCCGGCATGTGGGTATGTTGTGAATACTGAGGAGTAACTATTGGCCAGTGTTTAACCTGTTGGCTTTTGCCCAGCCCCTAGAATGTTCCTGATAGCCATATCACTTTTTTTTCCCTGTTACTATCAGTTGTCAAATGGATGTAATAATAATTCCTTTTAGGTCCATACCAAACTTTTTTTTTTTTTTAAACAATTTTATTACATTAAGGGAAATACAAACTGAACTTAGTTTCCAGATTGACTATTAAAATATCAAATTGGATTTGCCCACATACACACAGCAGATACAAGCTGTGGTAGCCAGTCTCTAGAAAAGAAATAATACAAGTTTAAATTTATAAATGTATATGGGTGTTTTGCCTCCTTCTATGTACATCATGTGCATACATTGTCCTAGGAAACCAGATCCATTGGGACAGGAGTCACATGCTGCCACCACTGGGTCCTGGGAACAGAACCCAGGTCCCCTTAACCGCTGAGCTGGAGCTGTCTGCCCAGTTCTTTATTTTTCGAAAGGATACTCTCACTTGTCCCACTTCAGAGATACAAATTATTCAGTGTATCCTTTTGAAATATTTTCACTTCTGTTCCCGTTACTTTTCCCTCCATGAAGTCAGATTTCACTTGTGTATCTTGCCGGATATATTTTGTCAAACCCAAAAATAGAATGTGATTTCTCCACTTAACAAAACACAGGACTCACACTGTTGACTGCTTTGACCGGTTAACTTGGGCAGTTTCCTTTAAAACAAAATTGTTGTGGCTAGGTTAATTTAGGCATAGCTTTGGATTAAGAGGTTTAGTTAACGTGTGTTACTTTTGCTCTCATGATGGAGTTACCACTTCTATCGCTTGACCACTGGATATTCATTCAGTATAAAAGTCGTTCCTGGACCGCTACTAGGATCAGCTGTGTGGAGTGAGCCCCAGATACCAGTTCTATCCTCTATAATCATTTATTTACCGATTCAAGTCTTCACTTTGACTGCATCAGACTGCCTGGAAAGCACTGCAAGCAGGCGAGGGAGGCCGAGCCTTCCAGGGAGGACGTTGGCCTTCGGTTTGCCGCTGTCCCAGGGGTGGGACGCACACACAGGAGGGGAGGGCACGGCCAGAGCCGCCTTAAGAGCGCACGGTCGCCCGTGCACCCCACCGCGGTCCCGAGCGTGGCAGCAAGCGCAAGGAGTCTGGGAAGGCTGTGGTGCTCATCCTTAGCCAGGCGAGGTGGCGCACGCCTCTGTCCTAGCCTTGGGCTACACAGTGAGTTCCACAACAGCCTGGGCTGTGTAGACATCATCCCAAAAACAAAATACCTTGCCCTGCCGGCGCCTGGCTCAGCGGAGGGCCCGGCCCGCCCGGCCCCGGCCCTTTAAAGAGGCACCGCGCGGGAACTACGGCCCAACAGTCACAGCGGGCCGCGGGCGGGTGGGGTAGCGGATGAGACGCCCTTCCTGCCCAGCGGCGACGGTGCCCCAAGCTTCTCCAATCCGCAGGCGCCTGCCCCGCCCAGCACGCTCGCCCCGCCCACCAACGCTCGCCACGCCCCTCGCCCTGCAGCCCCTCCAATCAACAGCCTCCTCCCGTCCCCTCCTTTGCAGGACTCGCCCGGTGGGGGCGGGGCTCCCGACGGGTGTGTCAGGAGCAGCCGCGCGCTTCTGCAGACTTTCGAACGCAGTTGGTCCTCAGGACGGACAAAAAAAAAAAAAAAAAAAATTATGAGAGCGGCAGCCAATGACGTGGCAGTAAGGACCCGCGCTCGCACTTGGTTCCGCCCCCTCCGGACGGAACGCAGCCTGGACGCGGCGATTGGCCCGCGCGACCTGTCACTCGCCGCGGCGGCCAGCCGCAGGGTCCTCGCGGTGACTGGTTCCGCCCAGGCGCGAAATGTAACGCGGGAAAAGCCGGAGCGGGGACCGAGGCGGCAGGTTGTTATTCTCGGGGACTCGGAGCCGCGCGTCCGGTTTTGCGTTTGTTTTTTTTCTGTGCGTGTGCGTGTGTGTGTGTGTCAGCGCCGCCGCTGCAGCCAGGGTCGCCCCAGAGCCGCCTGCCATGAGCCGGCGGCTGTGAGGCGCCGAGGCTTTAAGCAGCGCGGGCGGGCAAATCCAGGCTCGAGCCGGGAGCGCGAGGGCTGCAGAGGAGCCAGCATGATCCGCGGCGCCCCGGCACCCACGGCGGAGCCGCCGCCGCCGCCGGTCATCTTCTGCCACGACTCCCCGAAGCGCGTGCTGGTGTCAGTCATCAGGACCACGCCGGCGACGCCTCCGTGCAGCGGCGTCGCGGAGCCCGAGCAGCCGCCGCCGCTCGTCCCCACCAGCCCCGGCTTCAGCGACTTCATGGTGTACCCGTGGCGCTGGGGTGAGAACGCGCACAACGTGACGCTCAGCCCCGGGGCGGCGGGCGGCGCCGTTTCGGCGGGGCTGCCCGCGGCGGCTGAGCTCCCGACGCTGCGAGGTGCGCCGCCATCCACCGCCTCGGTGGCCGCCGCGTCCGGCGGGGAGGACGAGGAGGAGGCGAGCAGCCCGGACAGCGGCCACCTCAAGGTGAGCGGCGCCGCAGGCGGCCGGGGCGCGGGGCAGCCTGGGGCCCGTTAACGGCGCCGCTCGGTAGCGGGGCGGGGCCGGGGAGGCAAAGCTGGGCGGCGGGGGCGGTGGATGACAGGACGCTGACGTCACTGCCGCGCGCCAAAACCGGACCCTGGGGGCGGGGCGGGCGCGGCCACGTGACGGGCGCGGCGGTCTCTCCCCGGGCTGGCAGCAGGTGCCGCGGGGTGATGAGGGGGAGGTTGAGGTTGGCGGTGTCCGTGGTCCAGATGCCCCGCACTGTTGTTTCTCATCGCGCAGCGTTGCGCTTCTTAGATCTGGGAAGAAAGGATGTGAGCATCTGGCTCCAGCCTACTTGGGGCTAGGGGGGCAGTGTATCTCTGTAGCCTCGGCTGGCTGGGACTCACCAAGTAGACCGGGCTGAGCTCCATCTCTCAGAGTCCCACCCTCCGAGTGCTGAGATTCAAAGCTAGCGCCACCGTGCCCACGGTTATACACTTTACATCCGGAGCAGCTGAGGCTGCTTAGGGTGTTTGTTTAAGCGATCTTCATAAAGATCGCAAAGCTGACGAGTGGGACTG
Organism: Cricetiscus sungorus; assembly: GCA_030556225.1. NCBI lineage: Eukaryota > Metazoa > Chordata > Mammalia > Rodentia > Cricetidae > Cricetiscus > Cricetiscus sungorus. The sequence goes on along the minus strand of JANBXA010000190.1, from coordinate 29,641,863 downwards.
CTGGTCAAGATTTTGTGGCTGGGAGCCTTGCTTGAGTGTTGGTACACGGTGACTGCTTGGGTGGACCCGGTACTGTGTCTAATAATTTACAGTCTCCATAAAGGTGCCTATAAATTTGTGCGTGGAACAAATGTTGCTGATACGAGGTTACTATCCAAGTTGTGTTGGTTGGGTGCCTCAGTGACATAATTTGCTACAGATGCAGCGAGCAAATCGCCTGGTGGGTCAAGGGATACTTTGTTTACAAATTGAAACAAGTTTGGTTCCATTATAGTCATTAGCTAGAATGTCAAAACTGTTTTGGTGAAGGAAATAAGAGCCTTTACTAGTGGCATTATTGCTAAAGAGCAGTAAAGTTGTAAGACTGCTTTGACACAGTCAGGTATTAAAACTGCACCTCCGTGCATATTTGAAAGAACAGTAGAGATGTCTATTACTACCTATGTTTAGGAACAGCTGCTGTTGTTGGCTTAGGTAGTCCCTCCGAAGATGTCATCGTAGGTAGGTACTTTAGGTGTCTTTGTAATTTTTGTGTTAATTTAATGTTTTGGTCGCTCTTAGAAAATGCATGGTTCAGCTAAGCAGTGTAAAGGCTTACACACACAAATACTTGCAAAAGGTTTTGTACTTGTGACTTTTTAATTTTATTACTTTATTGTATAAATGTTTTGTTGCATGTATGTCTACTTGTATATGCCTGGGACTAGAATCGTAGACATTTATGAGCCATCAGGTGGGTGCTGGAAATCTAGCTTGAGTCCTCAGGAAGAGTGCTCTTAACCCCTGAGCCTTCTCTTTACTCTCTCCCCTTGACTTCATCTTAGTTTTAGCTCAATATGTTTTTAGATTATCAAAGAAAAATGATGTTGTAAATCAGTGGTTCTCAACCCTCCTAATCTTCGACCTTTTCATGCAGTTCCTCATGTTGTGGTGACTCCAACCATAAAATTTCGTTGTTACTTCATTGCTGTAATTTTGCTACTGCTATGAATTTTAATGTGAATATCTGTGTCTTCTGATGATCTTAAGCAACCCTTGTGAAAGGGTTGTTTTACTCCCAAAAGGAATAAAACCTTTATTTACAACCTTTTGTTGTAAATAAATAAAATCATAACTATGTTCTTTTTGGATTGAATCTGACTTATTTTTACACAGATCTGTGTAAATGTTCACACAGTACATAAGCTTGAGTTTTATTTCTGCATCTTCAACTCTTTTAGAGGAAAATATACCAGAAGTAATATAGAAATAAAAATGCTGTTTTACATTTTTTCTCTTCTAACAATATTTGTAATTTTCAGAAATGATTTGATAACAGATGATAGTTCTTTTTCTATTAGTGAAGAGATCCAAGTGCAGCTCCAGAAACTCATTTAGGATTCTAAACTTGAGAGAGAAAGTGCTGGAATATGCTTTTCTTTGAAAAAGGGACCTGCTTGGCTTCTCTGGTCATGATGTTGGTTTAAAGAAGGAGTCCCCCTTGTGCTGTTTTGCCTCTGAAGTTCTTCCAGTGGTGGTCTCCCTCCCCAGGCTTTGAGTGAATGATGATGCTTGCCTGAGTCTGCTCACTTCCCAGGAAGATGGAGATGAGTCTGTAGCCAGTGCCAATAGTGCTTCTGCCACCCTTCATTATGCCACTCTGAGGCACTAACAGCTGTGAGTGAGAGCAGTGTTTATTTTCTGTTGTTGCTATGACTCCCAGGGGAGGCGTTAACATCTGAGTTGTGCACTCCCTGTGTCAGCTCTCTGTTGCTCTTTTGTTTGTCCCTACCCTACACTGCCTCCCCATAGTGGATAAAGAATAGAATATCTCACCTAGTGCTAGCTTGTTTTGGTCCCTCATGACAAGATCACATACCACTATTGGGGTATAACTATCTATTAACGTTCTCTTCTGTGGCTGCATTTTGTGAGGGGAAAGAACAGGTATGGCATCCTTGTTTTCCAGGATGGTGTATACCCCAGTCAATGCCCCTATGCTCCCTGTTCAGACTACATTCGTGATGGATCCTGTGAGGCTCAAAGGGTCTGCTTCTCTGCTACCATTCACTCCTTGCAACCTGTCCCTGTCTGTCCTGTATTCATGTTGAATATCCAAACATTTAGAGTGTGTAGTTCTGCACGTAATTGATTTGTATATAGTAATTTTTGATCATCCTCATATAAAAACCTATTCATTTAGTATAACGGCTACCACTTATTACTTGGCATGTAGTGGGCCCTTTGTAATGTTAGGAGTAAACTACTAGACCCTCTGTTGAGCACTCTGAATTTTTTAATTCATCTAATCTTGTTTACCTGCTGAGGAATGAGAGTCCCCAAGATTAAGGTCATGTGGCAGGTAGCAGAAACTTCTGGTACCTAGCCAGAATTCTTGTTTTTACTTTCTATACCATACTCTTCCTGTATTTCATATAAACGAACTTTTAGGGAGTTTTTAAAAAACATTAAGCTGATGTAAGCATGCATAACTTATTTATAGCTTATCTATGTCAGATGAAACGAGGTGGTGATTTGGGAAGTTATGCAGACAGATCCAGGTGGGGAGTAGAGTCAGGAAGCAGATCTGAGCATGTTAGGAGTCTGGATCCAGACCCAAATGTGAGAAGGGATGTATATGATTAATTTCTCACCCTCATCAGGGCACAGACACATTTCTTTTTGGGTTATCATGCCTTGTCTTACATAGGTTTCTATTGCTGTGACTAAAACACCATGATGTAAAGCTCTGAGGTCATATTCCATCACTAAGGGAAAACAGGCCAGGAACTTGGGGGGGAAAGTTGATGCAGAGGCATGCGGAGTGCCGCTTACTGGTTTTGATCCTATGGCTTATGGTGTCGTATTACATAATAGAATTCATTGGACTTTTTAGGTCTTCTGTCTTCAAATGACCGGAAACACTGTGAGAATTACTTATCTGCCTCTTGGAGGGTGGGAGATTATGTATGCAAAAGTTTTTAGTGATATCATCATTCAGAATTTCATTTTGGCAATGCTTTTTCTTTGAGTCACCAATAGTCTTGACAAGATTTGACCTTCAGGCTGCAGTCACAATTGGCTGCTGATAAACTTGCCTGGAAACGTGGTTTTTCTTATTAAGACTAAAATGAAAATGGCCTATTCAAGTAATACTGGTTATTTTAATTTATATGTTTGGGGTTGGAGAGATGGCCCAGGGTGCAAAATGCTTGTGTTCAGACCCCTTGCACCCACAGAAAAGCTAGGTGGAGCATACCTGTAACCATGATGGTGTGTATAGAAAGACAGGCAGATCCCAGGGCTTCTTATTTCCTTAATTAAAATAATACATTTATTGAACTGTTACCTGTACATGACAAGTCTGTTGTACTTATGCACCCCTTACAATTGGATGTGTTGTTTTATTTTTCTCTAGTACTAAAGAAAATAGTGGGTTATTTATTTTTTTTCTTTTTGATTTTTTTTTTGAGACAGGGCTTTCTCTTTGTAGTCTTGGCTGCCTGGAACTAGCTCTGTAGACCAGGCTGTTCTTGAACTCACAGATCTACAGAACTGGATTTAAAGATGTGTGCCATCATGCTTGGCGTGAGCTTTTCTTTCAAAGTCAAAAATTGAAGGAAATTTGGTTAGAGCCAAATTAGCATTCTAGGTTTGAGGCTAAGATTTAACTTTGGAAACCTGTAGGTTTTTACATGGAAAGCAGTGATGACATCTTCATATTGGGTGTGGCTGTACATTGCATTTACAGCACAATTTGTTTTTCATGTAAACTTTGTATATTGCGGTTTAATAAGGATCAGGATAAACAATTAGGCCGAATAGATGTTTATTCAGGGAGAAATAACTCAATAACATAGGCAGATAAATGCTGGCCAGAGAGAGCCTCTGACCCCCTCCTCAGCCTTTTCCCCCAGGTCACGTCTGGCCCTGTCTCCATCCCCCCAATGGGTGTGGTCTAAGCCACAGGTGCGGACAAGGTGAATATCTCACTACTTATGTTTGTGACAACTTACCTGGAAAAGAAAAGGAATCTTTTAAAGAAAATCATGCTATTTTAGATTAGAGATGATAGTACAAACTTCCCATGAACAATACTCAGTTTCCCTTTTGCTGGTATGTTAAATTATTGTAATACATTTGTGACCATGTTGGTATGGTATCAGCTATTGAAGTTGTCTTGTTTTGTTGGTTGGTTGGTTTCTCACTCTAGCCCAGACAGGCCTCAAACTCACTTGTGATCATCTTGCCTCAGCTCCTGAGTGCAGGGATTACAGGTATATGCCATTATAGTTTCTTGACTTTTTTTTTCTCTCTTTTGGAGGCTTATGTAGTCTTGGCTGGCCTTGAACTCACAGAGATCCACTTGCCTCTGCCTCCCAAGTGCTGGGATAAAAGGCTTGCACGTTATTTTTTTTAAATTAAGGTAAATTTATATATGACATGAAATTATTAACATTTCGAAGTGTACAATTCAATGGCATAAATGTCACTGAAGGATAATGACTGTTGTACAATTTTCAAAACTTTTCATCACTGTTTAAGTCCTTGTATCCCTTGAACAGTGATCCTAAATCTCCATTTCCCAGTAAACACAGGATGATCCTTTCCAAGTCTGCAAACCGAGTTATGGACTCTGGGAGCTTATCCTGGGTTGTACTACTGTATTCAGACCTTCAAATTTCTGACTTATGAGTTGTGATCTGTTTTCAGTTATGTCAAAATGTTTTCTCTTTTTGTGTTGTACAGCTTTTGAGTGTTTAATTCTCATAGGTTTGTTCCAGTTTTCCATGTGCTGTTGACTTACAGATCATTCTGTGGGGCCAGAAAAGGTTCTTAGGATACATTATTGAGATGTGTTTTACAATCTAAGACAGGGCCTATCCTCATTTCTTTTTGGCCCTTCTTATTTGCCTTACACACTATTTGTGAAGTCTCCAGATCAATTTGAAATATTTCTCCTGTACTCGCCTGTCCTCGCCAGCAAGGAAGACGTGACAGATCTTCATGCAGTTTTAATCAGGATCCTTTAAACATGTTGTTTCTGGCCCGCGGGGGGAGGGAGAGAGAGAGAGAGAGAGAGAGAGAGAGAGAGAGAGAGAGAGAGAGAGAGAGAGAGAGAGAGAGAGAGAGAGAGAGAGAGAGAGAGAGAGGAGAACCCCTGCACAGGCTTAAATACCCTTGAGCTAACCAACCCCAGTGAGCCACGTGGACTCTGCAGATAGGCTACTCTAATGTGGAAGCAGACAGGCTGAACAGACTTAACCAATTAAGGGCTTGTTTACCCATAGAGTCTACACCAGCGGGAAGGTGTAAGGTAGAAGCCAGCGCCACTTTAAGGCGTGGCACTACACGGCTCTCTACATCTCCTATTATGCCATTTTAAGTTATGCTTATTAGAAAGTCTATTTGGTATGGATGTAGTTGTAATTAATTTTTTTTATGTACTTTCATCTTTAAGATAGTCATGTTTTATCTAAATTAAATCTTGTGGATAGCATGTAGTTGTCATTTAAAATCTGTCTGTTCCAGCATTTTAATGGGAGACTTTGCCTTCCTTACTTTTAAAGTAGTTACTAATGAGGAAGGACTTCTGGTATTTTTTTTTTTTTTTTTAATATTTATTCTGCTTGGTCTCTTTCCCAATTTCTTAAATTAATGCCTTGTATGTCAAACTGACTTTCCCTAGTACACCATTTAAATTTGTTTTTAACTTTCTGGTAATTATCCTGAAATTATTAGTTCGCCTTTTAAACTTATAATTTATTTTGAATCCACATTACCTTAACTTCAGTAGCCTTTTATGATGTCCCTTCTAGTGTAGGGGATTGAGTTCAGGCTCAAGGCCTATGGCATAGGCAACTGCTTTGATCCTGAGTTACATCTTCAACTAGGAGTAGACCTTGCTTACCCAGCTGTTTACAGCTCTGCTACAGCCTTCACTTTCCTGTGTGTTGAGCTTGACCAACCCCAGGTAGAGTTTCTGACTGGGCTCAGGATTTTCTGGGCGTATGTTCAGTTTTCTGTGCTTTTTGGTATCCTAACTTTACAAAGAAATTTCTCCCTGATTTTCTCCAGGCTTTTCCTGTATCTGCTTGCTTTAGCTGAAACCAACAGCAGGTTGTTTTACAAGGTTTGTGAACAATGGCTTCTGAATAGTTAGTCTTCTGTCCTGAGGGATAACCAAATTAGGTGAGGCAAAGACAGCCAAGTGCCCCATCCAGGTCCCAGCAGACGGTTCATTCAGAACAGCGTGGTCTGCCGTGTCTGCAAGGGGACAAGGGTCGCACACTGAGAGTATGGCCTTTTCAAGCGTGCTACTGGGTAAAGAGAGAATGGTCCAGTAATGCCATGAGGGCGTTTGTTGATTCAGGGTTTGGTGACTTGCTGGTAGTCTACACTGGGTCTGTGACCACTGATTCTTAGTAGTTTTCTGTTGTCTATGGAGAGGTAGGCTGTAGGAGCCACTTACTCTACCATTCTTGCTGATGCTACTTAGTTTGTATCTTAAACTGCTTTAGTGATTATAGGAAATTAAAGTTTATAAACAATGTTAACAGGATGGAATCCGACGTGGTAGGCCCAGAGCAGACACTGTCCGGGATTTAATAAATGAAGGAGAGCATTCGTCAAGCAGGATCCGCTGTAACATCTGTAACAGGGTGTTTCCGAGAGAGAAATCACTCCAGGCTCACAAAAGGACTCATACAGGTAAGGTGACAGACAACATTGTAGAAATGGCTATAAGTAATACTTGACTTAAATTTGATTAGTTGTTTAGGTTAATTAATGTTATTTAACTAGGTTAAATAAAGTTCATATAAATTGCCTCATATTAGCCATCGTTTACTCAGTTGCTTTTTGGTGGGGAATGATGGTTTTCGGATTTTTAAATTTAACTTCACTCTAGATGTCAGTTGTGTCATTATTATTAAATTATTTTCACTTCCACCTACCTGAATTCTATTTGTTTGCTCTTAACCTGTGTCATACTTTTTTTTGTATATGTAGAAATGTGTGTGTGTGTCTCCTTGCATTTTTAAATACCATGTAGAAAGCAAAATACTTTGTAAAAGACCCATGTTCTTTCCATAAAGTTAACCCCAGGAGGAGCCTTGTAGTAAATCTACAAATCTTGTAGTTTGTAGATGAAAACCCATTGCAACTGGCTTGCAAACTGTGCTGCCCAACACAGTAACCACTTCCTAGCATGACCTGTGAGTTCTAGATGTGCTACTCTAAACTGTCAGTGTGAAATATACTTAAAATAAAAAAAAGAGTAAGTAATTTCATCAATAATTGTTAGTATATACCAAAATAATATTTTTAAGTAAGTTTGACTTATTTATACGGATTAGCTTTAACTATTTTTACTTTTTCTTTCTCTCATTATTATTATTATTATTATTATTATTATTATTATTATTATTATTATTATTATTGGTTGTTTTGTTTTGTTTTTGAGAAGGTTCTCAATATGTTCTTCTGGCTATCCTGAAACTCACTATGTAGAACAGGCTGGGGTCAAACTCAGAGAGATCCACCTGCCTCTGCCTCTGCCTCTTGAGTGCTAGGATTAAAGGCGTGAGAACCACCACACCTGTCATGTTTTTACTTTTTTAAACAGTCTTCTATAGTTGTTCACAGTGTGTTTCTTTTTAGAATTCTTTTAATGATTTATTTATTTTATATGCGTTGGTGTTTTGTCAACACGTATGTTCTATGTGAGGGAGTTGGATCCCCCAGAACTGGAGTTAGAGTTGTGAGCTGCCATTGTGGGTGCTGGGAATTGAACCTGGGCTCTCTGGAAAAGCAACCAGAGCTCTTAATTACTGAGCCATCTCTCCAGCTCCACAGTGTGTTTATCTTTTCATTTTATTATGTGTATGTATATCTTGCCTGCATACATGTGTGTGCACAGTGTGTGTGCCTGGTGCCCTAGGAGGTCAGCAGGAGGCATTCAGTTACCTGGAACTGGAGTTAGGGTGGCTGTGAGCCACCGTGTGATGTGAGCTGGGAACCTGCTCCTCCACAGTGCGTTTCTGCAGAACGCTCATCTAGAACTGGGGCTTCTGATTTCTGTGAGATAGGATTTCTCTGGGTAGCACTGGCTGTCCTTGAACTCTGCCTCCTGAGTGCTGGGACTAAAGGTGTGCACCACTACTGCCCAGCTTGAACTTGGACTTTTAACACCCAGTTTAATAGAGTCAATTTTTAAAGTTAAATCCTTAGAAGGGTTTTGCGTTTGAATCACAATAAGGTAAGATAGCTAGAGGCTTTGACTGTAATCAGTAAAAGTACTGCTTCATGAAATAACAATTTTGAGAACTTTTGAAGGTCTTTTCAATCTTACTAGTAAGAATCCTCCCCAGTAACATATCTATCTATCTATCTATCTATCTATCTATCTATCTATCTATCTATCTATCTATCTATCTTATCTGTCTATCATCTGAGAGATAGATATGCTGTATAGACTGCAGTGCTCTTGCTGCCAGTGTAGGAAAGAGTCAGTTAAAATCATGGGCCTCATGGGAGCAGGGTCTGTCTCTGACTCTATTGCCTACTTCTGGGACCTAGTCCTCCTACCGGATAGCCCATCCAGCCTTAATAGAAGAGGAGGTACCTAGTCTCACTGCAACTTGATATACCATGGCTGGCTGATATCTGTGGGAGGCCTGCCCTTAGCCAAAGAGAAACAGAGGAGGAGGAATAGGGGGGAAGGTGGGGTGGGGAGAGGAACTGGGAGGAGAATTGGAACTTTGGGATGTAAAAACAAAACAAAAAGGATCATGGGCCCTAGTGAAGAAAGTCCCGTGTTCTCTTCTAACTTCTGCTACTTTGCTGTATGTCCCCAGATGCTTCTGTACCTTGGTTTGCTACGGGGACACAAAAGAGCAAACGCTGAACTCAAGTTCCCCAAGAAACAGTTAAGTTCTGATAGCACAGACTTGGTGGAAAGCTGTGCACTGTCCAAATGGACACTGTGAAATGTCCAACTGTCTAACTACCCATTGTGAAAACCAATGTCCCTGCAGCTCAGTATTTCTTAAGTTATATGCAACTATCATGACTGTAAGTGTATCTATAAATAATGTGATGTTAAGGGATGTGTCACTGTTTTTGAGTCATTGAAAGAATTGTATTTGTTTTAAGTTTGTCATTTGCAATAAATAATACATTAATTATGATAGACATTTTTGAGCACCTTATCTAGCTTAGCACTATGTTGTATGTAGAATTTTAAATTTCTCCATGAGACTCCTATGGTAAATAAGCACCACAGGACACTTCATGAGGGGATACAAAGTTCAGCTGAAAGCCTGCATGACTCTAGGATTTGAATGGGCAGGGAAGACACGGTGGTTTGTTTCTTCGTGTGTTTGTTTGAGTTAGAGTTTCTTTGTGTAGCCTGGCTGTTCTGGAACTTGCTCTATAGACCTGGCTGGCCTTGAACTCAAAGTTCTGCCTGCCTCTGCCTCCCGAGTGCTGGGATTAAAGGCATGTGCCAACATCACCAGTATTTTTAAGGATAAGAACCAGATAAAAACGCATTGCCTCCTGGCTGGTATGTCTCTCCTGGAGGAAAATAATGACCTTTCTCCAAGTAGCTAATGAATTTGGTGACACTGCATGCAAAGAAGATATTAGGAACCACTTAAAAATCAGCAGTCAATTTTCAGCTGTCCAGGAGCTCAGCAGGGCTTGGGATGGTTTGAGGAATTGCTGGTACTACAGGTACAAAAGCAGTGTTGTGTGCTTGAAGCACAGTGTATGAAGGAGGCTGGAGGCCAGTTAGCAGGCTGGTTGAGTGAGACCAAGGAAATGGCCACAGAGTAGGATATAGTTTATAAATCAGAGAAGAGCTCATAGTTGGGATTGTTGAGAAAAAAATATACATAAGCTGAAGATGCTAATGTCAGGATTTAGAACCTGGGTTTTTAAATACTCAAGACCTAGAGGAAGCAGTGTGCTTTGCGGAGCAGAGCTGCTCTGTTGCCATTCTGTGTCCCCCTGCCTGTGTGCACTGTGATGTGTGTATTATTGCTCACTGGAGTTCTGACCCATGTAAAGAGAATTTCCCTTTCTCCTGCCTTGCTGTCTCAGGTCTGATATAATGTCTGTCTCCTTAGGTGAGAGACCATATCTGTGTGACTATCCAGATTGTGGAAAAGCCTTTGTTCAGAGTGGACAGCTCAAAACACATCAACGCCTTCACACCGGAGAGAAGCCTTTTGTCTGTTCAGAAAATGGTATGGTGTTAGAAGTGATATTTTAGTAGAGTACGTTTTACCTAGATTTTTAGTAATCAGCTGGTAGTTTTACTTAGATTTTTTGAGAAGAGATAATTTTTTAAAAGCTTTTATAGAACATTATAAGCCTCCTACTCCCATGCTGTGGCTTGAGCCCAAGTCTGCACATGCTAGAGAGGTACTCTATTAATTAGAGGAAGTATATTTTTGTGGTAGTATATCTTTTCCTGTTTTTTAAAAAATTTTTATTTATGAGTATGAGTGCTCTGTCTATATGTATGCCTGCATGCCAGAAGAGGGCATCAGACCCCACTATAGATGGTTGTGAGTTTCCACATTGTTGCTGGGAATTGAACTTAGAACCTCTGGAAGAGCAGCCAATGCTCTTAACAACTGAGCCATCTCTTCAGCTCCATTGTGTATCTTTTCTTAAAGGGATCTATTTTTAGTGTGTGGTCAGGGGACCACTTGGATTCTAGGAAATTAGGCTTGGTTGCAAGTGCCTTTACCCACTGAGCCATCTTGCTGGCCCTTGAAATGTTAATTTTTAAATCACAGTATTCAAAAAAAAAATTTACAAAGATACAAATTTCCAGTTATATTTCAGTATAATTCTTGTTTTTATTTTTCTCAATTATTTTTCTAAATCTTAATCTTATAAATGTTTATAGGCTATTTATTTTTAGTTTCCACATGAGAGGAAACTTTTTTGTTTCTTTGTGAGACAGGGTCTCACTGTATAGCATCGCATGGCTTAGAACTTGCAATAATAGACCAGGCTGGCTTCAGACTCAAAGAAATCTGCCTGCCTCTGCCTCCTGAGTGCTGGAATCAAAGGTGTGCAACACCATGCCTGACTTGATAGAAAACTTTTTAAAACTTTTTAAATTTTATTTTATGAGCATGTGTATGCCTGTGTGTGTGTGTGTGTGTGTGTGTGTGTGTGTGTGTGTATCATTAGTCTTCTTGGTGCCTACAGGGGTCAGAAGGCACTGGATCCCATGGATCTGACTATAGAAACTCTGTTTGGTTATGGAATGCTGCAACTCTGCCTTCATTTACTTTATAATGTACATTGAAGCTGGATGTGTTTAGTATGTCTGAATGTCCAGATTCTAGTGAGCATTTTTTCTGTGTTTTAAAGGCTGCCTAAGCAGATTCACCCATGCAAACCGCCACTGTCCAAAGCACCCCTATGCCAGGCTGAAGAGAGAAGAGCCAACGGACACACTCAGCAAACATCAGTCTGCAGACAACAAGGCTGCTGCCGAGTGGCTGGCAAAGTAAGGCCTGCTGTGTCGTCTCCCAGAAAGATGCCTTTGGGCTTGGTTTATGTTACATTTAAGGCCTGCTGTGTCATCTCCCAGAAAGATGCCTTTGGGCTTGGTTTATGTTACATTTAAGGCCTGCTGTGTCATTTCCCAGAAAGATGCCTTTGGCGCTTGGTTTATGTTACATTTAGAGAATTTTCTCATTTTAAATAAATAAGGGTTATTTTATAAAATAATTCAGAATAACCCTTTGTTTCCTATAGAGTTGTTAAGAGTACTTGGGATCTGTGTGTGATAGAAATATAATAGTTTATATGCCTCAATCACAGAGTATTTTATTTTCTTTGTTTCGCTGTTGAACAATATTATTGGAACACTGAGTTTGCAAGTCATGGAACAAGGAAGTCAGTGTCAAGTCTTTGTCTGAGGATATTTGACGTAAAGACTCACCTGCTATAAACATTACTACTGGCTGGGCCCGTTACTGTGTGGCTACAGTTCCACCACCCCTTAGCCCTGCCACTGTGCTCTTGACTGGAGGGCTTACTTCCCCTCATCTTCATTTCTTACTCAGACTAATCATTTCAGGAACCAAAGAACTTTTAGAACAAACAGGCTGGGGACTCACTTCACAGATGCTTCTTTTCAAGAGGCTAGTATCATCCTGAGTATGGAGCCCAGTCACGACGTCCTATGCAAACGGGAAGTGATTCAGGTCCCAAGGAAAAAATAAATGCCCTCTTCAGAAGAATGAATGAGTCTATTATAGTCCCAAGGTCCAGGCATAAACACAGAGCCAATAGTAAGTAAGGATAACAGGAGTTAGATCCATCCAATATACAAGTTGAAGCAAAGAAAGATGAGGAACAAAAGACCAATACATACCCAGAGGTACTCACTGCAGATGCATAGGTCAAAGCAGCTAGCATCACCAGAAGGAGATTCTCAGGTTGACATAGGGATCTGTGTGTTTCATGAATAATTTCTCCATTAGTGCACAGGGCTTTAACTTGTCCCCAAGTGGGCAGCTTGACTTCAGATGATATGGTTGATACTTCCTTTTGCCCTTTAGCTGGAGGTTTCCTGTCTTTCTAGTGTCTCCTCACCCTTCACCATCATCCTTGATGGCCTGGGGCCAGAGGAGGCAAAGAGGAATGCATGTTTCTGTGGACCCATTTGCATGTGGGGGACGTAGAAATAGGACGAGTTAATGCATCCGCTTATTTCCTTTTGTAATAAAACCAGGGAGGTTAGAGTGTGCATGAGCTGAGTCTGTTGATGGAAATAATCCTACAACATAAGCAGAATCTGAAATGATATTTAAGAGTTTATGAGTTAGTCATAATAAATGAATCAAAACAGCCAATTGCACCTCTTGGGCTGAAGAAAAGGAAGTGTACAGACTGATGAATATCTGGACTATGAATCTCATATATACCCTTAGATGAACCATCAACTGGAGGTATAGACAGTGGTGGACTGCCACATGGGTGCAGGGAACCTAACTCAGATCTTCTGGGAGAGGACTAGTGCTCCTAACCCTGACCCACCTGTATCTACCGTATAAATGACCTGTCTGCCTGTCCACAGGTACTGGGAGATGAGAGAGCAACGCACCCCCACCCTGAAAGGCAAGCTAGTTCAGAAGGCTGACCAGGAGCAGCAGGATCCGATGGAGTACCTCCAGTCTGATGAAGAGGACGATGAGAAGAGCGGCGCCCAGCGCCGGCTGCAGGAGCAGCGAGAGCGGCTGCATGGGGCCCTGGCACTCATTGAGCTCGCCAACCTGACAGGGGCGCCACTCCGCCAGTAGCCCCAACATTGACTCTTCACTGTACAAAAGTACTGCCCAGCATACTTACAAAGTAGATCCTTGGGCATAAGCTAAGCACCTTATTTGCTTATCATAGGCTGCTATTCTGTAGGAACTCATGAAGAATGTTGTTGCCTCAGACATGGGGTGAGAGAGAATTGCACTTTTTTTTATACAGAAATGGATTTGATGTAAAGTTTAAAATATTTTGTAAATATGGACTGCAGTTACAGGGTAGAAGCTATGTGTTGTGGGAAGCTAGGTTTTTGCAAGTTTAATGCATTCATTGGAAGCAGTTCTCACAGGAAGCACTTTGTGAATAAGAAGACATTTGTATGAAAAAACAGATTGGTACAAATAGCCAAAGAAGGTTGAAATAGATTATTTATAAGATCATTTTAAACAGTGTATGTTAGTATGTGTGACAGTACTGTAAAACACTGAAGCGGGGCAGTGTGAGACATATGTATAAGATACATATTTTTAAATTGCAAAATAGTGTCCCAGTAAGGCTAGAGGAGTGGGAGGCCAACCCTTTGGAAAGATGCTATAAGTTACGGACTTGGAAGAAAATAGGTGTTTGAGGATCTTGGTAAGGGGTAGTAGTTGAGATTTTTTTCTTTTTAATTGGTGTAAAATGAATCTTACCCCATTTTTCTGGGCTTTTTAACTCACTGTAATATAATGCTGACGCTTAGAAAGCGCTCGTCACCCAGCTTGTTGACTGGGGACTTTTGCACATTGCTCAGCTGTTGGACCTGAGTGATTGATCTTGCAAAGTCTAGGTAACCCCGGTAACTGGTGCACATGTGTGTGTATGTATGTGTGTACACCAGTGAGCTCCTTTTTGGGCCCTGTAATGAGATTGGCACTTGTGTTTATATTAATAAAAGGGACATCTGCAGGGTTGTTTGTAGTGAAATGTTTTAGGTCTTTTGATAGTAAACACTAAATTTTAATTGTACTGCTTGTTTAGCATTAGTGGATGGAAGCCTCCATATTTATGTTTTCAGTGCATATTGCCACCTTTCTGCTTCACTTCAGAATAACATGCCAAGCTATTTTGTGTTCACTAAATTTAGCTATCAGTTAAACACTTGAGTAAATATTAGCTACTCAAATATGCAGGCTTCTGAGATAGTTTTAACTGCAAGTGTGTTGTCTGGTGGTTCAAAACCATTTTCTCCAAATAGATGAAGTTATCGAACACACGTAGTGTACTGAGGCATGAACAGAGTCCCAAGGCCGAGCATCCATCTCTTATATGGAGTCAGGAATCTGTCACTTGAGCTTTTGTTAAAAGGTGGATGAATGAAATTATATGCAGAACATGGTGATATAGACTCCTTAGTTGGAGGCTTCAGAGTAATAGGAGGAAGATGGGCTCCTCAGTGCCTTTTTTCTTTGAATTGAGATAGTACCTTACAAATTTAGATTACACATTATTGAGAATGTAGGCTTTGTTATCAAAAATGTCTGTGGTTGTAGTCCACAGGTAAATTGTGTGACCTTGGAAACGGGAGGTAAGGAGATGTCTTGAGAAGCGCTAGTGTGAAACTGAAGAAGAGGTAGTTACAATAATGTGTATGACGAGGACATACTTTAAAAATGGAATTCCTCTGTACAGTCAATTACAGATCTTTAGGGGCTTTTGTAATAACAGAATTTATATTTGTAATGGTCTAAGAATTTTATTTGTAGTCTGGTATGTAGAATTTTTAACTTGAAGCACTTATAAGTATGGTAAGAGACCATAGCATCTGAATTTTCCTGATTTGAGGTTCAGCATTTTCTCTAAAGTTTTTCCTGAAATGAATGGGAGTGTATGGGTCCAAGTGCAGCACTCATCAGTACTGGGAACTCACCTTATGGACAGCAGTACAATTTGAAAAATGCAATTAGCCAGTTCACAGATGACAAAGGGTCTTCAAAAAGTAAGGGCTTGTTTTTTTTTTTCTCCAGCTGACTTATCAACCATTACAGTTATATTCCCAAGTATTTTTATTTCTATGATTGGACAATTTAAGAAATTATTCCAACTGCTTACCATTGGCCACGTTTTAAAGGTTTTTTTTTTTTTTTTGATATAAGCTATGTACTTGGACAAAATACATTGGCATCTAAAATTTGAGGTGTGTTATGACTGCTTTTTGTTTTAAAAAATGTGGTTACATTCAGATTTTTGAAGTGTTTTATGCTTCATATGGCTGAGTTGTAGTATGGCAGAGTTAACAGCATATTAATAAACATGCTGTAATTTTAAAAGATGCTTTGAATAAAATTTTATTTTAATTTAAAGCTTAAAGTATATGGGTCATTCTTGCAGTTTTTAAAGTTTGTATCTCTATCAAAAATAAAATAACTGATATAACAACAAAACCCTAGAAAACAGAAGCAACCCACAACACCTGACATCCTTTGTTTTTTCTTTTTTTTGTTTTTTGTTTTTTTTTTTGTTTTTTTTTTTTAGGTTGTAGGGACTGAATTCAGGGCATCAAAAACAAAAAAAAAACTTAGACAAGCATTCTACCACTGAGCTGCATCATACACCCAGCCCTCAGGCATCTTTTTTTTTTTTTTTAACTGTTTCTTTAAAATTGTGGTTTGAGACAGGGTCTCACTTTGTAGCCCTGGCTGACCCGTAACTCACTTTGTAGATCTGCTTGCCTCTGCCTCCTGACTGCTGGAATCGGAGGTTTGCCTTGTCAACACTGGCCAGGATTGTGGACATTAATTTCCTCACCTCGTTCAGTATCACAGTGCTAAAATTCTGCTGGGGAGATGGCCCAGTGGCCCAAGTACCTGCTGCATGAGCATGAGGGCTGGAGTCAGGAGCCACAGAGGCTTCAGCATAAAGGCTGGGTAGGGTGGTACACGCCTCTAGCCCCAAAACGAGGGGACTCTGGTTTATCAGCCAAACTACTGGAAATGGCAGGCTCCAGGTTCAGTCAAAATAGGGGAAGGAGAGACTGAGGAAAGATCCCAGTGTTGCCACCCAGAGGTGGTGGCACACAACCTTTATCTAAGCACTCACAATCTCTGCGAGTTCAAGGCCAGCCTGGTCTACAGACGGATTTCCAGGATATCCTAGACTATACAGAGAAACCCTGTCTCTAACAACAAACCAAAATGCCGTTGTCAACCTCTGGCCTCCACTTGAGCCAGGAAGAGTGAGTGCATCTGTTTACTTGCATGTGTGTGTACACATGAACTGAGGTTAGGTCTCAAACCTGGGGCAAATGGCTGACTAAGGTACCAGTTAACACAGCAAGGTGGACTCTGGCCACCAGGTCTGCCAGCATCCCTCACCTCAGGGCTGGTATAAACTACCCCCTATCCTGAACTCTCCTGCCTTCCCCTAGCTGCTTTCCCCTGTATAATATAGCCATTTTGGCTATGCCGGTCCTTTTGGCCTCTTGATCTGCCCCCTTACCCTTCTCACATGGCCTGACTCTGTATTGTTCACTCTAGATTCATCCAGACGCCTCTGCCTCTGGCTGTATTTTCCCTTTTATGTACAATAAACCTCCACCATGCCTAGAACAGTCGTGTCCTCGTATTTTTCTCTTTCAACTATGTTGCTGTAGTTAATTTTTAGAGAAGAAAAACACAAGAGTGGGGAAGGCAGTGGGGGGAGATGCACGTGCCTTGGCTTATGTGTGGAGGCCAGAGGCTAACTTTTAGAATTGGCTCTTTCTATCAACTTGTAGGTTCTGGGGTCACACTCAAGTCATCAGGCTTGGTAGCAAGGAATTTTTGTTTTGTTTTGTGTTTAATCTGCTTAACTGTCTTGAAGGCTCGGGTGTAATTAAGTATTAACTATTGCCAGCCCTATGTCAGGCCTTAAATTAGAGTAATAGGATTGTAGGGAGCCTGCCCTTTCTCGAGGGAATGGGGAACCCTTTGAACCTAACAGCGGTGTGCACAGACCTCACAAACAATGCTAGTCAGGCTGTGGAATGGTAGTTAATGCTGATGGAAAGCCCTGTGGTCACGTAAGAACATGAGAACAAATGAGAAGGTGGGTAAGAGCACCCAAATGCAGGCTTCTGGGGTTGGCACCCAAGGAGGCTCTTCATGCCTGCCTGCTAGGCTGTAACTGTGACTTTATAATGCTGTTTTGCAAAGTTTGTGTGGAGAGTGACCAGAAACAACGGATCTCTTGGAGGTAATCATCCCAGGTGACCATATCCGGATTTTGCCTTTGTGATTTATTTTTATTGTTAATTCTGGCAATGTTAGTGTACATCTGTATACACCGAGTATTCATGCCTGCTCGTCCCAGAAGCATCAGGTCCGCATGGAGCTGGGGTTACAGGCATTTTTGAGGGGCCTGGTCTGCGTGCTGGAATGGGCTGGGTCCTCAACAAAGAACTAGAGGTCCTAACCCCTGCTCCTCTCCAGTCTCTACTTCAGATTTTAAAATCTCATGTACCTTTGTTTCTCCACCCTCCCTCTTCTAGTCAAAATTCTCAGTGGTAGGCCACTTCCCAGAAGTTCTGTTCAGCTTCCGATCCAACTGTTGGCAGTTTTAGCTTTTATACAATTAGGTTTCAGCTTTATCTGAAAGGAAATCTTAAAGCGTTTCTAAAAGGCTGAAATTTCAGATTTTGAATTAATTATTTAGAATTAAAAATATGAGACTCTATTCGAAAATACTGTTCTGCAGTTGCGAGCCTTTATTCACCGGATCTGCACTCCTGTCCCAGGGAGAAGTGGTCCCTGGGTGAGGGAGGGAGGCCTGAACTTACCAAAAAGAGTCCTTTAAAAAGGAGCTGAAGGCTTAGCTCCTCCCCCTGCCCTGCTGCGCCAGGCCTAGGCATTTTTGGACGAGAAACAGAGGCGCTCCAAATAAGCGCTTGCCCTGCCATGTGCCTGGAAGTGCTTTAGTAATAGTTGAACTTTGGAAACGACCATCATTCCATCACCGGGGAACGGACGGATGAGTAACGCGGCGGTAGTTGGCGCTTCCGAGCACCAGAACCTTCCGAAGGAAGGTCTGGCCCAGCGCCAGAGCCACAGCACCGTCGGGGAGGGCCCGGGGGAGCTGTTACCCTTTGTGGGGATGCTGAGCTTGGGTGCATTCGTTTGTCAGAAACGCTTCTCAAACTAGGGACTCAGGCGCGTCCTGTAGGATTCATATACTATTTTAAACAAAACAACAAAACAAAAAGAGCGGAAGCGACCCTGAGCCTTGCTGAGGACCCTGGGCTAGCGCCGGCTTTTCGGCAGTACCTGGCGCTGGGCGCCCGGGAGGCGAGCGCGCACTAGGGGTGCGGGCGGTGACCGGGGTTCGCGCCCCGGCTCTTCCTGTTCCTGCCGCACCCTCTTCCCGGGCGGCTGTGGGCGGGGCCGGCGGGCTGAGTGGTGGCGGGGCGGCGATGGAGGATCCAGACGCGGCGCGGCTGCCCTCTCGCCTGGCCAGGCTGCTGTCGGCGCTCTTCTACGGGACATGCTCCTTCCTCATCGTGCTGGTCAACAAGGCGCTGCTGACCACCTACGGGTGAGGCTGGTTACGCGGGGCGCAGGGTGGCCGGGGCCGGGGACCCCAGTCTGTGCTTTGCCTTCCCCGGGCACCACACTCGACCCGGGGCGCACCACACACCAGCTGAACTTGGGAGTGCAGCCGCCGGCACAGGCTTTAAATAAATACACCAACTGAGAAAAACTTAATTTTGAGACAGGCAGACATTCGTCAGGTAGCTCACGCCCGCCTTGAGCTCAAATCTTCATCACAGCCTCCTTAGCACACTTGGCATTACAGGTGTGCAGCATCATAATAAACACAGCACACGCGTATTTTGATTAAAAAGTGTTATTTTGTGGTGTTAGTTTTGAGACAGGGCTTCATGCATTCCAGGCTAACTTCGGGGCTCCTTAGTAGTTTTCCTGCCCCTGCCTACGGCGTGTAACAGGTATGTATCACCTGCTTACAGGGCTGGGAAGACAGCCCAAGATTTTTTCATTCTAACGGCATCTCCAGCCAGTCCCAAGCAAAGCAAACAAAAGTATGTTTCACAGATTACACTTGGACTTGGACTTGTGATCTGTTTATATGGGTTGATCATCCATCCCCAAATAACCATCATATTTCTGGAGAACCAGAACAAACAGAAGTGTACAAAATGAGTTTTGTTGTTGGGTTTTTTTTTTTTTTTTTTTTTTTTGGATTATAGTTGAGTGCACGGGGAACTCTAGAGTATTTGAACTTACTTGTAAAGACTATAATATTCTATTTAATTCTACTGTGTGATAGCAACCTTGAGAGAACTGTGGGTTTAAGCCTGGTCCCAGGGGTGAGTTCTCTGCCCCTGGCACTAGTCTATACTTAACATTTTCCTTAGATGCAGAACCTGGCTGCCTACAAGCCTGGTATCGACCTTCCAGGGCCTTGCCCAAGCTGTCACAAATGGGGGTTCTTTGTAAACTCTACAGGACTGCCTTTTTGCTTTACATTTAGGAAAACTCAACGCTCACATCAAGTCCACAGGTTGTAAGTCCTACAGATACTGAGCATCTACTATGTGCTGGGCCCACGGGGAACCCTGGGGAATTGGTATGGTCCGTGGGAAACATCTTCATGGGTAGAGAATAAACAGACAGGCCCAGGATCGGATAAGACATATCGAATATGAGAGAGAAGTGAGCGGTCGGTGCCAAACGTCTGGGAGGAGAGAGCAGCAAGATCCTGGAGGAGCAGAGGCAATGCCCGCCAACGTGGCTGGATGACAGAAGGAAGTGGCAAGGCCACAGTGAGAGGAGAACTCAGCAGAACTGTGCAGAGAGGGCCGGGTCATTCATTCATTCACTCAGGGACACTGTGAACCCAGGATGTGCCAGCCATCGCCTCAGGCACATAGGTAAATGAAGTGAACAGAACAGGTAGAAACCCCTAATCTCATATCCCAGTGTACCAATAATAAACCAGGAACATTGTTACTACAACTGGTGTTGTAGGTCAGGGGACAGCTTTCAGGAATCATTTTTCTTCTTCCATTATGTGGGTCCCAGGGATGGAACTCAGCTTGTTAGACCTGGCGCAGCAAGCTCCTTTGCCCACAAAACCATCTTGTGAGCCTAGTACTCACATGGCATGGCTCACTTTAACTCCAAGGGGTCTGGCAACTCCATGGGATCTGGCCTCTTCAGACATCCACTTGTGATATTCACTCACAAACGCATAAATAAAAATAAATCTTTTAGAAAACCCCACAAGCCCCATGCTAAAGAAATGAAAATGAGTATACACTTAAGCCAGTTGATATGCGTAGTGCCAGGTAATAAAGGAAGATGAAATGTTGGGGTGGGGGCTGAGGGTGTTGGTAGCGCTTGGCCTAGCTTGTGAAAAACTGGGCTCAATCCCGGCACGACATAACGGTGGACACCTGTAATGCTGTCTCTTGGGAGGTGGAGACAGAAAAATCAGAAGTTCAGGGTCATCTGGTGTAGTGAGTTCAAGGCCAGCTCGAGCTATAAGAGACCTTGTCTGAAAGTAAAATAAAGAAAATGTGAAGGGGCTGGAGAAATGGCTCAGGGCTTAAACAGCACTGGCTACTGTTGCAGAGAACCCGGTTTAGTTCCCAGCCAGCACTCATAGGCTGGCTCACAACCATCCATAACTCCAGTTCCAGGGGATACAGTGCCCTTTGCTAGCTTCATTGGGTACATACATATATACAGGCAAAACACCTAAACACATAAGAGAAAATAAATCTAAAATAAAAGAAAACATCACCAGGCTTACGCCTTTGATTCCAGTACTTGGGAGACAGGGGCAGGTGGATCTCTGAGTTTGAGGCCAGCTTAGTCTACAGAACTAGTTCCAGCAAGGACAGCCGGGACTGTAACACAGAGAAACCCTGTCTCAAAAAACCCAATCAATAAATAAAATGGCTGGAGAGATGACTTAGTGGTTAAGAGCACTGGCCGCTCTTCCAGAGGACCTAGGTTCAATTCCCAGCACCTACGTGGCAGCTCACAACTCTCTGAAAACTTGTTCCTGGGGATCTGACACCCTCACACAGACATACGTGCAGGCAATACACCAATGTTCATAAAATAAGAATAATTTATTGTTGCACCATAAATAAAAGACCTAGAGACAGATATTGGGGTTCAAAGCTTTTAGCAGATGATCAGAAAAGCAAAGTAGCTTCCCACTAGCTCTTACCACTACTTCAGGCTGAATGGGCTATCTTGCTGCCTCTTCTCAGCGTGGCTGGAGAATCCCGAGACTGAATGTCTTTCTATCCTCAACATGGCCAGAGAATGAATCTCCCCTATCCTCAATGTGGCTGGAGAATGAGTGCCTGATACTGAGACCTTGCTCCTGTCTTATACACACACCTCCCTAATGCTGGGATTAAAGGCGTGTGATCCCAGGTGAGGAGGTCATCTTTGTGTGAGCTGTTTCTCTTTAGGACTGGATCAATCTTGTGTAGATTTTGGTGGCCTTGAACTCACAGAGATCCGTCTACCTCTTAATCCTGAGTCCTAGGATTAAAAGTATGTACCACCACCTCCTAGCTTCTGGCTGCTGGGATTAAATGTGTGTGTGTGTGTGTGCATCACCACTGCCTGATCTCTATAGCCCGAGGCCGACTTTGCTTTCTGAATCCTCAGTCAAGCTTTCATAAATCATAAATAATATATTACCACAAATTATAAATAAAACCAACAAAATCTCCGATTAAAGACATGAGGATGTCGTGTTTATGTCGGCCAAAGGCTAAAGAAAAATCTCCTGCACTGGAGTTTGTGGGCTACTGACTGGCTGAAACAGCAGTGCCTCTAAGAAACGCATTCTTCCTGTTTTCAGCAGGAGCCAATGAACTTTGGCCACTGCTCTGAAGACAACGACTGTCCAATAATTGGGAGATCTCCACACTAGCCCTTTGTTCTTTACTGCTTTGAGTTCCAGACGGAGGGTGTGTAGCCAGCCCAGTGGTAAAGTTCTCAACTACCATTTGAGTCTGGACTTTCATACTTGCCACTGAGTCAGGGAAAAGATTTCTGTCACCAAAGTTTTTACCTCAGGAAAGCTAAAGCACTTATGCTCTTTATAAATACACATTCCTGCTCCCCTCATTTCTGTAGCGTAATATTATACATCTGGGCTCTGTTGAAATAGCATTCATTCTCTCATTTCAAGGCTCCTGAAACACACATTGTTGAGAAGGGGGTTGGGGTGACTTAGTTCCAATGAACCGTAGCAACTTGACCCAGCAATAGCTGTGTGAGCAGGGCTTATTATGCTGTAGTCCAGAAGGCAGATTTTTTTTTTGGGGGGGGGTGGTGGTGAAGGACAGTTCTTTGACAAGGTTGTGGGCATGGATGGAGCTCAGGGGACTTCTTCTGTTCCGTTTTGAAGAGATTATTTCTGGTTGGGGTGCAAGCCTTGTGTGTGGTCTTAGCTTCTTGTTCATTTAAGTCGATACTTGTCCTGGCTAGTTTATTGTCGGCTTGACACAAGTTAGGAGTGTCATCTGAGAAGAGGAAACCACAATTGAGAAGGTGCCTCCATAAGACAGGCTTCTAGGCAAGCCTGTGTGCTATGTTCATAATCAGTGATTGGTGTGAGAGGGCCCAGCCCACTGTGCTGATGCTACTCCTGGGCCGGTGGTCCTGAGTTGTATAAGAAAGTTGAGCAAGCAAGCCATGGGGGGGCAAGGCACTAGCCAGTGTCCTTCCTTCCATACCTTCTGCTCCTCTTCCTGCCCTGAGCTCAGCGTAGACGTTACCTAGAAGCATGTGATGAAATGAACCTTTCCCTTCCTAACTTGCTTTTGGCCACAGTAACAGAAACTGTAACTAAGATAGAAATGTGCATAAGGCCATACATAGGGTATTGCTGTGACAGACCTGACCACGTATTTTGGAGAGGATTATGGTGGCATTTAAACTTCGTGCTGGAAAAACCATTGAGTTCTCAGAGCTCAGTGGACTGTTCTCTGGAAGCTTGGAGGATGAGATGTTGGGAACATGCAGACCATGGGCGTCTAGCTTGTGAAGTTTCAGAGAGAAGCAAAGGTTCTGTCAGGGCCATTTATGCAATTTTTAAAATTAAGATTATTTTTTTTTTTTCTGGTCAGCTAGAGCTGAAGAGTCAGCTGTGGTTAACAATAGGCCACAGTCACTAACTCAAAACCCTTGCTTTGCTGGGACAGTCAGAATTGATCATCTGGGGCTGAAGAATCAGTTATAGTTAAGAAGAGGCCAGCATGGTAGAGGAAAAAATCTGAAAAATATTTCCTTAAGGTCAGTGTGCAGAAGCTGTGGTCTAGAGGGGCCTAAGGCTGTACCTTGTGTTAGCAGATGAGCTTACTTTCTTCCTCCAAGGGTAATGAGTTCCTGAAGTCCATTCCCGCACTAGGGATGCATTCTGGATCCATTGTGGAGGTACCATACACTTCTCAGGCCTCCTAGCTGGCATCCATATTCATGGGGTCTGGGTCAGTCCTATGTTGGTTCCCCAGCTGTCAGACTGGGGTCCATGAGTTCCCACTTGTACAGGTCAGCTGTCTCTGTGGGTTTTCCCAGCATGGTCTTGACCCCTTTGCTGCTCCCTGTCTGAAACTGGATTCCAGAAGTTTGGCTCAGTGCTTAGCTGTGGATCTCTGCTTCTGCTTCCATCAGCTACTGGATGAAGGCTCTAGGATTTAAGGTAGTCATCATTCTTATTATAGGGGAAAGGCATTTAAGGTAGCCTCTCCACTATTGCTTAAATTCCTAGTTAGGGTCATCCTTATGGATCTCTGTACAATTCCCTAGTGCCAGATTTCTCTTTAAACCTATAAGGGCTCCCTTTATTGATGTCTCTTTTCTTGCTCTCTTCTATCCAATTCCCCATTTAATCTTCCTAATCCCTCATGTTCTCTCCCTTCTCTTCCCCTCTTCTCTTTCTCCTAACACCCTTCCCCCTTCCCCCATGCTCCCAATTTTTCAGGGGCTCTTGTCCCTTTCCCCTTCTCTGGGGGACCATGTATGTCTCTTTTAAGGTCCTCCTTGTTTCTTAGCTTCTCTGGAGGTGTGGATTGTATCCTGGTAAACTTTTGCTCTGTGTCTAATATCTGTATATGAGTGGGTACACACCATGTTTGTCTTTCTGTGACTGGGCTACCTTACTTAGAACGGTTTCTTCTAGTTCCATCCATTTGCCTTTGAATTTCAAGATTCCATTTTTTTTTCCCACTGAGTAGTACTCCATTGTGTAAATGTACCACATCTTCTGTATCCATTCTTTGGCTGAGGGGCATCTAGGTTGCTTCCAGGTTCTGGCTATTACAAATAATGCTGCTATGAACATAGTTGAACAAATGCCCAAAGGATATATATTCATACAACGCGGACATTTGTTCAGCTATGTTCTTCGACATTTTTTATGTTGCTAAACTGATTTGTTATTCTATATTTCTTGCAGTTTTCCCTCGCCAATTGTTCTTGGAATTGGGCAGGTGAGTTGAAAAAACAAAGCTTTAACTAGCCATGAGTGTTCAGGCTGTTTTAAGTGCTTTTGTTTAAGACTATGGTTAGCACTAATCTTTGACCTACACACACATGCTGTGGCCCACCAGTGCCCCTTCACAAATAAATAAGAGCCACGGTTTACAGTAACTACACTGAAGTAGTTCTTAAACTTTTGCATTGTCATATGAAGAACACTTAATAAATTATAAAATTTTCACAGGAGATGAAGACTTTATTTCTAAAACAACATCATGGACTATTTCTCTAATATACTTATCATGACCTAAATTTATAAGATTGCAAAGAATTTTTTTTTTTTTTTTTTTTTGAGACTGGGTTTCTCTGTATAGCCTTAGGCTGTCCTGGAACTTGATCTGTAGACCAGGCTGACCTTGAACTCATAGAGATCCACCTGCCTCTGCCTCCCAAGTGCTGGAATTAAAGTCATGCACCATCAACTCCCAGACTTATATTTACTCTTTTTAAGTTCTCTCTCTCTCTCTCTCTCTCTCTCTCTCTCTCTCTCTCTCTCTCTCTCTCTCTCTCTCTCTCTCTCTCTCTCTCACTATGCCTGGCTGAGATTTATTTTTAATTATGTATGTTTGTGTGTGTTTATGTGTGGGTATAGGGGTGTGCATACAAGTACCCAAGGGCCAGAAGAAGTCATAGTATCTCCTGGAACTGGAGTTCTGGGGATATGGGTGCTGGGAACTAAACTCAGGTTCTCCAGCCAAGCTGTGGGTGCTGACCCATCTCTCCAGGCCCTGATGACAAAAATTCTTACTGCTGGACTTCCCAAAAAATGCACTTTGACTTTTCTTGTTTTGTTTTTTAAGTTAATTTTTATTTAAATTAGAAACAATCTTATTTTACATACCAATCCATTCCCCCCAACCAAACCCCTATTCTACCCCCATCTACTCCTCAGCTAGGGTGAGGCCTCCCATGGGAGATCATCAAAGTCTGTCACATCATTTGAAGCAGGACCTAGGCCCTCCTCCATGTATCTAGGCTGAGAGAGTATCCCTCTGTGGAGAATGGGCTCCCAAAGTCCATTTGTAAACTATGGATAATACTGGTTCCACTGCCAGAGGCCCATAGACGGTCCAAGCCCAGCAACTGACAGCCAAATTCAAGGGGCCTTGTTTGGTCCTATGCTGGTTCCCCAGCTCTCAGACTGGGGTTCATGAGCTCCCACTTGTTCAGGTCAGCTGTCTCTGTGGGTTTCCCCAGCATGGTCTTGTCCCCTTTGCTCATCACTCCTCTCTCTCTATAACTGGATTGCAGGAATTCAGCTCTGACTTTACTGAAGACATTTTTATTAGCTTGTATTAATTGTATAAAATAATGCATCTCATGATATTTTCAGTGTGTTTAATTCATTTTAACCTTACTTACCTCCAATACTTCCTCTTCACTTCTTTCAAAAAAGTCCCAGTCTGTTTTCTCTCTTTAATTTTTATTGGTATTTACTTTCCAGTCTATTTTCCTAGCTTTAAATGGGTGCATGTAGCATCTCTCTATGTAGATGTTGTCATCCTGGAACTCACTATGTAGACCAGGCTAGCCTCAAACTCACAAAGATCCACCTGCCTCTCTTGGGATTAAAGGTGTGTGTCACGTGTCTGCTTGGGAGTTTTTCCTTTTTAAAAATTGCTTCCTCTCGCTGGCCTGTAAGGGAAGAAGTGAACCGACGATACACTCCATTTGTGAGAATTGTGATCCAGGGTCATCTGGTCAGTCTGATCACTCTCGGAGGGCCCCTGGGTCAATGTACACGTGTGAGCCCACTTGATTATACACTTTGTCTCTTCTGATTCAAACAATATCCCATCCAGTGGCACGAAATTTTAGCTTCCATGAAAACCCTTCAGTCTGGAAAGAGTATTGTTTGGGATATCTTTCTGATAAATGTGCTTCTGATTACATCATTACATCAGGGTAGCTCACACTGTCTTTCCAGGTGATATTTTGCTAAGTTTCTTTCTCCTTTCAGATGGCCACCACCATAATGATACTGTATGTGTCCAAGATAAATAAAGTAATCCACTTCCCTGATTTTGACAAGAAAATTCCTGGAAAGGTATGTGTTGAAAGATTAAAAAACAAACAAACAAGAAACCTAAAAAACAAAAGCAAGCAAGCAAACAGACCAAAACAAACAAACAAACAAACAAAAAACCAAAAAACCCATGCATCGTGGATCTGATTCCTGCTTACTCTAGGTAGAAAGTTATTTTCCTTTTTTTCTTTTCTTCTTTGAGATTGGCTCTTATCATGTATCCCAGGTTGGTCTTGAACTCAAAATCCTTCTACTCCAGCCTTTGGTGCTGGAAACAAAAGGGCTTTTTGTTTGTTTGTTTTGTTTTTTGTTTTTTCCAAGCCCAGGTTTCTGTGTGTAGCTCTGACGGTCGTGAAACTCGCTCTGTAGACCAGGCTGGCCTAGAGATTCGCCTGCCCCTGCCTCCTGAGTGTGGGGATTAAAGGTGTGCACCACTCCCACCTGCATGAGAAAGTTCTTAATAAACATTTTGTAAATACCTGTTTGTATAATGCACTGAAGATAAGAACACGGCTGGGCTGGGCTTGTGAGATCTGTGAGTAAAGGGTTTGCTGAGTGAGTGTGAGATCTGAGCTTTCATCCTTTGCACCTGCATTGACATAGGAGACAGAGAACAGGGTGAATATGGGTGTTTAGCAACACAAACACCCTGAGTTTTTAAAGCCAGTGTTTTCTGAACTCTTTGGCTAATTAGGGCCAGGCTCTCTCTTTATTATACCATGAAAGAAACCCTGTGTAATATGTAAATGAGTCAGTGCAGTTATGTTACGATAAAACTTGATATTAGTAAGCACAGGCCAGATTTGCCCTGGGTTCTAGTTTGCTGATTTATGCTTTCAGATTTCATTTACAGTGTTTTTTGTTTGTTTGTTTGTTTGTTTGTTTGTTTTGACACAGGATTTCTCTGTTTAACAGAGCCCTGGCTGTCCTGGAACTTGATTTGTAGACCAGGCCCGTCTTGAACTCACAGACCTGCAACACCACTCCTGGCTTTCATTTTTAGTTTAAACTGATAAAAGCTATGAGTAAAGAATCAGATTTGATCTATTGAATATATGTAGAGATACACAAGCATTGTTGAGAGATCTGTCTTCTTTCTGGGAATATGGAATGGAATCTGTGTTTAACAAATAGCTTCATCGGGGCCAGGCATGGGGCAGAGATTAAATTCTTAGATTAATCCTTTGACAGATGATATGGTCCTATTTGGATTAAGAGGTTTAATTGTTGCTTCTTATGGGTGAGGCCCTTAAATCGCTTCTTCATATATATATATATATTTGATATATATTTGATATATATATAAAATATATATAGTTGATATATATGTAAATATATATATATTTATAGTTGACAATCATAGGATATTATTAGATCAGATACAGGGCTGAGAGGTGGATGGTTTTCAAGGGCATTAAAAATAGCCAAAGATAATTTGTCTCTTGTCTGCAGCGTTTTAATTCTCTATAATCTTGAAGTTTCCTGTTTGGCCTTCTAGACTCTTCAGCATAAGTACAGCTTTTCCTGTCTTCCTTTCCCACTTCCCGCCCTAACTCTTTTGGGAACTAAAGCTCACAGTGTACAAAATGGGAAGCAAGCATTGATGATGATTTATTTATTTATCGAGGCAGCGTTTCTCTGTATAAGCTTTGGAGCCCTCCTGGAACTCACTTTGTATGCCAGACTGACCAAAAACTCACAGGGATCCTCCTGCCTCTGCCTCCTGAGTGCTGGGATTAAAGGCATGTACCCCCACACCTGGCTTTAATGATGCTTTATTAGCTATGTTTTTTTTTAAATTTATTTATTCTTATTTTATGTATGTTGGTGTTTCGCTTGCTTGTATGCCTGTGTGAGGGTGTCAGATCTTGGAGTTACAGACAGTTGTCAGTTGCCATGTAGGTGCTGGGACTTGAACCCCGGTCCCCTGGAAGAGCAGTCAGTACTTGTAACCACTGAGCCATCTCTCCAGCCCCATTAGCCATGTTTATTTTTTCTTTTTCTTTTTCTTTTTGTATGTAGGTTCAAGTTATCCAATCAAATTTTCCCACCAGTCTAATTTTCACATCGTTTACCTTCTTTGCTGTGTAGCACATGTTGATAGAAATGGCGTCTTTGGCCTCGAAATGAGAGCTTAAGTATTTCGTCATGAAGCAGGGGTTCCATAGGCCGTTAGGGGGTGAGCCATTTACTCTTTGCTGTATAATGCAGTGGCTCAAAAGAGTCTTTTTATTGTCTCTCAGTGATGGAGGAGTCTTGGCAAGGCTTGGCTGAGTGGTTCTGGCTTTAGGCCCTCCTCTCCTTGTGGATACAAGGGGAGCTGTATCAGTTATGGGGTTGGTTAGTGTAGGTGGGAGATGGTCACTCATCTGTCTCTTGCCGTCCGTCTCAGAGCACTCTCACACACCTAACACATATACATACGGAAAGCATGCAAATGAAGTTCTAACTGCATCTTTTTCCTTTTATTGAAGCTGTTTCCTCTGCCTCTTCTCTACGTTGGAAACCATATAAGTGGCTTATCCAGCACAAGTAAATTAAGGTACAGTCCAAGATGACAGTGGGAGGGAGAATCTGTCGCCTCTAGTGGTCCAAACACTGAGTTTGAGTTTTCCCAGATTTTGCTTGGGTGGTGCCCTAGTTTGCTACCTGTTTCTGTGCTAAACACTATGGCCCAAACCAGCTCGGGGAAGACAGGGTTTATTTTAGCTTTCAGGTGACCTCCTACTGAGGGAAGGCAGGGCAGGAGCTGAAGCAGAGGCCACAGGTGCTGCTTACTGACGTGCTTCCTCTGACTTGCTCAGCTCCTTTTCTTCCTGGGCGTAGCACTGACCACACTGGATTGGGTCCTACACCAATTAACAATCAAGAGATTGCCACACAGACATGCCCACGAGGCCATGCTGATGGAGGCAGTTCCTCACTTACCGTCTGCCTCTTTCCAGGTGGGTCAGTTTGACAGCAAGGTCTGCCAGCTCAGGTGTCCTGGGAAGCAATAATATTCAGCAATGTGAGAAAGTATAGTTTTGAGTTTAATTCTAAATGTCTTTGGGAATGTTTAAAAGCTTATACTTTTGCTGATAGTCATGTCTCAACATAAATATGAGGGTTGTGTTTGTCAGAGAAGATGTGATTGGGCGGATTTATTCGTAATAATATGATCATGGTAACCTTTCATTGTAGTTCTATAGATACTAGAATATTCTGTCAGACTTGGCGTAGATCACGTTTGGTGTAAGGAAAACATGAATAATAGACATTAGTTATAGGTATGGAATATACTTGTCAAGTTTGCATCTGTGTTTATTTCACCA
Source organism: Cricetiscus sungorus (assembly GCA_030556225.1). Taxonomy (NCBI): domain Eukaryota; kingdom Metazoa; phylum Chordata; class Mammalia; order Rodentia; family Cricetidae; genus Cricetiscus; species Cricetiscus sungorus. Next base: position 29,611,705 of record JANBXA010000190.1, on the reverse strand, counting down.
TCCCTTAATTTTATTAAAAGCTACTGTGAAACATGAAAATCATTTATAGAAACACCACACTATCCTACTAAACTACTAACCAGAAAGTGTGATCTGAAATCTAAAACAACAAGACTCGTGCAGAAGAAGATGGTGTGCATGTATACGTGTATGTGTGCCTGTGTTTCTGCATGTGTATATGGGTGTGAGTGTGTGTGTGTGTGCACAAGTGTACATGTGTTTATGTGTGCATGCATGTATGTATGTGTGCATTTACGTGCATGTGTGCATGCGTGCGTGTGTGTGATAGACTGTGCTCTTGAACTGTGAGCCAGAATCGACCCCTCCTTCCTGAAGTTGCTTTCGTAAAGGTCTTTTTCACAGCAACAGGAAAAGAAACTACAGGAGAGCTATTTTCTTCTGTCACTTCCCATCTTACTTTTGGAAATGGGATCTTTCCCTGAGCCTAGAGATCACTAACTGGCCAGACCACTGACCAGCAAGTCCCAGAGATTCTCCTGTCCTCGTCCCCAGGGCTGCATGTACAGATGCCCATACCCGGGCATGCTAGAGAATCAGACTGGGGACCTCATGACTTTGTGGCAGACACTCTACCTACTGAGCCATCTCCTATCCCCTCTTTTTCTTTTGTTTCTTAAAAAGACTTATTTATCTATTATGCATATAGTGTTCTGCCTGCACACTAGAAGAGGGCATCATATCTCATTATAGATGGTTGTGAGCCACCTTGTGGTTGCTGGGAATTGAACTCTGGACTTTTGGAAGAGCAGCCAGTGCTCTTAACCTCTGAGCCATCTTTCCAGCCCCCTTATTTTCATAATAATGTACTTTGAAACACCAAAATTTTAAAGTCTTTCTAATTTAACTAAAGTATATATAATATAAAGTTTACCACTTTATCTGTTTTAAGTGTACAATTCAAGTGCATAAGTATATTCAAACCTATGTGTAATCCTAGCATTTGGGAGAATGAAGCATGATTGCTGAGCCTTCAAGGCCAGACTTTGCTACATAATGAGTTTGAGGCTAGACCCTATCTCTAAAAAAGTATAGTACAGTATAGCCATCACAGTTACTTATTTCAGAAACTTTCATCATCCGAAACAGAAACTCTGAATCCATTAAACAATAATCCCCTTTATTTAGTTATTGGTAATCTCAATATCTCAGTCTCTCACTCTCCCCTTTCCCTCCCTCCCTCCCTCCCTCCCTCCCTCCCTCCCTCCCTCCCTCCCTCCCTCCCTCCCTCTCTCTCCCTCCCTTTCTCTTCCTCCTTCTGCTTCCCTCCCACCTCTTACGTGTTGCACGCATGTGGGTTTGCATGTGGTATGTGTGTCCATGAGGAGGCGGGAGGGGGAATTTGGGTTTCCTGTGTTACTCTCCATCTTATTCACTGAATTGGAAACTCACCTTGTTAATAAGTCTAGTTGGCTAGTGAGCTTCTGGCTTCTGCTGGTCTCTCCTGCCTAATGCTGAGGTTACAGGCATGTACAGGCATGCCTAACTTTCGGCGTAGATGCTGGGGATTTGAATTCAGGTCATCATGCTAGTATAGCCAGGACTTTTACCTGCTGAGCAATCTCCTTAGCCCCAGCTACTGGTAACCTCTGCTTTATGCTCTGCATCTATAGCTTTGCCTTCTCTAGGTAGATACTGACAGTTGTCCTTTTTTTGGGGGGGGGTATCTGGATGATTCCTATAGCATGGTGTTTTCAGATTTCACCTATGTTGTAGAATGCATCTGACTTTAATTTCTTTAAAAGGTTGACCATTGAGAAGCTATTTCTTTGTTCCATTGTGTTATCTCATGACCCTTGCTAAACATCAATCTGTTGATCTGGGAGAAGGTATAGCATGCCTGTAAGTGTACAGGAGGAACACAAGTTCTAAGCCGGCCTGGGCTGCATTTGTCTGTGTCACATATCTAGGGTAGGCAAATTTACAAAGATGGAGCACAGGATAGATAAGCAGTAGCTAGGAGCCAAGAGATAAGGAATTACTGTTGATCAGGTTACAAGTTCCTGCTTCGGGGAATGAAGTTCCTGAAATAGATTATAGTGATGGGTATGCGGCAAAGAAAATAGGTAAAAGGAAAACAGATGCCCATAAATGCAAGCCTTTATTTTCTGCCCTTCAGTTCTGTTCCATTAATTACATATATGTTATTAAATCAGTAATAGGTAGTCTTGGTTTCTGTAGCTTTGTACTAAATTTTGAAGTTGGGAAATGTGCGTGCACCTACTTTGCTAATTTTCTTTTTAAAACATTAAAAAAATCTGTGTGTGTGTGTGTGTGTGTGTGTGTGCGCGTGTGTGTATATGTGTTGTGTGTGTATGTGTTGTGTATGTGTTCTGTATGTATGTGTGTGTGCATGTACGTGTGCACCGTGTGTGCATATGTGTTTGCATGTGTGTATGTTTGTGAGTATGTTTGCATGTGTGTATGTGTTGTGTGCGTGTGTGTGCACGCGTGTGTGCACGCATGTGTGTGTTTGTGCATGTGTGTGCTGTGTGTGTGTGTGTCTGTGTGCTTGCGTGTGTGTGTGCACACGTGTGTACGCCCACATGTAGGTCAGAAGACGACTTTTAAGACTTGGTGCTCTTCTTCCACCACTTGGGTCTGAGATTAAACTCAGGCTGTCAGGCTTAGCAGCAGGTATCTTTATCAACCAAGCAGTGTCACCAGCCTCCTGACTTTGTTATTTTTTTTTTAACCATATATTTAAAAATAATAGATTTTATTTTAAGTTATGTGCATATGTGTATGTCTGTGCATGGGTTTGTGCATGTGTATGAAAATCCCCATGAAGACCAGGAGAGGGTGTCAGCCCCCCTGGAACTGGAGTTTCAGGTGGTTGTGAGCCTCCGTGTGGATGCTGGAGTTTCAGGTGGTTGTGAGCCTCCGTGTGGATGCTGGAGTTCAGGTGGTTGTGAGCCTCCGTGTGGATGCTGGAGTTTCAGGTGGTTGTGAGCCTCCGTGTGGACGCTGGGCACTGAAGTTTTGTCCTCTGCAAGAGCAGCCGTGCTTTTACCCCATGAGCCCTGTCTCTGTTGCCCTGGACTTTGTTTTTCTTCAACATGGTCTTGGCTTTCTGGGGCCCTCGAATTTCTATATTAATTTTAGAATTAACTTGTCAGTTTCTGCAGACAAAAAGAAAGCCAGCTCAGATTTGACAGATTTTTGTGTTGGGTCGGTTTATTAAAGTGGCAGGAGATTATTCAGTCCCTGTTTGTAATATGATTGGTTAATGGTAAACATTACAGCGAATGTTAACTCATTACATTTAGTTTGGAAAACGACCTTAATTAAAAAACGTTGCCATGACACTGTGCCTGATGTTGGGGTTGTATCTTTTCTGACAGCTTGCCAATGTTCACTGTGCTCAGGAAATTTACAATTCCGCTCACTTTACTCCTGGAAGCCATCATACTCGGGTGAGTTCGGTTTGTTTTCACTCCTTCATTATGTTTCAGACGCACTGTTTTTGTTTGTGTGGGTGGGTGGTATATCCATGTATGTTGCTGTGTGAGACTCTGTGTGTGCACGTGGAAGACGTGGGTTGAGGCCCTGTATTTTCCTCTGTTGCTCTCTATTGTTGTTTGAGACTGGGTCTCTTACCAAGCCTCTTGGCTAGGTTGGCTGGCCAGCGAGCCCCGGATCTGCCCGTCTCTGCCCCCTGGGCTTGTGCCGTTCTGATAGATTTTCACAAGTCCTGGAGTTTTGAACTCAGATGGTCAGGCGTAATGCTTGTTCCACAAGACTTCACCTGCTGAGTCATCCCCCAGTCCCTCTGTGTTATTTTTACCCAACGAATTTTCACCTTGAGGTCCTCTTTCTGACCAATCGATCGGAATTAATACTTGCAGCAACTTAAGGAACAGTTATTTGTTCATTTAAGAGGAGTCAACTGTTTCCACAACCCCCTAAAATATTAACGAGGGCCACTTAAGTGTTTATTTTTTTACAGCAGACAAATAGCATGCCTGTGGTAGAAAACTATAAGAAAAGTAACAACCATCCTTAAACAGACACGCGTCTGTGTTCTGAGCTGGATGGAATGATTGGGGACAAAGAACTGCCCACAGACAGGGAAGATAGGCAGAGGAGTAAGGGGACAGTTCTGATACTCCACGATGTGGTGTCAGAATAAATTAAATGTTACAAATGTCATACAGACTTTTTTTTTTCCTTATGAGGATACCCAGGCTGACCCATGAAAATGCAAACTTCGATTTTGCAGTAAAGATTATATGGCAGTGAAATTTAAAGCTACAGTATGCTAAGCCATAGTATTGGACTTAATCTTCAAATGTGCCATAGATGCCCCTGCAGACTAGACTGTGCAGTGCAGCATGTCCTCTTCTGTGTGTCATCCCAGCCTCTTTCCAGGGAGAGCAGAAAAATCACTTCACAATTAGATTAAGGAAACAGCTTAAGAAGTAGGTAAATTTGTCCTGACTTACACGTCCAGAGCCTTCTCTATGTGAAGATGTTAGAAGTTAAGTTTTAGCCATGAAGCCACCAATGTTTGTTTCCACGTTTTAATTTTCTCTCTCCCCACCCCTTCCTTGTCTTCTTGACTACAGGAAACAATATTCCTTGGACATCGTCCTCAGTGTTTTGGCCATCGTGCTTGGGGCTTTCATAGCAGCTGGGTGAGACTTGACATAGCCTGCTGCTCAGTGGTTTCTCTGTGTCGTTAAGAGTTGGCAATCCTGTCCTAGAGATTTTCCTTTTCCATCTGGCTGCAGCTGGATTGGGCAGCTAGGAGACAAATCTGTTGAGTTAGTAGTATTCTCATGTGTTCTTGTGAGCATCAAAGAAATGGGTCCTACATTGGCTGGAAATGCTTCTAAGAACATGTGTTGGCATGTCTACCTGTGGCCCATGAGGGTAGGGGTAGTTGTCAAGGTGGCCCACACCACTTAAACTATTATGAGACTTTTTTTGGTGAGTTTTTTTTTTCCTTTGTAACTCAATTGTGTGGGTCTTGAGTATAAATTTCGTAAACGACAATGTCCTGTTATAAGTAAGCATCACTAGGTGTTAACATAACTACTCTTGACAAAAAGCAAGATTTTTGTCACTGAATGCCCTCAGTTTAAAAAGTTTCATTTGAAGTGTTCTTAGGTGTTTGGTTTGAAATACTGGATTTGGGCTTGAGGTGTAGCTCAGTGGTAGGATATTTACTTAGCATGCATTAGGGCTCGTGTTCATTTCATAGCACCCAACACACACACACACACACACACACACTCCAAAACCAAGAGGTTTATAACTCAGTTATTGTTGTTTTATTGTTCTGTGATAACTGGTAGAGTGTGTTCATTACAAATGCTGATATGTTCCAGAACAGGCCAATGTTAACTAGTTCAGATTTCCTACCTTCATTATTTATGTAGCTACAGAGTGAAAGAAAATGACTCTGTCTGTCCTTCTATGTATATAGCCCCACACTATGTTTTTTGTTTGTTTGTTTGTTTGTTTTTCAAGGAAGCCAGGAGTGGTAGTACACACCTGTATATCCTCAGTACTGACAGGCAGGTCTCTGATACTCATTTGGCTGGAGACCCTGTTTTAAATAAGGTAGAGAGTGACCAAGGAAGACATGTGAGTGACATCAACCTCTGGCTTCCACACGCACCAGTGTACGTACGTGCATGCATGTCAGCACACGCTTATACACACATGTGTTTCTAAGTCTTTGGTGGGGAGTGGCCAGAGCAGAACCGAAATGAATTCAACTGATTTCGAACACATTGATAATTGTTTCTGAAGTCATCTTGCTTTTACCCAAGAACCAGCTTGAAGTAGCGATTCTGACTTTCCCTGACCTCCAGCATTCACCCTCCCTGATGAGTAACACTCAGGGTGCTGAACCACAGGACACCTGTGACACCAGCGTATGTCCTCCTACTGAAGTTTCCTCTGCCCCCACATAAGCAGAGAATTCAGTAGGATACAGTGGTAGATCAAACACTTTACAGTTTAATGAGAGCAAGGGAGAAATCAGGAGACATTCCTCATAGGCCTAGGGGTCCCACCTCTCTCCCTGTGCTTCCTTCCTTTGTGAACCCTTCCAAGAAGGGGCATGCTTCTCATGGAAGCCCACTTTACCCAGAATCCAGTCTGTTACAAGTAGATGTATAAGATGCAAGAGTAGGGAGAGATAGCCCAGTCGTCAAGAGGACCCAGGTTCAGTTCCCAGTACCTACACGGGGACTCACAACTATCTATAACTACCTTATGCCTTCTCCTGACCTCCTTGGGTACCTGGTACATGCAGGGTATACATACATACATGCAAGCAAAATACTCATAAAAATGTTAATACCAAAAAGATGCAAGGGTATGTATAGGGTTTAATTATCCCCAGAAGTGTACTTGGGGAAAGGGTGCCAGCACTCTGCATGTTTCTTGGTCAGAAAGTTCCTGAAATGACTTTAATTAACCAAGCTAGCTTGGCCTCCTACCGCCTGCTGTTTACATCTTGCTTTCAGAAGCTTAGCTGGCCTGTCTGGAGTTGGCCATCACCAGTATCTTCATCTTGAAACCATCAGCCAACTACCACAATTATCTTACGTCCTGTTTCAGGGCCCTGAACAAGCTCAACTATTGTTCCACGGGTTCTATTTTTGGGGCCTGTTGGCCAATCCCTTCCAGAGATAACTTCCTGTATACCAAAGTTGGCCAACCCCTGGACATAGGGTTGTTGATTAGATTTAGTTGGGATGAGCCAGGTTCACCTGCTGTAGTAAGCAGGTCCCACATACACTGTTTCTGTACATCAGATATACACTTCCTCAACCGTGAACCACAGCAATCAATGCTTATGAGTGGGTTCTGATTACTGAGGTCCCTACCTCAGGCTTCCTCAGTGATCCAGGAAGGAAAAGGGTTATGGAGATTTCTGCACTAGCTCATAAAACTTTTGCCCAGAATTTATGTGTATTCCCTTTCTTGTATATCATTCACCCAGGGAAGCCACGTGGCTGGGCATGTTGAAAGAGAATGTCTAGGAATAGCCCAGATGACAGCCACGCTGGCTGACTGTGAATGTGCTCTATTCTGCATGGCATCTGTATTCCTCATATACTTTATTCTCATTAGTGGCGCAGTGAATGATGGGTAAGGAAGGGGCAGGCCATGCTTCAGGGAGTACCCATGCCACTGTTGGGCATTCTTGGCCCCTAGAGGAGACAGGACTCTGGAATCTAAAGCTCTCCCAGGAAGTGCCTTTCCCCCATGCCTCTAGAAGCCTGGGTCTTCCTGCTTATTCAAAAAATACATACATATTTTGTATGTATGTGCTGTATTCGTGTGTGTGTGTGTGTGTGTGTGTGTGTGTGTGTGTGTGTGTGTGCGCACACACACATAAGCCAGAGGTCAACACCATTCTTCAGGAGTTGTCCATTTCATTTCTTGAAGCGAAGTTTCTCAATGACTTGGAATTTTTTCATTAGGTTAGACTGGCTGGCCATGAGTCCCAGGGACCCACCTATCTCCCCTTCTCAGCTCTAAGATTACAATCAAAAGGGTTTCTATTTATTTACTTATTTTTTATTTTTATTTTATTTAGTTTTTTTGGGTCCTCCCCCCCCCCCAACAGTTTTTCTGTGTAGCCTTGGCTATCCTGGAACTAGCTCTGGACAATGCTGCCTTGAACTGGTAATGATCCACCTGTCTCTGCCTTCTGAATGCTGGTATTAAAGGCGTGTACCACCACACCTGGCTCGAAAGGATTTTCTAATTAATTAATTAATTAATTAATTTTTCGAAAGGGTTTTTAATGTGGATTCTGAGGATTGAATTCAGGTCCTTATGTTTGTGTGACAAATGCTTTACCAGTAGAACTACCTACCTGTCCAGCACCCAAAGAAAAACTATAGACAAGTTGAATTTAATAGTTCTATTGTTCAATGGAATCATTTGCAAATCTGGTAACCCACAGAACCAGCATAGACTCTGTGCAGGCAGGATTTATGAACAGGAAGCCTCTCTTTGTGGAGGTGACCTGCAAGGGCAGCCACTTCTTTCTGCTGCTGGCACAGACGGTCGACACTGGGATAAGTTTGCACAATACGACTCTAAAACGACCTTTCCCCTCCACTGCTTCCGTGTGTTTCCTGCTAGGTCCCAGTTTGGCTCTGAACACTGAAACCCTCTTTGCTAAAACGTTACGTAAATCTCAGTGTCCAACTGCTTTGAGTTTCATTTTCCTATGAATTACCGTGCATGGAAAAGAGAAACATGATTTGTATTTGTTTTTACTTGTCCATTAAATTAGCAGTCCACAACCAGTGAGAAGCAATGTTACTTGCCTGTGGTATTATCTCCTACAAAGGGATATTGTCTTGAGTTGCAGACCCTCCTGGGCAGATGTAGTGAAATCTTGTTTCACTAACAACCAAGCAACCAGCTAGCTAGTTAACTAAATAACCAAGTAACCAGCTAGTTAACTAAATTCACAAGCCCCTAAGGGGGTATATGAAAGGTTTGACTTCTGCCAGTTTGTATTATCAACTATGACCTGGGTCTGGGGTAAGCATGAAGTTCAGGTGGGTAAATCACACCACATATCAGTTATGGTTGTCTGCCTTGTCCCTGTGTCATATCCCCTCGAGTTATTATGTCGATGCTATTTACTTAGGATAGAAATTGTGAGGTGCTTCAAAGTCCTGGAAGAAGAGAGCCTTGGAAAGCTTTCTTGGGCACATTGGTCCTTGCTTCACCTTTTGACAGACAAGGAACTGTCTGGGCACCAGATGGAGGGGTCATTTCCCAGCTGTCTCACATGGGCTATACCCAGGGGATGGCCCTGCTTATAATAAGCAGGGATACTGGTGGGTGGGCAAAGTGTGCCCTCAGGACAGTCACAGCTCACTAATTATTGTGCCAACCTGTCAGTTAGCAAACAAAAGACTCTGCAGTTAAGGTCCCTGGGTCTTGAGCTAAGTGTAATTACATCGAGGCCACCTGATCAGCTTCTTGTCCACCTGAGAGAAATCAGAGGCATTAACAACTCACTACTAGTGGGGGCTAACTTCCCCAGAAAAGATGGTACTAGCACTGCACACAGATTTGACCGGACAAAGGACAAGCAAGCAGACTCTGCGACCATGGCAAGAGTGTCTTTATAACGGCCTCCCCTTCCTGTTCTCCCTGCCAGCTCTGACCTTGCATTCAACTTGGAAGGCTACATTTTTGTATTCTTGAATGATATCTTCACAGCAGCAAATGGAGTTTATACCAAACAGAAAATGGACCCGAAGGTACCAGACTTCCCTCCTGCAGCTAGCTTTTTGCCTGTGCCATCTGGCTTCTGAAATGACATGAAAAATGAAAATGAACATGTTCAGTTGGCATGTAACTTGATGCACATCCTGTGATCTAGAAACTTCTAATTTCTTCTTATATGTATAAGGCCTTGCTATTCTTGGTATTGTTAATTGAAAATTAGGGAGAAAAAGATGTCACTAGTTTAGATGTACAATCAGAAAATGAATATGAATACACACACACACACATGCACACATATTGAAAAGCAAACTCATTTTTTACAGCAGCATCATTAATGACCATGGCAAATTCACAAGTGGGGAAGATATGGTGATATCAGAGCATTCCACCTTTACACCTCCATTTCTCCAAACCTCCTTCCTCGTCATGAAGTGGGTGGCTGGGGGGGTCATTAGTCATGTCCTTCAGTGGTAGCCTCCTTTTCTGATTGCAAGCTGTTGGGGGCTGCCTGTTGTGCCACCTCCAGCCCTCACTGGGCCCCAGCTGTGACCGGAAGCTGTCTGTGGTGGGCCAGGCATATGGGTCTTTGTTCTGAGCTCTTTGTGCTTTGTGAGGGAGTTCTCCTTGACTGATGGGTGCTTTTCTGTGAGCTATTTTTAAAATCTGTATGCCCATTTGTTTCTTTGAATGGTGACAACAACAGGTTCATTGCCTTCCTGAAAATACAATATGTCACCCTTTCTTTTTTTTTTTTTTTTTTTTTTTTGGCAGAGAAGTGGGTGGCCACTTTAGTGAAAGCCAAACACAGAAGGCTGCCACTATTCTTTAATGGATGGAACAGATGTTTGAAAAGAGTTGGTTAACATTGTAAATTTCCGTTATCTCATCTCAAGAGCTCCTATTTTGGATAATGTGCAGTGTTAGAAACGGGGTAGAACGTCAGAGGCCTTCTGTTTCCATCCACTACATATGTAGCTGGTGTAGAATGAATATTTATTCTGAAGTTATAACACAGTATGTTCCATTTTGCAAGACACTGGCCAAAAGTCTTAGAGCACAGAGCCATCCTGATGCATATTCGGACTATGCATAAATGGCTCAGGAGACACAGTGTCTTGTATTTCTAAGGCTGAATGCAGTTTTCTTTTCTCTCATAGGAGCTGGGGAAGTACGGAGTGCTTTTCTACAATGCCTGTTTCATGATCATCCCAACTATCGTTATCAGTGTCACTACTGGGGACTTTCAGCGGGTAGGTATAGCCTATGTGAAGAACATGGCTAAGGCATGTGAGGCTGAGCTATGATCTGCTAGGGTGAGTGTGCTCGATGCATCTTTCGCTTTATTGTATTTTCACTGTATGGGTTAATTAGGAGGTAGCCCCATCTTTGGTGGAGAGATACCTGTAGTTTATTAAGTCCTTATAGTCTAGGAAAATGTCACCTCCTGATGTAGAGCTGGAAGACTGTTGTCTGCCCTGTCTGGCCTCTCCCCCCTGGAGACGCTGGAGACGCATGCAGAGCTCTTTGAATTGAGTGGTTGCCAGACACTGAAACTGCGGATGGACCAAAGAACTTTGTAGAATGATTATTAAGAAGAAAATCATAATTAGAAAAATACATTTAAAGTCATAAGAACAATATCTAGGCCTGGGGATGTAGTTCAGTGGTAGAACATTGTCTAGCATGCACAAAGCTATGGGTTTGATCTTCAGTGCCACAAATGATAAAATACTAAAGCTGTGATGTTTAAAACACAGCCCTTTTGGGCTTAGCAGGTAAAGGCACTTGCTGCCAAGGCTAATGTCCTGAGTTCTACCCCTAGGACCCACATTACAGATGGAGAGAGCAGACTCTGCCAAATTGTCTTCTGACTGCCATGTGTGTGCTGTGTGTCAGCTCTGCACCTAGACCACACACACACACACACACACACACACACACACACAAGACTTAATATAAAATATGAGCATACCTTAAGTATTCTATAACAAGAGATGGCCAGAGATGCAGGATGTATACTGTAATTAGTAATGAAAATTATGAAAATTGACCCTAACAGGAAGGTCTGACCCATTTTCACTGCATAACTGTTGCAATGTTCGCTGGACCAAGATCTTTCAGCTCGTCACACGGGACCATGGCTGGATCAGTTTTAGAGTTTGAACCAAATATGATAAAGACAGGAATTCATGTAGATCCGTATAGAGTTTGAGCTAAGCACTTGAAAGCTGATGGATAACACGAGTGAAATATTCTCTACCCTTTGCTGGAAGAAGAGTGAGCTAGTAGGCTGGGAGAGATGGAAAGGCCAAAGTTTTCGGTGACTCACTATTTTGGGAAGTGAGTGCTGGACTTTGGACTTTTTGGACTTATATAGTTAGTAGATTATTAACTGTGCTTTGATTCTGCCTCCGGGAAATCAAGTCGGAGACAAAAGCCCTTGTGTTAATAACCAGGTCCTTGGAAGAGACTCATCTGGCCTACAGTAGGGCCAAAATAGATGGAGTGTGTTGTAACTGATGAAGAGGGATTTTTAAAAAATGAGCTCTTTTTTTTTTTTTACTGATTAAAAACCCCAATTGAAAAAGACTCATAATCCAGAATGCTGTTTCTTCAAATGTCACCAGTATAGATTCAATCTTAAAGAGATAATAGAAAATTAACATCTATTAAGGTGTAGGCTGGTGAAGAATCTATATATTAAGGAATAACACTAGATAACCCTCCCTGGGTTTGTGGTCTCAGGAATAAATAACTTTTATTTGCTGTTCACATAGATACTTGTAGCTCTTGGTTTTTAATTTGTTACACTTATGATTATTATTTTGTATGTGTGTGAGGGTGCACTCGTGCAGGGAATCAGAGAACCACTTTGTAAGTAACTTTTGTGAGTTTGAAGAGTAGCATAAGAAGTCCTTTTTTAAATAGTTACCAATATTTACTGCATGTCTCTTTGCTAGGAAAAGTGGGTAATTATTATTAACGTGCCAGCGGCGCCAAAGGTGGTAAGGCTGTGCCAGGCGGACTTAAACTGAACTGTCACTAACCTCACCATGGGTAAGGCTGTGCCAGACGGACTTAAACTGAACTGTCACTAACCTCACCATGGATCTTTTGCATCACAGGTCACTGAATTCAGCCACTGGAAGAACGTCTTGTTTATCATTCAGTTTCTTCTTTCCTGTCTTCTAGGGTAAGAAACTGTACATGGGCAGAAGAGTTGTTGATAGTGTCTCTTGACAAGTCAGAGCTAAATATGCCCTCATCTGTCTGTCTGTCTGTCTGTCTGTCTGTCTGTCTGTCTGTCTGTCTGTCTGTCCTGCCGGAATCCTGTTTCCTGTGTTTCCCTTGACTTTCTTTGGACAGTGCACCCATCTCTACCCCACACTTCTACTAAAGAGTAGAAGATATTTAAAAAGAAAAAAAAAAAGTGTGTGTGCTGGAAGTACAGACTTTATATTCTTGTTGGTCCAAACATTTCAGTGTCACAGCTATTTATGGAAGTCAAGGAGAGTTCTGGGTCCCCCGGAACTGGAGTTAGAGGTGTTGTGAGTGACCACAGGGGTGGTGAGAACTGAACCCAGCAAGTGCTCTTAAGCAGTGAGCCATCTCTGTAGCTTCCATGAACTCTTCCTTTAGCTTTGTTGGATTTAATAGTTATCCTGTTGATGGGGTTCTTAATTTATTATTATTACTGTGTGTGTGTGTGTGTGTGTGTGTCTGTGTCCATCCACCCAGGTACCACAGCACACGTGTGGCGGTTCAGTCCTAGATTTGCTACGTACTAGCTCTGGGTTTGTGATGAGCGGCTTAACCTTATCTTTCATGAGGCTAGAGTGTGCATACTGAAGGATTTAATTGTAGAGCAGACTTGGAACATACTAAACACATAGGAAGGGGTCAGTAGGAAATGCTAAGCTGTGCCTGTGGAGTGTGCCTGTAGCTCCGTTGCCTAAGAGGTTGAGGCAGGAGAGTCTCAAAGTTTATGGGCAGACTGAGCTCAGAGGAGAAAGAAAGCAAAAAGAAAAAAGAAACATTCTTGTGATTGCTAATATCCCTTTCTTGGTTTTGTTTTGGCTTTTTTGAGAGAGGATCTCATGTTACCCCAGGCTTGAGTTCTGGTTGTCCTGAATCCGTCTTCTGAATGCTGGGTTCACAGGATCACACCACTGTACCCAGCTAGTATTAGCTCTCTTCTTGAAATCATTGAGTTTGGCTGTCTGCTTTCTTCCCATACAGACTTGCCATAGTTTTTCTGCCCTTCCATGCCCTCCCTTGTTAGGTTTTAATTCTACAGCCCCAGCTTTGGTATATTGAAGTTTCAAATTTATCCTTCCTGGAGGATTCTTAGTTAAAAACTGTCACAACCAGCTGCTTTGCTCCCCTCGAGCCTCAGAAGTCACTGTTCAGGACCGCTGGCCACTGGCTTGGGCTGTCCACTCAACAGGCAGCTCAGGGTTACTCTCAGGTGCATTCCAGGCAGGATGCAGAGAGCCAGCTGCAGCCTCTTAGTTAATTTCACCACTTTCAAGTTTGTATCCCAGATCTCTTTTTCTCAACCTCAGACCTTTATTGAATTTGTTGAAATTATAATGTTAAAATATTACATTAAAATTACTTTACAATTTAACATTTATTTATTCTCTTTGTGTGTGTGTATTGGAGTGTGTGTGTGAGTGTGTATTTGTGTGTGTGTGTGTGAGAGAGAGAGAGAGAGAGAGAGAGGGAATGTGTGTGTGTATATGTAAGAGAGAGTGTGTGTGAGTGTGTATGTGTGTGTGAGAGAATGTGTGTGTGGTGTGTGTGAGGGAGTGTGTGTGTGTGTGTGAATGTATTGGAGTGTGTGTGTGTGTGAGTGTATTGGAGTATGTGTGTGTGAATGTGTATTGGAGTGTGTGTGTGTGAGTGTATTGGAGTGTGTGGGTGTATATGTGTGTGAGAGAATGTGTGTGTGAGGGAGTGTGTGTGTGTGAGAGAGAGAATGTGTGTGTGAGGGAGTGTGTGTGTGTGTGTGTGTGTGTGTGTGTGTGTGTGTGTGTGTGTGTGTGTGTAGTTTGCATTCTGCTTTCACCATATCCATCCCAGGAATTGAGTATAGGTTGTCAGGCTTGGAGGCAAGGGCCTTTATGCTGAGCTGTCTCACTGGACTTCACTACATTTTGAATAAGCTTGTTACAAAACCAATAGAGTGTTGAAAGGGTAGGTGTTTAATTTCCCTTTGAGTTATGGTGAGGCTACACTAATCCTCTAGGAACTTCCGTGTGTGACTAAGCCTGTGGGTAAAGAGGCTTTCCCCACTTCAGGAAGATGAGATGGACCATGGGAGCTCAAATAATTAGTGCCTGCCAGGTAAAGTGCAGGCTGAGCTGCAGGCTGGCAGCCTCAACTTGAAAAAGGCCACTCTGAGAGATTACAGGTTCCAGTCGTTCCTTTAGCAGCTGGTACTGGCTTTCTGTTGTCCAAGTGGATTATCCTAATCTGTTTCTAACCTGTTACGGGACCTTTGATCTCCCCGAGGAAGTAATATGCTCTTTAATAGCAACACAAAGACATCACACTTTCCTTATCAGAATTCCCAGAGGTGTTTTGGCTTTCCCATCTCTCATGCATGCACACGTGCACATATATACACGCTCACAACACTTCTGTTGTTTGGATTTTCAACCTGTACTTCAAAGAGGCAGCTTGGCAGAAGGATGCAGGTATCTGTATGGTCTCCTGATAAGGAAGATGCTCAGACCCCAAAGCTTCTGAAAGGCACACCATGATCAGCCTGTGACCTTGTACCTCTTTAGCACAGCCATGAGTCTTCCCAGAGTAAAAGAAGCTGGGATTATTTGAAATGCTTTGAACTGCAGAGAATAATGCACTTAGGGTCCCAGTAGAAAAGTCAAACTCAAACCCATCTTTCCCTATGATACACTCACTACACAGGTCACTTCTGCAATCTAGGAAGCCTTAGGGATTTCTCCCACAAGCATGTAAGATGCTCTGCAGTGGACACCAAGCTGGTCCTCCGTACAATTCAGTCTCATGCATGTATCTGGAGGTAGTGCCAGATCCTGGCCAACTTCAGGACCAGTTGGAGTCCAGACCCCTCCCCCCTTTTCCTTCCTTCCCTTCCCTCCCTCCCTCCCTCTCTCTTCCCCTATCTTCTCTCTTCCCCTCTCTCCCTCTTTCTCCTTCCCTTACCGTGTGTGTGTGTGTGTGTGTGTGTGTGTGTGTGTGTGTGTGTGTGTGTGTGTGTGTGTGTGTGTGTGTGAGAAAACACAGAGGTCAAAACAGTTCCAGGGTGTAAATTCTCTAAATTCTCCAAAGTCATCTACCTTGCTTTTTAGAGACAGGGTCTCTTAATGGCCCGGAAGTCACCGACTCAGCTAGATTGGGTGGCCATGAAGCCCTAGGGATCAACTCCCTTACCATTGCTGGGGTTATGAGTATACTACCATGCCCAGCTTCCCCCCCCACTCCCATCCCTACATGAGATTTAGCGATAAAACTCAGGTCCTTGTAAATTCTACCAACTGAGTTATCTCCCCAGCCCACAAATCCAGGACTTCCAGAGCATTGTCTAGAACTGGGGTTCTTATGACACCTTCCTTGGGCCAAACCATTTGCTAGAGCAGCTGTAAAGCTCATAAAGAAAACACCAGATACCCTGAGGCTTGTTATAAAGGATAGTTTAAAGAATGCGGAAGAACAACTAGAGGAAAAAATGCAGAGACTTGGGAGGGTCAGCTGTGGAGGCGGGGTACACTGCTCTCCTGACGAATGCAGGGTTGATCCTTGTTTCCGTTTTTTGTAAAATCCCCAAGTGCTCAGCTGTCATCGCACAGGCAGGATTGACGTGTGGACTGCGGTGTGGAGATGCCATTGGCCAGAAAGGGTGTGTCTCACATCGACAGACAGTGTGGGACGAGCCTGGAAAGCCTTTCCGCTCAGATGTTTCCCACTCTCTCTGTAGCTTCCATTCTTCCAGACATGGGACACTACCCTTCAGAAATAGGGTTATTGTGCCAGATGAGATAAGGCAGACAGTTTCTTTATGGCCAGATCCAAGACAGAAGGAGGCTGGGGTCAAAGATGAAAACATACTTGTTGGAGAGTACAGTGCATCTTGGAGGGGGGTTGTGGTGGTGGCAGGGGGTGAGGCGGCTGTCGCATTGTGTCTGTAGTAAAAAGCAGAGATGAACACTGTTGTCAGCTCAAATGTCCCTTTTTCCCCAGTTTGGGACCGAAGCCCGTGGGACTGTGCTGCCCGCATCTGGGGTGGGGCAGTTAAAGTCAAACATTTCTGGAAATTCCCTCACAGAGAAATGCCCAGTAGAACTTCTCTGTGTTCATCCTAAGCCTAGTCAAATTGACAAGATTGATCACCATGGTAACATTACATTTAGCCCTAGGTGTGTAAATTAGTTTTTGTTGTCCAGACATGTGCACTACACTCGTGTATATGCTGACCTGTGTATTGTATGGAACTCAAAAATAAATGAGTAAATACAAACAGAAACCAAGTGATGTGATTTCCTATGTGTGCTGGATACTTTTATCCAACTCAGTTGGAAAGAATGCTTCCATAAGATGTGGCTGTAGGCATTTTTGAAATTAGTGATCAATGGAGGAGGGTCTAGCCCATCACTGGTGGTGCCATCCCTGGGCTGGTCGTCCTGGGTTTGATAAAAAAGCAGGGTGAGCACGCCACTAAGCCATGCCTCTGAGTTCCTGCCTCTGAGTTCCTGTCCTGCCTTAGATGATGAACATTGCTGTGGCAGTGTAAGCTGAACAAACCCTCTCCTCCCCAAGTATCTTTGGTCATGGTGTTTCATCACAGCAATAGTAACCCTAAGTAAAACACCAAGCAAGGAATTAATGAAGGCTCCTTTAGAACAAGGTCTTGGTCTTATCCAATGTACTTTGTAATTCTTGGCATGTAGAAATGTTTCTTTTTTTTCTCTTTTTCTTTTTTCTTTTCTTTTTTCTTTCTTTCTTTTTTTTGTTTATTTATTTTTTTTTTTTTTCAAGACAAGGTTTCTCTGTGGCTTTGAAGACTGTACTGGAACTAGCTCTTATAGACCAAGCTGGTCTCAAACTCACAGAGATCCGCCTGCCTCTGCTTCCCAAGTACTGGGATTAAAGACATGTGTCACCACTGCCCGGCTGAAATGTTTCTTTAAAAATAATTTATATTGTGTGTGTGTGTGTGTGTGTGTGTGTGTGTGTGTGTGTGTGTGTGTGTGTGTCTGGTTGTGTAGACATGCCCATGTGTGCACATCAGGCCATGTGTGTACATCAGGTATCGCCCCTATTGCTCTCCACCTTGCTTGTTGACAAAGGGTCTTAGCAAACACTTTACAAGTTATTTAAAAATTACTTTTAAAACAAACAAACAACCAAAATCAGGTGTAGTGCACACCTTCAATCCCAGAACTTGGGAGGCAGAGGTAGGTGAATCTCTGTGAGTTCAAGGCCAGCCCGCTCTACAGATGTAGTTCCAGAACAGCCAGAGCTACCCAGAGAAACCCTGTCTTGAAAAACAAAAAACAAATCAAACAAAACTCCTATATCCTCCTTCTCTGAGGACATCTAGTGGGCATATTGAGAAGTGCAGCCTCTCTGTCTTCAAACCCTCTGTTAGGAAGGACTGGGGTTCATCCCCCCACAACTCCAGTTTGTTAGCCAGCAATCCCTCCTCTAGCTCAGTGCAGTGGTGAGTAAATGTCCTGGCTGCCCACACTCCTGGCAGATGGGTAATGGGGTTTCGGACCAAGGTGTTTTCCGGAGTGGTCTGACAAAACTGATGACAATTTCTATCAAATAAGGACATTTTGACAGGCACGATAATTGTTTGCCCTCCGCCCAAGCACTTGGAAAACAGAGGCAGGTGGCGAATCTCTCTGAATTCAAGGCCAGCTTTGTCTACACAGTGAATTCCAGGCCAGCCAGGGCTACATAGAGGGACCTACTCTGTCCCAAACAAAAACAAAACAAACAAGCAAAATGCAGTGGCTCAACAAAGACAAAAGACTCCCCTCAACAAAAGCAAAAGCCTCTTGAAAATAGAAAGGGGAATATCTGACAAGAGGGTAGTGGGAAGGGTACACTGTATGCTGTAGGAAGTTGTCATAATGAAACTTGTGGAATTAAGACACATTGATGAGAAATCCTTTTCCTTCCCTCACTTGGTGGAAACACTGATGAGAGATGCCAGTCAGGTTTGGCTTATGCACAACTGAGCCTATTTCTTATATAAAAAAAGAAAGTTCAAGGACAAATGCTCTAGAACCTTCATGACACCCAGAATAGGTCGGTGCTCATGCTGTCTGTCTCCTGCCCTCAGGTTTCTGCTGATGTATTCCACAGTTCTTTGCAGCTACTACAACTCAGCTCTGACCACAGCAGTGGTTGGAGCTATCAAGGTAAGTGATGGAGCCTTGCTCTGAACACCTAGGTGGGAACCAGATGAAAACTTGCTGTGGGCAGATATGCAGTGAGTGTGGAGGCTTGTGACTCTCTCGGGGGGTCTCTGTGATCCCTCTAACTGACCTACTGTGTGAGTGAGGTTGCTAACTCAAACGGGAAAGAGGTTATTACTTTAAAATTTGAGGCAGGTGAGGGCATAATTTGGGGGGAAAAACAAGTAACAACTGGAAAGAAAAATAATACAAATCTCTATGATTGTTCTGTTGTCTGGAATTTGGTTTGCTGGGAGAACTTGCCCTCTAAGAAGACAGGTTCTCCTGAAGGAGGTTTGCGGTGACATTTATGTTCTGTGATAAAGCAATGAACTTGGATTGGCAGATTGGAGCAAAGGCTTTTGTGTATGCCTGTGAGCATTTGAAAACACACATGCTTAAATAGGGAGTGGTCTGAGTTGTAGTCCACACTTTTCTATTCACATAGGCTCATAGAGTGAGTGAGCAAATCTTACCTACTCCATCCAGTGGCTTCCTCAAGTAGCTTGTACAGAGTTCTGCTTAGAGCTTAGCTGCCTGCCCTGTTCCGGTTGAGGGTGATGGAGATAAAATGTCCTGTGCAGTGATGGTATAAAGATGGGAGCTGGCAAGCGGATTACAACTCAGCTCTCCTACCTTTCGTCTGGAAGGGGTGAACTGCAATTTTCTGTTACGACATTTTAGTTGATTCCATTTATTTATAAAGCTGTATGTCACTAGGTATTCCATGCAAGCGTCTATGCAAAGTAACCCAACGTCTGGCTTCAGGTTTCGGGTGTCTTGTGTTTTCTCTGAATTTCCTTTCAGTGATGAGCCCCCTTTCTTTGCAGAACGTATCGGTTGCCTACATTGGGATGTTGGTTGGTGGAGACTACATTTTCTCCCTCTTAAACTTTATAGGGTTAAATATTTGGTAAGTGAACTCACAGACATCATTTTTTAACGTGGTCTCGGGACATGTGTCATAAAGAATCTCAGGACTGAGGTCTAAATCCAATTGACACATCTTTTCTCCTGCCTTGTGGGTCTCATTACCCTGTGGCCTTTTGAAGTGTTGGGTCCTAAGGATGCCATTGGGACTGTGGTGCTTTTGAACCCAGTTTTGGGTTCTAGGCGTGGGTGTCATTTGTAGAATCCTTGCATATACTGTTTTCAATAGGGTTTGAGCACTCACTTCCTTTTCCTGTCCCAAACATTTGTAGAGAAGAAATTCTCAATCCACAACCCTGTGAGGGGAAAAAACCCTCAGAGATCTTAGTAGTTGGGTACAAATTAAGCTGACTGCAATGATAAGATCACTAATGGTGTGTGTGTGTGTGATTTTCACATTGTTCCCTTTCTCTTCAGCATGGCAGGTGGTTTAAGGTACTCCTTTTTAACATTGAACAGCCAGTTAAAACCTAAACAACCTGTGGATGAAGAAAGCATCCCTCTGGATCTGAAGAGCTAGACTGGAAGGTGGGGTTGCAGGCTTAGGCTGGAGAGGGCAGCCCCAACAGGCACGGGCAACCTAGAGGTTCCACACCTGGGACAGTCACCTGCTTGGCCAGAGCACAAACGGGAATGGCTGCGAAATGCAAAGAAAGCTACCTCACATGTCTCACTGCACAAGGAGCCACAAGGAACTCAAGACGCACAGCATAGAACCTCCCCCGACTCAAAGGTTTTGAATCTGCTCAGCCATGGGCCCTACCCTGTGTGCTGAGGGGGACTTCTCAAAGGTGACTTTGCTTATCAGCACCTTGGCCTTAATTTCAAAGGCCACAGCCAAAGCAAGTGCCAGGGGGAACTTTTTGTTGTTGAAACATCTCTCTATTTTCATAAAAAAAGAAAAAAAATCAGTCATAGTGATTTAAACTATGTTGGTATGTTGTTTTTCCAAGTCATCAAAGTGAAATAAAAAGCCATTTCTATGTATGCCTGGCAGTGTGATATTGCAGTGTGAAAGAGTCAGTTACTCGGTGTCTAAGAAAACGCCTGAGGTGGACGTGATGGCTCACTGGGTAGTGCTTGCTGTACAGACATGAGATCCCGAGTTCGATCCCTTGCACCCATATACGAAGCCAGGCACCGTTCGTGTCTATGCCTTCCTCAGCTCTGGGCAGACGGAGATGTGCGTATCCTGGGACTCTGGCCAGCCAGTCTAGCTGAAACTGTAAGTTCCAGATTCAGTGAGACACCCATCATCAGCCTCTGCCCCACTCACCCATACACACATTTATCTCCCTCTACATAGACATTACTCCACCTTAAAGGAACAAACAAACAAACAAAAAATGCCCTTTTAGGACATATGTTGAAAAAATTTGGCAAAAACAAAACAAAAACAAAAACAAAAAACAAAAAAACAAAGAATCCTCAGTACATCCCCATATTGTTGGACATTTGAATGTATGGTCCCCAGGTGTGGGTGGCCTTGCTGGAGGAATTGTGTCACTAGGGTGGGCTTCAGCCTTCACCCATTTGTCCCCAAGCTTCCTGTGTGTGGTTTGATGAGCTGTCAGCTGTTCTGCCACCGTGTCTGCTGTGTGCTGCCTTGATTCCCTGTCATGATGACTGCTCTGGAGCTGTAGGCACAAGTAAACCTTTTCATCTATTAGTTGCCCTGGTCATGTTCCCATTATTGTTGTCTGTTTTTTGTTTGTTTGTTTTTTAAATCACAGCAACAGAGCAGTAACTAATCCAAGTGTGTAAGCTGTCTCATTCTGCCCAGCTCCTCCCAGGTTTGTTCAGGGAATTTGAAAGTTATCATGTGTAAGACAAAAACTTTACTGAGTTAACTCCCCAGTCCCACTGGTAACAACTAAGTTTAAAGAGGCAGAACCACAGGTAGTTGCAACTGAAGGAGTATGCTTCCAACTACTTAGCACAATTATTGTGTGTATGTGTATACACAGGTGCCATGGGTTGTGGCAGCCAGAAGACAATTTGTGGAATTTACTGTAAAACCCTCTTACTTTGCTGTGGGTTCTGAGGATCGAGTTTGGGTCCAGTGCCTCCCCCCCACTGCCTTCTTGCCAATCCAATGACGGCCTCTCCCCGTGTAGTCAGACTCCGTTGGAGTGATTAAGACACACTGACGAAAACCCTTACTGGAGAAGAGGGTGGTTTTGGCTTACAGGTGTAGGTTACAATCCACTGTGATGGGAAGTCAGGACAGTAGTTGAGCTGGCCATGTTTTCACCGTCAAGGAGCAGACAGCGATGGGTGAGGTTCTCGGCTGTCTTTCTTCCTTTCACAAAGTCTGGCACCCCAGCCCATGGAATGGTGCCCACATTCAGAGTGAGTCTTCCCATCTTAAGTAACCTGATCTAGGCGACCCCTCACAGGCGTCTCCCAGAAGGTTCTAGATCTTGTCAAGTTGACAATGTTAACTGTCACGGTGCTCTGTTTAACCTATTCGCTCACCCATTGATCCCCCTGGGGTGTTTCTATCTTCAGGCTTTTGCAACTGGTGTCACTATAAATACAGAGCTACAAATACATCTTCAAAACCCAATCTCAGGTGCACATCTGTAATCACAGCACTCAGGAGGGTGAGGACAGCCTGGGCTGCACAGCAACACCCTGTCTCAAAACGAAGAAGGCCATGCTTTCAATTACCTTTGGGTTTATACACAGTAGAATTCTAATTAAAAGTTTTTTCAAGATTTTCAGGATTTCTCTGGATAGCCCTGGCTGTCCTGGAACTCATACTGAGATTTGCCTGCCTCTACCTCTTGAGTCCTGGCATTAAAGGTGTGTTCCACCAGGCCCAGCTCTGGTTTTAATTTTTTGAGGACCTGATACACTGAACTTTTTTCACAGCTACTATCTCCTCATCTTTCACAACACACATTTTGGCTTTGCTTTTTGGTAGAACCCACCCTGATAGGTTTTTTTTGGACCTTTATTTCCCTAATTCATGGAGAACATTCATCTTCATGTGCTGGCTGGTCATTTGTGTGTCATGTATACATTCGTGTGTGTGCTGGTAGGCATGCCCACGTAAGTATGTGGACGACAAAGGATGATATTTGGTGTCTTCCTCAACCATTTTTTCATTATCTGCTTTGAGACTGGCTCTCACTGAGCCGGAAGCTCCCCGTTTTGGCTGACTGGCAAGTGAACCATTAGAATCCTCCTGTGCCTGCCCCTCTAAATGCTGACATTACAGAAGCCAGGTTGCTCATGCTTGTATGGCGAGCATTTTGCCATGGCCATCTCTCCTGGCACATCGTACATCTGCTTTAGAGACATACGTAGTCAAGTCATCTCTCCATTTCTTCTTCTCCCCCTCCTCCCTCTTCCTCCTTTTCTACAGGCAGGAGTGTGCGTGTGTTTACGTGTGCATGTGTGTGGATGCCTGGGAAGGTCGGAGGTATCAGTTTTTTCAGGCAGTTGTGTACCATCTGACATGGATGCTGAGAACCAAACTTCAGGGGACGTAGCCCAGCCACGGAAAGCTGAGCTGGGTCTGAGGAAGGGTAAGCATGCTGCCTGCCCGTTTCCTGGCCTCCTAGATTCCGGGAGATAGTCAGATGCAGCAGGGAATCTAGAAAGGCAGGAACTCATTTATTGACCTATAGCAGGAGTCTTTTAAAGGAAAAAACTGCAGACTATCACGTGCCTGAGCACCCTACCTTTACCGAGTGATCTTGAGCAGTGACCTCATCTGGTTCCATTTAGGCAACCAATCATCTTTTTTTGTAAACAACTCAGGATTCACCCTCTTGCCTTTCCCTCAGCTCCATCTGACTGGCTCGTGTGCCCTACGCAAACCTGGGTCCTCTACAAGAGCAGAATGTAGTCTTTGTTACCAGGTCATCTCCAGTCCTTCCTTCTTCTCTCCCTTCCTCCCTTCTTTCCCCCCTCCCTCCCTTCCTCTTTCTTTCTCTTCTTCCTCCTTTGTTTTTCTTTTTTCTCATTTATTGAAAATATTTTAAAATTAAATTTATTTATTTATTTTTAAGCCTGACTCCCTCCTCTCCTCCTGTTCCCTCCCCCTACCTCCCCTCTACCCCACCCCTCCCAATCTACTCCTCTGTTTCTGAAGGGGCAAGCCTCCTATGGGTCATCAACAAAGCATGGCATATAAAGTTGCAATAAGACTAAATACCTCCCCTTGTATTAAGGCCAGGCAAGGCAACCCAGTATGAGGAGTAGGTCCCCAAAAGCCAGTCAAAGCATAAGGGCTGCTCCCACTGTTAGGAGTTCCACAAGAGAAACAAGGTACACAACTGTCACATATATGCAGAGGGCCTAGGTCGGTCCCATGCAGGTTCCCTGGTTGGTTCAGACTCTGTGAGCTCCCATGAGCACAGGCTAGCTGTTCCTGTGGGTTTTCCTGTGATGACCTTGGCCCTCTGGCTTGTGTAGGCCTTCCTCCCTTTCTTCAGCAGAATTCCACCAGCTCAGTCTAACATTTGGCTGTGGGTCTCAGCATCTCCTTCCATCAGTTACTGGATGAAGGCTCTCTGATGACAATTGTGGTAGTCCCTAATCTATGAGTATAGCAGAATATCATTAGGCATCATTATGTTGGTGTTTCTTTTCTTCAGTCATGTTCTGTCATAGGTATCTGGGGCATCCAGCCTCTGGGTCCTGACACTCCAGGCAGTGTCAAGGGTGGGCTCACTCTTGTGGCATGGGTCTGAGGCCGGACCAGTTCTTGGTTGGCCACTGTCCCCATCTCTGCACCACCCTTACCCCAGCACATCCCACAGACAGGACAAACTGTAGGTCAAAGGTCATGTGGCTGGTTGGTGTCCCAATCCCTTCAATGGAAGTCTGGCCTGGCTACATGAGATGGCCAGTTCAGGCTATGTATCTACTATTGCTAGGAGCCTTAGCTGGGGTCACCCTTGTAGATTCCTGGGAGTTTCCATTGCACTAGAAACCTCACTCCAAAATGTCCCCCTTTTCCTGTTGTCATCTGTCTCAGTACTCGTCCTTCCCTCCATACCGCCACCTGATCCCCCATGCTCCCATCCTCACCCACCCCCAGTTCATCAATGAGATCTCTTCTATTTCTCTTTCCCAGGGATATCCATGTGGCCCACTATCCAGATCCCAAATAAATACATGGAGATTTATTCTTACTCATGAATGCTTGGGCTCAGCTTGTTTCTAGCCAACTTTTCTAACTTGAATTATTTTCTCTCTCTCCTCTCTCTCTCTCTCTCTCTCTCTCTCTCTCTCTCTCTCTCTCTCTCTCTCTCTCTCGTGCATTGGTTTGACCCGCATGTCTTTGTGAGGGAATTGGGTCCACTGGAACTTGAGTTAGAGACAGTTGTGAGCTGCTATGTGGATGTTGGGAATTGAACCTGGGTCCTTTAGAAGAGCAGCCAATTCTCTTAACTGCTGAGTCATTTCTCCAGCCCTAAACTGTTTCTCTTTAAGTATGTTTTTGCCTCTGGGCTTTTTACCCAGCTGGCTGGATGGCTGGCCCCTGGCATCCTCTCCTCCTTCTCCTTTTCTTATTCCTTGCTCTTCTCTTAAGCCTAAATTTATTTTCTATTTATTCTTTCTGCCTGTCAGCACTGTGTATCCCTCTCCTGCATAGCTATTGGCTATCCAGCTCTTTATTAGACCATTCAGGTGTTTTAGGCAAGCAAAGTAACACAGCTTTACAGAATTGAGCAAATGCAACATAAAAGAATGCAACACATCTTTGCATCATTAAACAAATATCCTACAGCATAAACTAATGTAGCACATCTTAAGTTAGTATACCACAACAGTTGGTGAAAATCTTTTCCCATTCTGTAGGCTGCTGTTTTGTCCTACTGACAGTGTCTTTTGCCTTACAGAAGCTTCAGTTTTGTGAGGTCCCATTTATTAATTGTAGATCTATCTATTGGTGTTCTATTCAGGAAGTTGTGTCCTGTGCCAATACATTCAAGGCTACTTCCCACTTTCTTTTCTATCAGGTTCAATGTAACTGGACCTATGTTGAAGTCTTTGATCCCCTTGGACTCAAGTTTTGTGCAGGGTGATAGATATGGATTTATTTGCATTCTTTTACGTGTTGACACCCAGTTATGCCGGCACTATTTGTTGAAGATGTTTTCTTTTTTCTATTGTATAGTTTTGGCTTCTTTGTAAAAAATCAGGTGTTCATTAGTGTGTAGATTTATATCTGGGTCTTTGATTCAATTCTGTTGACTAATCTGTCTGATTTTTTTATGCCAGTACCATGTTTTTATTAATATAGTTCTGTAGTAAAGTTTGAAATCAGGGATGGCGATTTCTTTTATCGTACAGAAGTGTTTTAGTTACTCTGGTTTTTTGTTTTGTTTTGTTTTGTTTTTCCATATGAAGTTGAGTATTGTTCTTTCAAGGTCTGTGAAGAATTGTATTGGTATTTTGATTGTGATTCTGTTGAATCTGTAGGTTGCTTTTGGTAAGATGACCATTTTTACTATGTTAATTCTACCCATCCATGAGCATGGAAGATCTTTCCATGTTCTGATGTCTTCTCCAATGCCCTTCTTGAAGTTCTTGTCATACAGGCCTTTCACTTCCTTGATTAGCGATACCCCAAGATATTTTATATTATTTGTAGCTATTGTTAAGGGTATTCTTTCCATTTTCCTTCTCAGCCCATTACTCATTTGTATATGATCTACTTTTTTTTTTTTTTTTAAGTTAATCTTGTATCCAGCCATTTCACTAAAGTGAAGCGTGGGAGTTCCCTGGTAGAATTTTGCACTGAAAACGTCTGGCCCTGGGCTTTTTTTTTGGTTGGAAGACTTTTAATGATTGCTTCTATTTCCTTGGGGGCTATAGGTCTATTTAAATTGTTTATCTGATCTTGATTTAATTTTGGTATGAAGTACCTATCAAGAAATTTATCAGTTTCTTTTAGATTTCCCAATTTAAGGTTTTTGAAGTATGACCTAATGAGTTTCTGGATTTCCTCAGTGGTGTCTGTGGTTAAGTTTCCCTTTTCATTTCTAATTCTGCTAGTTTGAGTATTCTCTCTCTGCCTTGGAGTTAGTTTGGATAAGGGCTTGTCTATATTGTTGATTTCATCAAAGAGCCAACTCTTTGTTTCATTGATCCTGTGTAGCTTTGTAGACCAGGCTGGCTTTGAACTCACAGAGAGCCACATGCCTCTGCCTTCCCAGTGCTGGTCTTAAAGGCGCGAGCACCACCACTGCCCATTGAGGTGTGTGTTTTTTTTTTCTTGTATACAATAGAAGGATGACTCCTGTTTTTGTGTCCACTCTGTTAGCCTGTGTCTTTTTATAGGTAAATTGAATCCATTGCTATTAGGGGTATTAATGACCAACAATGATTGTTAATCCTGTTGTTGTTGTTGTTGTTGTGTGTGTGTGTGTGTGTGTGTGTGTTGTTGTTGTGTGTGTGTGTGTGTGTGTGTGTGTTGTGTGTGTGTGTGTGTGTGTTGTTGTGTGTGTGTGTGTGTGTTGTTGTGTGTGTGTGTGTGTGTGTGTTGTTGTGTGTGTGTGTGTGTTGTTGTGTGTGTGTGTGTGTTGTTGTTGTGTATTAATATTAATATTAATATATTATTTAATAATAATATTATTATTATTATTATTATTTATTTAATATTATATATTAATATTATTTATTTATTTATTTATTATTATTATTATTATTATTATTATATATTATTTATTAATATTATTATAATATTTTTTATTATTGTATGTGTGTTATTTATTTATTATAATATAATATATTTTTGTGTGTGTGTGTGTGTATTCATTATTAATATATATATATTATAATATTTAATTTATTTATATAATATTAATATTAATATTTATTTATTTATTATTATATTATAATAATATTTAATAATATAATATTAATATTAATAATAATAATAATATAATATTATATATATTATTTAAATCTTGTCATTAATAATATATATATAATATATATTATAATATATAATATATATAATAATATATTAATATTAATATTATTATTAATAATATTTATTTAATATAATATTTATTTAATAATAATATTATTAATAATATTTTTATTTAATAATAATATTATAATATATATATTAATAATAATATATTAATAATATTGTGTGTGTGTGTTTGTGTTGTTGTGTGTGTGTGTTGTTGTTGTGTGTGTGTGTGTGTGTGTGTGTGTTGTGTTTTGTGTGTGTGTTGTTGTGTGTGTGTGTGTGTTGTTGTGTGTGTGTGTGTTGTTGTGTGTGTGTGTGTGTGTTGTGTGTGTGTGTGTGTTGTGTGTGTGTGTGTGTGTGTGTGTGTGTGTGTGTGTGTGTGTGTGTGTGTGTGTTTTCAGCTGCATTGGAATGTTCAGGTTTTGCTGTTGTAGGATAGCTGGGTTCTTGTGGTACCACGTTGTCCTTTCTGTTATTGACTGTGTTCTTACACTGGCATTTCGACATCTGGATTTGGGATGATTGTTGGTTCCTGCATTTGTCTTTGTTGGATGGGTGTTTTGTTCTTTGGTTTCTGTTTCCTCTCTGGTCTTCTGGCTTAATTGGCCGAGGGATCTGGACAGGCCAGTATTCAGGTCCAGTACGGTGTCTCTGCTGGGCTTTTGAGGGTTCTGGGTCCCTAGCACCAGCCTGGCCTCCAGGAAAGCCTAGTCTTCTTCCAAAGTTTAGGCCAGAATAGGGAGCCCAGGGGAGGGGGCACAGTCTGGGGCTGTTGAGCAGGCTGTAAGGACTGTTAGCAGCAGTGGGTGGTGTCTTTTCTAGGGTTCCTAGAGCCAGCCTGGCCCCCAGTAAAGCTGATGGGGATGGGGGCACCAGATATACACTAGGGATCAGGGTCTGGGAAGTGGGGCAGCATGGTCACTCACCTGCTCTTCAGACTGGTGTGGACTGTACCTGGGCCTATAGAGTCTGCTGGAGTTGCAGGGAAGGGACAGCCATGGGGGAGGGGGGAAGGATCTCCCTTTTTGTGAGCAGGCTCTCCATATCTAGTCCACTTGAAACTCCCTACATGACCAAGATGGTTTCAAGCTCAGAGATCTGTGTGCCTCTGACTCCCTAGTGCTGAGATTAAAGGTATGCACAACCAGGCCTGGCTTTCCATTTCTTAATAATGTTGTTTCTCTTATTGATGTTGAGTTCAAGTTGTCTTGTTCGTTTGCTGTTTTTGATTTCAGACAAGGTCCCCTGTAAATCAAGGATGGTTGAGTTAATGAGGTTGAATTAATGATCCTCACTGCTTCCATCACTCAAGTGCTCGAGTTACAGTTATGTGTCACTACGCTTGGAGTATGTAGTGCTGGCTATCACAACCAAGCTTCATGTGTGTTAGCCAGGCACTCTTCCAACTGAACTGCTTCTGTTTACTTTTTAAGGCTTTGGGAACATGACATCGGGGCTTCCAGAATGTTGTTAGAGCAACCTCTGGCATCTCTTCTGAACCCAGGGACCAGAAATCACTCACTCAGCGAGTAAGTGAAAACAAGTTTTGCTGTTTTTCCAACTCTGTTTTCCTTATCTCTAAGTTTGATTTTTGGAATTCTTTCAGAAGTCATTTCAAGGCTTTCCCTCTTCTTCCACATATGGCCAGCAGAGGGCACCCTGAGCACAGCTTTTGTATCTGGATGGACAGTAGCCCTTTCGCTTTAGGAAGAAGTGGTCTCCAGTCAGGGTTCTGAATTAAGGACAGGTGGGGTGTTGATTGTATGAGGTACTAACTTGACACACCTGTGCAGATGAACGTCAGCTGAGGACTGACCTGTGGCCACTGGGAGGCATTTTCTTAACACTGGGCAAAGGTTTGATCTCCAGAACCCATAGTGGAAGTCATGAGCTGAGTCCTGACCTGCTACACCATCCATACTGGGCTCTTACTGGACTCCTTTTTGCTGTTCTGTGTCATGGAGATGCTGCTGTTTTCCATCTGTAGGTTCATCTCCTTCTTCTGACCTCCTCGTGGGCATGTCACGGGCCCAGACATGTCTGGGCCCTTTCGTTTGGCTATCAGGCTATTAAAACAATGATCTCCAAGGAACTGGAATTTCTCCAGCAGTTACGTGTTAGGGAAGGAAAAGGCTGAAGCCTAGGGCCAGCCACAGAGGAATTTCCTTCCCAGGAAGATTTCAAACATACACACACACACACACACACACACACACACACACATGCACACTGCCTTGCCCTGGCAAGCTCTCTGAGACATTATTCTAAGTGCTGGGCAGAATGGTGACCTCTGACACTTTGTTAGACTACCTTGTAGGAAAGACTGGGCTAGCACTGCCACCCAGGGCCATGTCTGTGGCCATGGCCCTATAGCAGCCAGGGGCTGAGTCAATGTCTGGGGCTCCTGTTACCATCAATGGCATGACCAGGGTATGGTCAGCCACCTCAGACCATGTCAGTGTCCAAGGACCATGCTGCTGCTGGGGCCATGCTGATCTGGGTGGCCAGTGCTGCCACCTGGAGCCTTGGAGATGTCCAGGCTTGGGCCGCTGCCAAGGGCCGTGTCTGGGTCTGTGATGATGTCCATGGCCCATGTCAGTACAAAGCTGAGCCAGCCCTGTCCTTCATTGGCTCTGGGATAGCTGGCCCTGCCCCTCACTGGATACTGCAGCAGGAGAGCTGGCCCTGGTGATGTGAGTATGGGGGACCTAGATCCAAGGACCTGAGCACAGGAGAGCTGGCCTCGCTTCTTGCTACAGGCTGCACTGGGTGAGCTAGCCAAGGCTGGCGAGCTCATCTGGGTAGTGATGATGAGGGGAAGCTTGTGGACCCAACAACTCAGGCCCAGAACCAGGGTATGAGTTGGACCACCCGCATCTTGTCTATGAACTGTGGGAGCATGTGAAGGGGACGAACCTACAGATCCAAAACAGCAGGATCTCCATGACACGGGACAACAACAGGACAGCCAAGAGGAGTCCCAGTAAGGGCCCATTATGGATGGTGTAGCAGAAACCAGAGGCCTCAAGCCAGACCAATGACTCGTGGCAATGAACACTTGTGAGTAAAGATGAATGGACTAAGGGAGGGGTATATTCTGTGTGACTCAATGGGCCACACTACAACTTCCACAAGATTTGTTTGTCTTATTTGGTTTTTCTTTTAAGTTTGTTTTTTATTGGGACGAGGTTGCAAGGGTAGAGGTGGATTCGAGGAGATGGGGAGATAAGTAGAATCGGAATTGCATGATGTGACATCCACAAAGAATCAAAAAAAAAGTTAAAAAAGATAAATATAAAAAAAAAATAAGGAAGCCACCTGGAAACTAGAGCTGGAGGGGCCATTTAATATCAAAAAAAAAAAAAAAGCCATGGAAAAGCAGGAGCCATGTTTGTGTGTATTTCTGCATCAGAGGCTAAAAGAACAATGCAGAAAATCAGCAGAACGAAACTTTGAAAAGATAAAATTGGCAAACTCTTTCTTAAACAGGGTTTTTCTGTGTTGCTTTGGAGCCTGTCCAGGAATTACTTCTGTAGACCAGGCTGGCCTGGAACTCACAGAGATCCGCCTGCCTCTTCTTCCCCAGTGCTGGGATCAAAGGTGTTCGCCACCAATGCCCGGACTAAGATTGCCAAACTCTTAGACAAGTTAAGTAAAAGAAAGAGAGAAGACCTCACATTTTTAAATTAGTCATAAAAGAGGTGTATTAATAGATACCGCTGAAATTTGGAGGAGTATTGAAAATGTGTATCCTGATAAATTAGAAAACCTAGAAAAAATGGATTAAATTTTTAAATGCATGTGAACCAAAAGAATATAAGCAACCCCAAAAATGATATTGAGCAGTGAAATTGGGGGAGGAATGGTCTCCAACAAAGACAGTCAAAGTACTGGGTGGATTAATTGCTGAATTGTACCACATCTGCAAAGAAGAGCTAAGACCTCCTCATGCTATACCACACAATTGGAAGGGAAACAATGCTTCCAAACCCATGGCAAGAAGCTACAGCCACTCTGATGGCAAAACTGGGTGATGATACCACACAAAGAGAAAGCTACAGACAATTCCTTGATGAACGCGGATGCAAAATCATCAATAAAACACACCAGCAAACCAAATTAAACAACAGAATAAAATGATAAAACCCCAGGAGCAAGGTGATTTCATTCCAGGGATGCTGGGATAGCAAATGGGTTAATGCAATATGGTAATCAAGTGGAATAAAGACAAATAATCATCTCAATGAATATAAAATTGGTTTCAACAAAATTCAATATCCTTCATGACTAAAAACCCTAAAGTAATTTGGAACAGTAGGATCAGATCTCCCCATGATAATACCTTTCTATGAAAAACCAGCAGTGAATACTAATTATACCAAATGCAGAAAAGTGGACAGGATTTCTTCTAAACCAGGAACAAGGAAGGCTGTCTACTCTGGCCACTAATTTGATGGTCACAATAAGGGCCTGAGCTGTGTTCTAGTAGTTCCCTCCCTCCCTCCCTCCCTCCCTCCCTCCCTCCCTCCCTCCCTTCCTCCTTCTCTCCCTCCCTCCTTTTATCTTTTTCTTTTCAGATAGTCTCATGTCTCACCGGCTTGCTTTGAATTCACTATGTAGCCAGTGACAACCTTGAACCTCTGATCTTCCTACCTCCACTTCCTGAATGCTGGGATTATAGCTGTGAGCCACCCTGCCTAGTTCATGCTGGGATCAAACACAGGTTTTTGTACATGCCAGACAAATACTCCACCTACTGAGCTACATATCTAATCTGAAAAGTGTGTCCCAAACACAGACATGTATCCTTTCAAATGGCTTGGAAACTTTGAGTGTCCAGTAGAACTTCCTGCACCGACATATATGTAAACCTAGTGCCAGGAATGGCTGGTGCAGTTTAGGAGCCAAATTTTAAGTTAAGTTGTATTAAATTTAAATATGAACATATAGAGTCAGCGCTACTGTGTTGGTTTTTGCAATGTCACACTAGTTCTTTTCTACTCCTTGTCCTGGAGTAGTTTATTATTGCTCAGGAATTTTTGTAATGGTGATTTTAATGTCAATATCTGGCTTAGCAAATATGGAGGAAATCCACCTACAGTCCCTCATATATTCCTGCTTGCTCTCTTTCAAATTCATAGCCTATTTTTTCAATAATTGTTATTGCATTCATATGTATATGTATGTGTATATGCATTCGCATATTTATTGCTAAATATAACCTGCTCAGTCTATATTATGTTACTTGTCTGTATGTTTTCAGGGATGACCATTTGGTATTAGATACTCAGTTGGTGTGCTCTTCTCCGGGAAAGATTATTTCTTAATTGCTTGTAGTTCTTTGTGTAGAGCTGAGGCTAGTGGACATTTCCTGTTTAGTTTAGCATGTCTGTTGGTGTTGTCCTTGTTTGGTGGTCTTGTCAGTGAGACTTTATGGGTGTAGCTTCTGACATTAGTACAGACAGCAACGGAAGACTCTCGCTCTGAGCATCACCTTTTTGAGGGACCACAGAACTTACTACGTCCTACTTTCTTTTTAAATTAAATCAATCAGTTTATTTTACATCCCAGCTGCAGTTTCTCCTCCCTCCTCTTCTCCCATTCTCTCCCCCACGTCCCCTCCTCCTGCTCCTCCCACACCCCAACCGACTCCTCCTCTGTTTCTATTCACAAAGGGTCAGGCCCCCTACGGGTGTCTACAGAGCGTGGCATATTGAGTTGGGATAGGATTGAGCTCCTCCCTTGTATTAAGGCGGGGCAAGGCAACCCAGTATGAGGAGTAGGTTTCCAAAAGCCAGCCAAAGTGTTAGGGACAGTCCCTGCTCCCACTGTTAGGAGTTCCAAGCTACACTGCTAACACATATATGTAAAGGGCCTAGGTTGGTCCCATGCAGGCTCCCTGGTTGCCAGTCAGACTCTGTGAGCTCTTATGAGCACAGCTCCTATGTTTCTGTGGGTTTTCTTGTGATGACCTTGACCCCTCTGGCTTGTACAATCTTTCCTCCCTCTCTTCATCAGGATCCCCCCAGCTCAGCCTAATGTTTGGTTGTGGGTACCGCATGAAGGGTCTCTGAGGACAATTGGGGTAGTCATCAACCTATGAGTATAGCAGAATATCATTAAGCATCACTATGACTTTTTTTTTCCCCCCAGCTGTGTGTGGTTCTGTCCTAGGTATCTGGGGCATCCAGCCTCTGGTTCCTAGCACTCAGGTAGTGTCAGGGGTGGGCTCACTCTCGTGGAATTGGTCTCAGGCTGGACCCGTTCTTGGTTGGCCACTCACGCAATCTCTGAGCCACTTGTACCGTGCCCTCCCTCCACTGGAATTCTTGCCTGGTCACACACAGTTCCGGCTACATATCCACGATTACTAGAAGAAGTCTTAGCTGGGGTCATCCTTACAGATTTCTAGGAGTTTTCCTTGTACCAGGTTTCTGCTTCCCCTTTCCGGCCATCTCTTTTGGGACCCCCACCCCCCACCCCAAGTACACCCATGAAATCTATTTCCACTTCCCCCGGAGATCCATACGCCATCCACCCCTCTCCTTGTTACCTAGCCTTTCTGGGCCTATGTATTGTAACATGGCCATCCTTCACTTTACAGCTAATATCTGCTTATAAGTGAGTACATACCATGTTTGTCTTTCTGGTTCCATGTTACCTCACTCGGGATGATTTTTTTTTTTTCTAGTTCCGTTCATTTGCTTTCACATTTCTTGATGCCATTGTTTTGTTTTTAATAGCTGAGTAGTACTCCGTTGTGTAAATGCGCTACATCTTCTTTATCCATTCTTCAGTTGAGGGACATTTAGGTTGTTTCCAGGTTTTAGCTATTACAAATAAAGCTGCCATGAACACAGATGAGAAATGTCCTTGTGGTGTGATTGAGCATTCTTTGGATATATGCTCAAGAGTGGTATAGCTGGGTCTTGAGGTAGATCGATTCCCAATTTTCTGAGAAATTGCCGTATTGATCTCCGAAGTATGGGCCCAACTTCTTAAAAAAAAAGTTCTACCGCCCCCCACATCACTACCACCCTGGGGATCAGGCTTTTAAGGCACAGACCTTTGGAGACTGTGTCTTTGGAGACTCCAGACCCAAGTATCCCAGGGTGCCGTGTTATACCCTCTCTGGGCTTTGCTCTTCTGTGAGTCTACTGTCTCCTTCACTCAGCAACTCCTCTGCCCCCGAAGCCCAACCATGCTGTAAAGATACCACGAAGAATATGCGATTGAGAAGCCTGTGAATCACAAGGTTACATAAAGAAGTTACTCTAATCTAAATGCCCCCGGATACATGGAACACACCCAGTCCCTCCCGGAAGGATTGCTGGCAGGTCCCCAGGCTGCCTGCCCGGGAAGGCACACAGAGGGCAAGGGCCAGGTCCCAGCAGCATCTCCAGCAAGACAGCCACCGGAGGCCATGGAGCAACTCTTCGTTTCTGTGGGGCTGCTTGTGTGCCTGGTCTGCCTTCTGAAGTGTGTGAAGCTTTCCCAGTACCTCTTGCTGAGTTTCTGGAAGGTTCCACCAAGGGCTTTCCTGCAATCAATGGGGCAATGGGCAGGTAAGAGGACTTGGTGATTTCATTGCTCCTGTTTCTTATTCTTATGTCTCAGAATACCTACCTCTATGACTTCACATAGAATGCAGTGTTGTAGCTAGATGGCATGAGTGGAATTAGGACTATCTGAAAATCAAGGTATGGGTCAGGAGCTTGTAGAGGGAGACTGCCCCTCAGCTCTGGCCCATGCATCTAATACTTTGCTAGATTTTTCTCCTTTCGGGAATTTCTCTGATAATACAAATAATAAATAAGGCAGAAATAACCTGCCTCCCCATCTACACATTTCTAAATCCTGGGCTGGTACCCTTCCATTTTGCTTAAGGGTATTTAAAAGTAATTGAAATCCAAATGTTAATTTACTTTTAAAAAATGCATCCCATGCCCTTATTCACTAAATTTTGGCAACTTTGCAAGCTTTGTCACAGATTTTTTTTTTTTTAAAGGACTATATGGGAAATTGTTTAGGATGAACCCCTGAGTTTCTAGCTGATTTCCCTTACACTTCCACTGTGTGTGCACACCTGTACATATATGTGCACCTATATGTGGTGTGTGTATACGTGTGTTTGCTGCTACTAATAAGCCACCTGAGCTTTCATGCTCTAGATCCGAATATCCCACTGTGTTCGATCAAATGCCCATGTGGCTGGTGCTACTAGACCCCTGCACAATCCCTGCCCACTTAGACCCTCTGAGAACACTGCCCCCAAATCAGAGACTCTATGGCTTCAAAGTGAAAAATGTAATCTTAGCTTGTTTGGGAGTCAAGAATGAATAATGTTATCATGAGCAAATATGTGATGTCTTCAGGCACAGACAAACCAGCGAGGGAAAAATACTTCAAATCCCAGTAATAAGGCTGTAAAACACCCAGAGAGAATATCCTGAGATCCATGTTCAAAACTGTAATAGCTTTTTCAGTTAACGTTTTTGAAAGTGCGTCCTTTAACTGGTGCCAAGGTCAGCTGCAGGTGTATGTGTAGTGCATTGTGGTCTCTGCCTCCAGTTTTGGGAATGAGGGGGTAACAGCCTTTGAGATTGTTGGGACTGGCAGACAGTGGTATTGAGGGAGAACTATCTGCAGTCCTTGGGTTCCCCACCCCCTCACTCCTGTGTCCTTTCTGCTAGGCTCCCTATCTTCCACAGGCATTGAAGGCTGCTGTCCCGTGGGGTGGAGGAGGGAAGGGACTAGGCTTCCCGTCTCAGAAGGAACTCTGAGGTGTTCTTAGGGTAAACCACTGGGCAGGAGAAAAGCAAGAACAGGGCGCACGCTTGCCCTGAAGGTGCTAAGGCTTGCCCTGCCCCAAACATTAAGACACCAGAATAAAATACTTGTTGGCTTAGTGCTTCGCTGCATTTCAGAGTGAGTTTCGTAGATTTACAGGCCCTTCTATAAACTACATACGAGACCCCTCGCCCTCCCTCCCAAATCAAGGACAGAAAAACCCTCACTTCTGAATTCTGTCAGGGGTTCCAAAAGCTGGAAGCTTCGGAGTGGGCACACGTGGCTTTGTGATATTGAGAGTCCTGGACTGGGATGTGCGAGAGAATGCAGCTGTGAGAGAGAGATGGCTTGCTCTGTTGCTTCAAGACTGTCACTGTTTCTTGCAGTGATCACCGGAGCAGGAGATGGCATCGGGAAAGCCTATTCATTTGAGGTGAGCTGGCTACTTTTGTGGCTTGGATTTCGGAGATCAGGTCTTATCATGTCTCACTGGCTGACCTCAAATGGATCTCCTGTCTTAGCTTCCTCAATATCTGGGACCACAGGTGTTGTTAGGGGACACCCACCCCACACATCGCTCTCCTGAGTACCAAAATCAGGCATCCATTTAAGAAGTAAAATATCTTTAATGTGAGAGCACACTAAAGAAAGTTTTATGTGTATTTGTGTGTGTGTGACACCTACATAGACAGAAGAAAAGCCGGTGTGACGAATGGGTGAGCCACCAATGTGGTGTTAGGAACAAAACCTGTTTTCTGGAAGGACAGCAAATGCTGAGACATCTCTCTAACATCTTCTCTAAAACAAGCAGACCAGCCAAGCTTGGATTAATGGGGCATTTGGTGTTTTGGGTTTGTAATTGTGCCCTAGTGTTTAGATACTTAACTGTACCTTTAAAAATGTAAACCCAGGCACTTCTTTGATTCCAATGCTTGAGAGGCACAGGCAGGAGGATCTCTGTGAGTTCAAGGCCAGCCTGGTCCAGGATAGCCAGGGCCACATAGTGAGACCCTGTCTCATAACAAACAAACACATAATAATAATAAAAAACTTTTAGTTATCCCACACAAATAGGGAGCATGCTGGTTCAAAGACCGTTTGTGTGGGCTAGATGTGTCACAAATAGCTTCTCTTTCAAAGCACTGGGGAGGCAGAGACAGGGAACGCCCATGGGCAAGCTGGCTAACTAGACCAGACAACCGGTGCAGTCTGGGTTGATCAAGAGAAGCTGCCTCAATAAATAACGTGGAGAATGATCGAGGAAGGTACCTGCTGTAAACTTAACGCCTCCATATGCATGCTAGCCTGCACACACATGTGAGCCCATGCATATTTAGACACACACACCACACATGCACAAAGAAACAGTATGCAAGCTTTTGTAAAAAAATATTACAAAACTCCAGTGAGAGGAAAGAGTCCGCCTGAGCAAGGGGACAGAAAGATACTCAGAACTTGTCAGTTTCCCTAAATTTCCTTCAAATCCCACGTTATACATATCATCATTTTAAAAAACGCTGTTTAGTTGTTAGCATTTCGCTATATCAAAAATATTGTCTTAAATTTTATTTTTTCCACATTTATGTGTACCTGTGTGTGTGTGTGTGTGTGTGTGTGTGTGTGTGTGTGTGTGTGTGTGTGTGCCAATTCTCTCCTCCACCAAGTGGGTCCTGCAGATTGAATTCAGGTCATCGAACTTGGTGACAAGTGCCTTTACTCACTGAACCATCTGTCCAGCCCCCCAATATTATTTTTAAGTGGCAGTGTAATAGTCTCTCAAATGAAAGCCTCTAACTCAGCCATTTTTTTTCTCACTGAAAAATCTTAGGTTAATTTTCTATTTTTTTTTTTTTTTCATTCTCTATCAACTTGGAGACTCCTCTCAATGGGATGTGGAGAGATGGACACCGAGGCCATACTAAAGGCTCTCCTGGTCTCAGTGAGTTGTAGAGATCCATTAAGCTCTGAAGTCCCTGCCAGTCCCAGCTGTCACTCAAATGCTGCCAAAAGCTGGGCAGCTCAGACAACTCATTCCTCACAGCTCTGAAGCTAACAGGCCCATGCTGAGCCCTCTTCCTGGCTTACAGAGAGCTTCTCAGTGGGTCCCCAGGAAACAAGCTCTTTGGTACACTCTAAGGGCACTGAACTCACAACGTGGGCCCAATCCTCACCAGTCATGTTGTACATTTACATTATGTAAATTACACCTTTGGCTGTTTTCACAGTAAGGGTTAGGGTTTTGTTTGTTTGCTTTCTTTTTTTTTTCTTCAAGACTGGGTTTCTCTGTGTAGCCTTCTCTATCCTAGAAGTAGCTTTGTAGACTAGGCTAGTCTTGAACTCATAGAGATCTACCTGCCTCTGTCTTCCAAATGCTGGGATTAAAGGTATGAGCCCAGCTAAAGTGGTCTTTTTGTTTTGTTTTATTTTGAGACAGGGTCTCACCACGTAGCTCTGGCTGTCCTGATGTAGACTAAGTTGGCCTTGAACTCACGGAGATTTGCCTGCCTCTGCTTCCCAAGTGTTGGGATTAAAGATGGGTGCCACCACACTCAGTAGTGTAAATTTTGAGGGGACACAAATATTTAGTGGCTATGAAGACTACATTCAACCTCAGAATGGAACCGCTATCTCTCCATCCCAGAGGCTAGCATCATAATAAACCCCATTGTGTGAAATGACAGCTCTAGGTGCCTTGGAGCCATTCTATAAACAATTTGGGTGTGACATGTCTTACGCACACCATTTAGAAGGTTCCAGGTGCTGGGAAAAAAAACATCTGTGCCCTGTCTCCACCATCCCAGAGGAAAATGTGTGGTTTCTGGTTGTCTGCTCCAGATCTGTTTCATGTCAGGTGAGGAGTTCTTATTCATGTATAAGGATGTGCTCACAAGCAATATGGACTGGCCCTCCATAGATGATGAG
This sequence comes from Cricetiscus sungorus, assembly GCA_030556225.1. Classification (NCBI taxonomy): domain Eukaryota; kingdom Metazoa; phylum Chordata; class Mammalia; order Rodentia; family Cricetidae; genus Cricetiscus; species Cricetiscus sungorus. Next base: position 29,572,426 of record JANBXA010000190.1, on the reverse strand, counting down.
TGGTCACATTTGATGTGGAGAATGGAAAAAGGGCCCAGCACCTGCTTTCCAAAGCAGTATGCCTTCTGTTAATGGCCCAGCCTGGAAACCTGAGTTCAATCCCACTATGATGGAAGGAAGGAAGCAACCCTGGCAGGTTGTTCTCTGACCTCCACACATGCACTGTCTGTCTGTCTGTCTGTCTGTCTCTCTCACACACACACACACTCACACACACACACCGTATGTATGTATGTATGTATGTATGTATGTATGTATGTATGTATGTGGGTGGCTTGAGCCTCTGAGACCTCAAAGACGTCCCCCAGTGACCACTTCCTCCAGCAAGGTCACTTCTCCTAATAGAGCCGCTCCTGTGGGCCCATGGGTCCGTTTTCATTCAAGTGGTCTACACTCTGAGCTCCTTGGATTCTTTCAGATTTCCCATTCTTTCCTTGACTCCATGTGGACCTGAGTTAGTTTTCTTGATGCTAGATAGAGGAGACTCCTAGTCAACGCTGCCTGAGCCGCTCATCCTATAAAACAAGGGTCAGGAGTCAGGAGCTGGGGCTGGGGCTTGGTGGGGTTGTCAGCCTGTCCTCTGATAGGACCTTCTGACTCTGACCAAGGGATACCTCATCATGCTGAGCCACTGCCAGCACCAGAGAGTTCTGCGAGCCTTGTCTTGACATTCTGTTCCGTCCTTGACTAATTCTTGCTTTGTTCTTCTGTACAAACTTTTTTTTAATATTTCCTGTGTCCTTTAAAAAATTAAATATATTTTTTTTTCCTGGGCTCCTAACTTTCCCTCGTGCAGGCTTTTCTCCATTCTGGCGTCCGTTCTTCTCTCCTGCTAACTGAAAGGGGTTCAGGTTGGGGTGGTCAGGACTCCATGGCTGGGAACTGGCCAGATATGTGGGTATCCAGAGCTTGCCTCTGACCATCACTGGCTGGATCTGTGTCAACCAACGGGAGGTGGTAGTATCCTCACCTGTGCTTCTGCAAAAGTTAAACAGGTTGAGGAGGGCGCATGGTGTTCCCTACAGAAACAAAAGCAATTATGGAGAAGGAAGGAGGGGGGCAAGAAGAGAGAGACTGGGTGAAAGAGCAAGAGTAGAATATGTATTTATGGGGAGAGACAGAGATCTATTTAAAAAAAAAAAAATGGTTCACATCATTCTGGAAGCTGATGTACTCAAGATCCGCAGGATTGCCAGGAGGTGGTGGTGCACGCCTTTGATCCCAGCACTCAGGAGTCAGAGGCTGATAGATCTCCGAGTTCAAGGCCAGCCTGAAGAACAAAACAAAACAAAACAAACAAACAAACAAAAACACCAACCAAAGAAAAGATCTGTAGGACAGAATGGTAGGCTAACGATCCAGGGATAAGATTCTCCCACACTATGGCGGGCAAATATTCAAGTTAAAGTCTTCTGACTATGTCCATCCTTAGTAAAATTCACATTTACACTGGGGAAAGTAGAGGCAGATATTGCTTTCAGCTCCATAGCAGTTTTGAGGTCATCCTCGGTTACATGAAACTCTGTTTCAAAAGACCCAAAAATAAAAAATCAAAAGACCATAACAAAAGAAACACAAGCATAAATACCCCTTCACAGAGACAGAGTAATTAATGTTTGACCACGGTCTGGTTTCACCATGATCTACGCAGACTGATACGTGGGACAAGCCATTCTGGAGAAGGAATGTCTGGGACTTACTCTTATTTCTGTCTCACTGAGTCCTAAGCTCCTTTAGTCATTCCCTCTCTCCTTAGAGAACTTCTTCACCCTGTAACTTCTGGGTTTTCCTGTCATTCTTGAAGGATAGTTTTTTTGGGTATAGAATTTGTAGCTGACAATGCCTTCCTTTCAACACTTGAAAAAGATTGTAATGCTTGCTTCTGGCCTTGATTTCCCAGGAGTTGTTGGTTAGATTTTAAATTGCTTTCCACTGTGGGTAAGGTGTTTGTCTCTGGCTTCCTTCAATATGTTTTCTTTGTCTTTAGTTGCCAGAATTTTAGTTCTGACATGTCTTGGATCAACTTTCTTTGATGTTATCTTGCCTGAGGTCATCCCATGGTACTGGCATCTCTTAAGTGCTGGAGTCTTCTTTCTGCTGCATCTGGGCTGCACTTTCATCAATAGCCTCGCCTAAGCTCTCTTCAAGGTGTCAAGCCTCAACTTTGCATAACCCTATTAGACTGGGGCCTTCAACTGCTACGGAGGCTGCATGGCCTCTCCTGGCTTCCAAGCACCGAGCCTCAGCTACTCCCCACGACCCCTTCATGCCTTCAAAACCAGTACCATTTGTCCGACTCTTACACATTACCATGTCTGGCTGCCAGCCTCCGAGACACAGCTTCTCTGTGCTCTCAGGAAACACTTCAGAAGTTTTCGCCTCGGTGATGCTGGTCTCTTCCTAATCACTGCTGATTCTGCAGCTGCAGCACCAAGTATCCCAGCAAAACAGTTTTGATTTAGCAGTTCTGGTGTCTTGTTAATCACAGATGCGTTTTTCAGCTCCGGCTAACCAGAAGCATGTAATCTTTATTCAAAGTAACAGATGGCCGGGGTAGAGTCTTCAATCTTTCCTGTGAAACTTCACAAGCCAGACCTCCATCTATCTTCCAAGTTCCCACAGAACATCTCACAGAGCTCTTAACACTCAATGGTTCTTCTACATGCTATGCTACCTAACCAGACGCGAGTCTTGTTTTCCACTCAGCCTCTTTTGGCTGAGACCTTTTTCTAAGGTGTGTACTTGAAATAAAGCAGTTATTACCTGTGTGTGTGAGAGGGGGGGTGTATGTATGTGTACATGGGTGTGCTGACTCATGTGAATATGTGTACAGGCTAGAAACTGGTACCGTGTCTTCCTCTATTACCCCACATGTTATTACTTTTGTTTCCTGTATGCTTGTATGTTGGTGTTCATCTTGGCATTGTTGGATGTAAAAATGTACCATAGAAATAACAGGCTTGGGGCTGGGGAGATGGCTCAGTGGTTAAGGTCACTGAATGTTCTTTAGAGGAACTGGGTCCAGTTTGAAGAAACCACAATGGTGGCTCAGAGCCGTAACTCCAGCTGCAAGGGATCTAACACCTTCCCCTGGCCTCTATGGCACCTACAGACATGCTGCAGAACACCCATACACATAAAATAAAATTTAAAAATTAAGACAAAGAAAAGAAACCATCAGGCTTGATGGTACATTGACAACTTTTAATACTCTAGCAAAAAGCAGTTGGAATCTGGAGTGTTGTATCACAGCTCCCTGTGAAGTGTTATTTTTCCTTCCCCGAGTCTCTCTGACCTTGATAACTGCGTTTCCTCTCATGGAGCTCCTGAAATTAGAGGTAAAATGTCACTTGTCTGTCTTAGAGAAATGTTATCATGTTATGTATGTATTTATTTATTTTGAGGCAGGGTCTGTCTTTGAACCTAGCTAGCCCTGCAGATTCACCTGTTTCTGCCCCCTCCCCAGCTCTGGGATTACAGATGTACATTGTCACATTTTTTTTTTTTTTTTTTTTCCTGTGGATGCTCCGTCTGGGGCTGGGTATTCAGGCTCTTGGGCTTGCACAGACAGCAAGGCACCTTACCCACTATCCTTTTCCTAGCTCTCTCTCACTAACTCTCTTTTCTGGGCCTTTAATCCCAGAAATCCTTGGGATTTGGTTCACATTCCTGATTTATCCGCTGCTCCAGTTTAATTAAATAACTCTGGGAATTTCAAGGTAGTGCCTAATGGCAGGAGCGGGGGAATGTGCTTCTCTGGTGTTCCGGAAGCCTGTTCGGGGCGCATTATTTTAGTCTAATCCTCATCATCTTTAAAGTGGTACGGGGAGGCTTTGCCTCCTGTTCAAGGAATTTCAAGTATCGACCAAAGCAGGTGGGAAACAAAACACAACAACAACAAAACGTCTTTTGGAAGGCACCACCTCTGTGGCTCTCTCTCCATCTGCACCTGAATCCTAGCCCCGTCTTCTATTCTCTGCCACACAGAAGAAGCCCTGTCTCGTCCCCACCCCCGAGTGTAGATTAGCAGCCACAAGCGCTTGACCCAGGCCCCCATTCAAGCCAGCAATGGATGCAGAGACCCAGGACTGGTGGGCAGTGCATGATGGGAAAGGCCTTGCTGGGGGCTTAACTCTCTGAAAAGGGGCTGAAGACCCGCATATGGGGCCTGTCAGCCCCGACTTTCTCAAAATAAGATTGAGTCCTGCTTGAGTAGACAAAGGGGACAATACTGCCCAGACAGCACAGTGCTGTCTGAGCCCCTTCTGGCCCAGACCACTTCACATGCCGCATGGAAACTCTGTCCAGAAAAAGGCGCCACCAAGGAGAGGCTGGAGCACAGGCAAAGAGCACCCTTTGTGCTGAAAATGCAAATTGTTTTCCATTTAATGGACAACTTCCCCCACTTCAGGAAGCTGATGAAGTGAACTGGGAGACAAAAGTCCTTCATTCTCAAGTCACCTTTGTGACAGAATCCAAGTCTCAGAAGCGGTGGGGAGTGTCCCGCACCACCAGCCCAGAATTGCCACAGCTCTGGGCTTTTATGCTTTTTTTCCTCCTAATTAACATGTTATTATTTTTAAAACTGCTTGGTGAAATCTTACTTTAATTTGCGTTTCTGAGAGGTGTGGTGACGATCCTGTGTATTTTTTTTTTTTTTTTTTGACTCAAAGAGATATAAAGAAAACAACAGAAAAACCCATATACATAAGATAAAAAAAGTGAATCAATATTTTTTTTTAAAGAAAGAAAACTCTTAGTTATATGTAGATACAGATGTGGAGAATATGGCTGGAAGGGCCTTGATAACATTCAGAGGGTTCTTAGCGGTGGGTGTTTTCCTGGGAAGAGCTCTATCTAGGTAGCAGCCTTCCCTCTGGTCCTCACTGCAGCTCTTCACCTGCTACGGGCAGTCTGCTCTGGGTAAAGAGAAACCTGTGCACACGTTCATCTTTCTCAAACAGAGAGCCCCGTCATTTAAAGGTGGTGGCTTCCTGCCTAATCACATGCCCAGACCCAGCATTATTAGGACCGCTAGTGTCTGAATTTACCCAGTAGTTTAGCTTCTGCCCACTGAACAACAGTGAGGACCCTCTGTCTCTTAAACCCTGCTCTTAACTTCCCTTTTTTGGGTGTTGTTTTTTTTCTAAACAGGATTTCTCTGTATAGTCCTGGTGGTCTTGAGCTCACTCTGTAGACCAGGCCTCCAACTCAGAGGTCTGCCTGCCTCTGCCTCCTTAGTGGTGGGATTAAAGGTGTGCGCCACTACTGCCTGCCTCAACTTGCTGTTTTAGAGATATCCTTCCTTCAGGAGGCTGGACGCCTCAGTCAATGATTAAACTGATGGAGACGGATAACACGCAAAAAGGATACAGGTTTCAAGCCATCCTAAGCCATGCATGTATAAGGCTCACTGTTGATATCCTGGCATTATGCTGGCCCCACCCCCGACAACTGGCCGGCTACACACACCAGCATTCAGGCAGATACCCAGGGCCCTGTGTTGCGTGGCTACTTCATGCGTTACGTGGCTGTGGCTGAGTAACGACTCTGTATGCATGTGCACACTTTCCCTTTTAAGCGAGCGCTTCCCACCTGTTACCCCCTTCCCTTCTTTCGTCTTCTTTCCCCTTCCAACACCTACCCCTCCCTTTGCTCCCTTTCCCCAATAAACTCCACGTGGGTTTTGTTGAGTTTTGTGGTTCATGCTTCATCGCCCGCAGCTGCAACAAACAACAACACTCACAAGACGCCTGTACTTTACATAGAGCAAAAGGAGACAGGGCCTCTGGGGAGAAGGGAAGTGGTACAGGAGGTGTATATTCTTGTGATGCATGTTCTTGGTTGTTGATATATTCTTGGTGATACAAATGAGTCTCCCAGGTAGCAGCCATCGTGGTCCCCCTGGGCAAGTGTCACACTGCAACCTGTTTGTGTGTGAGAGAGACAAGAAGAGCCTCTGCCTGCATCTTATATTTCCTTGATGAGTATTTATGAGTGTGTGCTGTGTCTGTGTGCATTAATGTACTCATGACTGCCTCTGGATTGGAGCTGAACCGAATCTGGTCCTCTGCAAGAGCAGTACACACTCAACCACTGTCATTTTTAAATGATCAATTGCTTAATTGCCTTAGTTTTGCAAAAGGACAGCTTCTTAGAGAGATGTTTTTTTTTCAGTGGCCTGCAATTTCTCTGAGTAACCAACTTGAAATATACCACAGAGTATATTTAGCGTGGGACGTCCCAGTGCAGAGATTTGAACAGCTCTGCCCTCCATAATGGTTTTCAGGGTGGGTTATCTCAAGGAAGCCTTATGTCTGCTTTAAAGTTGACTTTAGTTATTCTTGTGTGGTGTGTGTCTGAGTGCGTGCATGAGTGTGTGTGTGTGTGTGTGTGTGTGTGTGTGTGTGTGTGTGTCTGTGTTAACAGTGTCAGCCAAGAAGGCAGCCTGCTAGCTGGGGTAGTATTGAACTTCAATATTGCATTCCACTGCCACCTTGTCCTTTATGAGACTGATATGATCTGATGCCACCCAAGAACTATCGCCTGACATAGTATAGAGTTGGCTTCTTTGTCACATTGATGTATATTCTTGGTTGTTAATGGCCAGAGAATTCCAGAAATAATTAAAAAAAAACCCACTATGCAAAACCATTTATTTTTATTCCTTTTTGTCAGGAAGTTTGGGGGCTACTCCCCAGCATCTAGGAGGGCTCTCCACCCACCGTGTGGCATGAAAACAGTCATCATTCTGGAGGCAATGTTCCTGGTGCCTGCAGGAAATGGCCCAGAGTCCATCCATGCATTAAAGCCACCAACCCAAGGGAAGGAATTGTCTTGCCCTGGCCATGGGAGTCATCTCTTTCTCCTGCCCTGTATCAGGCTGTCTTATCCCAGCAGGGAAGTTCTTAAAATCTAGTCCGTATGAATTCAGCTGCCCCAACTTTCCCATCTGGACTTTTAAAAAAGGAGAACACTCCTCCACTGCTGGTGGAAGTGCAAACTTTTACAGCCACTGTGGAAATAAATCAGTGTGGCCACTTCTCAGAAAATTAGGGACCAACCTGCTTGGAGACCCTGCAATACCACTGTTGGGCATCTATCCAAAGAATGCACACTCACACCACAAAGACGTTTGCTCAGCTGTGTCCATAGCAACATTATTTGTAATAGCCAGAACTTGGAAACAACCTAGATGTCCTTCAACCAAAGAATGGATTAAAAAAAAAAAATCTGGAATATTTACATAATGGAGTGCTACTCGGTGGTAAGAAACAATGGCATCCTAAAAACCCACAGGCAAATGGACAGAAATAGAATAAACCCATCCCGAGTGAGGTAACCCACAACCAAAAAGATAAATGTAGCATGTACTCATAAGTGGATACCAGACATAAAACAAAAGATACCCAGCCTACAATCCACAACCCCAGAGAAGCTAGAACCCTCTTCCAGAAACAGATGGAAGCAGATGCAGAAATTCACAACTAACCAATGGGCTGAGCTCCTGGAGTACAATCAAAGTGAGGGAGAAGCAATAATATGAACAGAGGAATCAAGACCACGATGGGGAAACCCAGAATCAGCAGGCCCAAGCTAGAGAGAGATCACTGACTCTGGTCTGACAAATGGGGAACCTGCATAAGACTGAACTAGACTCCCTTAATATAAGTGACAATGGTGTGACTGGGACAATATATGAGGCCACTGGCAGTGGGTCCAAGATCTAATTCTAATGCACAAACTGACTTAGTGGAGCCCATTCTATATGGAGAGACACCTTGCCCAGCCTAGACACAGGGGTGTGGGGTGGAGAGGTGCCTTGGTTATGCCTCAACAGGATGATAGGACAGACTTAGTAGACTTCCTAGGGGAAGCCTTACCCTCTCCTAGGAGAATAGAGGAGGTGGGGGGTGGAGGGGAGTGGGAGGAGAGAGGGGAGGGGGAACTGGGATTGGAATGTAAAGAATAAGTTAATAAAATATTAATCCTTGCTGAGGTGTCTGGAATGTGGTCCATTGATTCTACAGTGTTATAGAGTGTACTGTTACAGCATTCCATGGTGTCCCAATTTAGTTGGGCTTTCCTCAGTCAATAGGCACCCACGTTTTCCCATTATGCCTGTCCCTGTCTCTTAGAGGACAGACAAGTAAGTTACCAGCACCCATAAGAACAGAACTGCCCAGTCATGACTATGTTTCCTGATGGTCAGCATGACTAAATGATGGTGTTTGTTCTCTGAGAGTCTGAGGTGTCAAGGTTATAGGCACTCCATAAAAGGAGAGAACTTGGCCCCCTTTTATTCTTTTAAAGGATTATGCAATTTTGGAATGATTGGTTTTTTTTTGGGTTTTTTTTTTTTTTTTTTTTTTTTGGAATGTTTGGTAGAATTTATCCAGAGGATAATCTGTGCCTGGAATTTTCTTTGTGGGACAATTTGAAATATTTGCTTATATCTTTATTGCCTTGTTATTAACATGGGTTTTTTTTGGTTTTATTGTTTTATTTATTTGTTCTTGACGCAGGGTCTCTCTACATAGTCCTGGCACTATGTAGGTCAGACTGGCCTCAAACTTAGAGAAATCCATTTGTTTCCCAAGTGCTGGGACTAAAGATGTTTGCCACCATGCCTGGAAACACTTGTTATTTTTTGAAGCGATTATAGAATTCTTCAAGTTATTTTTCTTGGATAGATTTTAGAAATTTATATTTTTTTCCCCTCTCTTTATTTTATGTGTATGAGTGTTTTGCCTTCATGTATTTTTTTTTTTTTTTTGTTTGTTTGTTTTTCTTCCAAGACTGGGTTTCCCTGTGTAACAGCCCTAGTTTTCCTGGCAGTAGCTCTGTAGACCAGGCTGGCTTCGAACTCACAGAGATCTGCCTGCCTTTGCCTCCTAAGTGCTCGGATTAAAGGCACGCTGACTGTACTGTATTTAAGTGCATTGCATCTATACTTTGTGCTGGCAGAGGTTAGAAGGTGCCAGATCCCCCAGAACAGAAGTGGTTGTGAGTCATCTGATGTGGGTGCTGGGAGGGAACTGGACCTGGGTCCTCTGCAAGAGCAGCAAGTGTCCTTAGCTGCTGAGCCGTCTCTCCAGCCCCTGTAGTAGCCTCTTAGTTTCAAAGAACTTTAGCAGAAATTGTGTCATCTAATTCCTGGGACTCACTAGGAAGGCTCTATCCCCATTTCAGACAATAAGAAACTATTGTAGAGAAGACAGGTGGGCCCAGCTAGGACCCAGTGATAGTATAGTTGGTGTTTTCTGCGGCCCCTGCCCCCATCCACCTCATGGTTGCTTCCTTCCGGAACCTCTGTGGCGAAGATGTTGGATGATGTTGTTTCTAGAGCTATTATTCAGGTTTTGAAGCCTCCGTTTCTCTGTGCCTTTTTCTGTTTCTACCAAAGCAGTGCTGCAACTGCCTGCCAACCTTTGAACTGAGTTGTTTTTTCATCTCTTCAACTAAAATAAAAATAAACTTTAATGTCTTCATGTGGGTGTGTGTATGCAGGTAAGTGTTGGCCACAGCGTGTGTATGTGTATACACGTGTGCACATGTCTAGTGTACACGTGCGTGCATGCTTGTGTGCATGGATATGTGCTCATGTGTGCATGAGTGAAGGCAGATGTCTGCCACAGTAGAAAGTCAGAGGACAACTTTAAGTGTTGGCCTCTACATTCTACCTTGTTTGATACAGTGTCTCTTGCTGTTAGATATGCCGGGCTAGCTGGCCTGTGCGCACTTCTGGGGTTTTACCTTTCTCTACTTCCCATCCTGGTAGGAGCAATATTATAGATGAATGCTACCTGGTCTGCCTTGGCATGTTTCTGCAGATCCAAACTCAGGTTCCCATGCTGGCAGAGTAATAGCTTTCCCCACCACCATTACTTTTCAGCCCTGTTTTTGTTTTTGTTTTTTTTCCCCCACTGTGTTCTTTTATTGGCGTAAAAATTAAAAAATAACTTTAGAAAGATAGGTTCTGATTGTACAGCCCAGGGTGTACTTTAATCAAAACTGTGTTTGTTTTTGAGGCAGGATTTTGCTACACAGCTCGGGCCAGCCTCAATCTTACAGCAACCCTCTCCTGTGTGCTGGGATGTGCGCGCATATGCACCACACCTGGCTGGAATTGTGTAACTGCCCACCCCTTTCCGAGGAAATCAAGAGCGCCTTGCACTTCGGAGGGTTCTTTTGTCTCTACTCAACACACCTTTAAGGAACAGCCTTTCTGGTTTTCTTTCAGCCCTCTGAGGACGGCAGCCCCTCTTCTTTTAAAAGTGGTCTCCAGAGACTCTTGTCTGCTGGCCTCTTCCTCTTTGCCTGATGCTCTGTGCTGCATGTTTGCTGCCTCCCACAGATGTGCCTGGGCCAGCTGGTCAGGGAGGAAGAGCCTGCCATCCCATACTGTCGCGTTGGTCCTTGTGCTGCCTGTAGGAGAGATGTTTTGCAGTCTTTTCTCATTCCTGCCTGGTTGGTGGCTGTTAAGGTTTATCTCCTCTTTGTACCATGCACTCAAGCTCTGAGGCAGAGAAAGGCACTTGGCTAATGGCTTTAGGAAGAGCTGGGACCCAGTACTCTTCATCTGGCTTCTTTGCCCCAGATGTGGTGCAGGCGTGGCTGGAGAGTTTAAAAATATTCGTTGATTATATCAAAACAGGAGAGAGGATTTTGAATATTCAAATACAAATAAATGATCCAAATTTGAGACGTCAGATATGCCAGACCTTCAAAGTGATCATAACACACTGTGTACATACACTGAAATGTCACATTAAAATTACTATGTGCCAATTAAAAAGGGCATATGTTATCTATATATAATAAGCCTATGTATGTAAAACATATATATGTACATATATGTATATGCATTTTAAAATTAAAGCTTTAAATTATGTCTGTGCATTAGGGAAGGAGTCTGTGCACATAAGTGCAGGTGCCTGTAGGTGCCAGACGATTCTCTAGAGCTGCAGACAAAATTCAGGTCCTTTGGAAGAGCAGCAAGTAGTTCTAACGCTTGAGACTTCCCTCCAGCCCCTCTGTGAAAGCTCTTCACAGAGACTTCCCTCCAGCCCCTCTGTGAAAGCTCTTCACAGAGACTTCCCTCCAGTCCCTCTGTGAAAACTCTTCACAGAGGCAGCTTTCAGAGGATGAACTCTTGCTTCATGATTGTACTGGTTCATAAGAGCCAGCTTATTATTTGTGTGGTTTCTACAGTCTGTTTCCTTACCAGATGTGTCTACCTGCTTCCTCCAGCAATTGAAGTCTCCAGCTGACCTGGAGCAATTTTACCGCCTGTTGTGCTAACCATTCCATGTAGAGCTTTTTTATCCAGGTAACCAGGAGTAGGCCTGACATGCCGTCAGGAAGATTTATCCTTTTACGGTGTCTATTTCTAACAATATTTATTGGCTTTAATGCTGATTTCGATTGACTTAATAGAGCTGTCTTTTTCTTTTGGTTGGCCCTTATTGCTTCCATTCGCTCTTGTTGCTATAACACGAGCACTCCGAAGTTACACAACTTTCTGTCCTGAACCCTGAAGTTATCTAGGGTCTCCGGACAGCAGCTGACTCATTGGTGTGCTGAGAGACACTTAGAATATTTCAGGGCTTTCAGGGGTCATGAATGAGGGAGCAAGACCAAAGAAGGAGCAGGTATTCCTGCAGTTTCTGTCTCATGTCGAATGTTGCTCTTATCTTCTCGTGCACAGGAAAGACAGACACGCTTATCATTCCCAACATGCAGGAAGCCCCAAGGGCCTAGAAGCTCTGTACCAGCTAGGTACAAGAAGTGAATGTGTGATTCTGGTTATATCGCAGTATCTCCAATATTGGCCTTTGTGCTCTCTTTCTGAAGTCATCTTATGGACAGCTTTGCGTGTATGTGCTCATTGGCATGTGCAGGTCAATGTGCATGTACATACTTGTGTGTATGCGCGTGTGTGTGGAAGCCAGAGATTTATGTTGAGTGTCTCTTTTTATTCTCTTTCTACCCATTTTATTTTGAGATAGGGTCTCTCACTGAACTTGGAGGTCACTAACTGGCTAGAAATGTTATCTCCTGGAATAATCCTGTTTCTATCTCCCTGCACTGGGATTCTTGGCAGTGCTGCGTCTGGGCACTGAGGCTTGAACTCAGGTCTCCGTGTGTGAGTGCGTGCATGTGCGTGTGTGTGTGTGTGTGTGTGTGTGTGTGTGTGTGTGTGTGTGTGTATGTGTGTGCGCGCGTGTGTGTATCAAGCACTTAACTGACAGAGCATCCTGCTAGTCCCAGTGATATCTAGTCTGTCTTAGCATCTTAGCACCTCTCTTGAAATGTCCACACTCACAACTACTCGAGGAAGACATAATCAAGATTAAAGGTTTTTTGTTTTTTTTTGTTTTTTTTTTTTTTTTTATAAACTCTCTGTTTTGTCAGCACCACCACTTGTCTCAAAACATCTTTGAGACAAGTATGGATGAAAAACTACAAAAGTGAAAGGACTTCATCAGGGTTTTATGAATTGCTATTTGGGAAAATGGATTTGGATAGTTTCACATCAGTGTTCCAAAAAAGGATGGAGGGTGGAGCTCGTGTTGAGTGACTAAGGAGTTGTTTTGTTACCGGAGAGTAAAATTCAACCCGGTAGATTGCAAAAGGTGCAGGGGCCATGGAGCCCAAGGAAGATAAAGAAATGAATGCATATTAGTAAAAATACCCAGGAAGGGGAGTCCTGTTGGTCTCTGATGTGTGAGTCTCTGGGTGTCACGAAGCTTCAGCAGAGGGGAACCAGAGCTCACAGAGCCAGGCAGCCTGGCATTGAATGCAAGCCTTTCTACCCTGATGGTCTCCCAGTAACAGTTAAGAAGTGGTGGACGGACAGCTCAGTCATTAAAATGCTTGCTGTGAAAGCACAAGGACCTGAGTTTGATTCCCAGAACACACATCAAGGTGCCAGGTGATCTGATACCTGCTTATGATTCCAGCACCAGAGAGGTGGGGGCAGTAGACCCTTGGGGGCTTGCTGGCCAGAAAGTTAAGCCTAGTTGATGAGTCAGGTTTACAACCCCCAGACTCTGTGGATGGCTGCTGGGAACTTCACCAGTTTTAGACAGGAGCTTGCAGATGGTGGGCCTGCGCAGGAAGACTTGTCACCGTGGCCCTTGCCATGTAATGAGCACAGAGCAACACTCACGACAGCTCCAGCCTTGGCTTCAGCCTTACCCACAGTGGCCAATTCACTCACAGCTAGGGACCTCTGTAACATGTAAGCCCAGGAGAAGCAGGCAACTCATGCTGTAACCAGGTATGCCACTCTGAGGTCTCCCATCTGCTTAGCGTGTCTCTGGTCTTTCCATGCCTGCCCGCAGCTGGCCAAACACGGACTCAATGTTGTACTTATCAGCCGGACACTGGAAAAGCTACAGGCCATTGCAGAAGAGATTGGTGAGTGACCCCACACAACGAGGGAGGTATATGAATGGAACTGTTGGTTCAAGCATGGCACTGTCCTGCCTGGTCATGCCACCTCGGCTGCCATCTGTCTGCTGTACACAGAAGGGACCGATACACAGAGGGAAGGACAAGGTTTAAGGCATCGGCTGCCACACTGAATTCTGTGGCCTGAGTGAAGGAGGAACTTCCTCTGGGCCTTTACTTTCAGAATCAGCTCTGCTTAACCAGAGCCCCAGCTGCCTCTTACCTTCTGTCCCTCCCTTCAATGCCAGAAATTGTGTCAGTTTTTTTTCATCTGTACTCTGCTCCTTGCAGAAAGAATGCTAACTGATGGTCATCAGGTTAGAAAAAAAAAGAAAAGAAAAAAAAAGGAGAGATATGACTCATAGATGCCATGTAGATTTTTCATGGCACAACACTAAAAGACATCTTTATAGATGTTTTATTATTTTGGATTATTTGGTTTTTTTTTTTTTTTTTTTTTTACTGAAAATGACCATAATCCTTATTTTTAGGTATTCAATTTTAATAATTGTTAATAATGAACTGAGATATCAAGGCAAAGGTGTCAATCTTTAATTATGAAGACTTTTAAAACCATACCAGGCTGTCCTGGGCCAGCCTTGTTTCTATGGGGGAGGTTCAGAATGGAAGAAGATAGTGGGGTTGGGGCTATGCTGTCCGACTGTGGAGGCTGGGTGCCCTTGAACTGGTGAATTTGGCTTTTGTTCTGCATCTGGATATTAGGAGTCACTCCAATTAGGACAGGCATTCTCTAGCATTTTCCTCCTGATTTTGAATGTGCTTTTTATAAAGTCATGCCGTTTATGTTAAAGGATCCCGGACTCTCACTCTGTGTCTCTTGAACTTGATCCAGAGATGGTCTAGACACAAAGCTAAGCTCATCTGAGAGAGACTGGGACGCTCGGCCTCCAGCTGTTACAGCTGCCTGCAAATGCTTTCCTTCACCAGCCATGCTGGCACAGAACAGCTGACGAGGCACTAAACTTGGAGGGAGTGAAGAATAGGTTCCTTGGACAAGTTGAGTCAGCTACACTTAACCTCAATTTGCTGCTCTGGGAAATGGGAAGAAGAGTGTCTACTCCCTCAGGGTTGTAGGCAGACAAGCACAGGACGCATGCAAAGGATACCTGTGTCTATGCTGAGGGGACCTGATTCTGTTGAGCTGGGAAAGCATCCGAGGGTGTTTACAGACCTCCTCCAGGGACTCAAACTTGAGCGTATGCCAATCACCTGGTGGTGTGTGTAGACCAGTCTGGTGTTTCTAAACCAGAAGGTCCAGGGTAGAAACAGGTCTAGGTATCTGACAAGATTTCCAATGATTTTGATATGACTTTGAGAAGCACAGTCCGGACTCTTTTTTTTGATATTTCATTGTTATTTTTAATTGCATTTATGTGTGTGTGTGTGTCTGTGTGCACATGTGTGCAGGTACCTGAAGCTGCCAGGTGAGGCTGTCAGAACCCCTGAAGCTAGAGTTACAGGGGTTGTGAGTCACCTAATGTGGGTGCTGGAAGCCAGCTTCCGTCTCCTGTAAGAGCAGAAAGTACTACTGGCTGTTGAAACACCTCTCCAGTCCCACAAAATCTGTTTTAATGCTGGGGACTTCATGGTCAAGAGGGGACGATTCTACTCATGCTTGTAGAAATTAATACCTGTCGTCTCTCACACAGAATGGACCACTGGATGCCGTGTGAAGATTGTACAAGCAGATTTTACCAAAGAAGACATTTATGACCATATTAAAGAGAAACTTAAAGGCTTAGAAATTGGAATTTTAGGTAAGTAAACAGAAATCTTGGTTTTACTTGTAAGTATGATAATCACCTTAGCAGCAGTTTATTTTATGGCAGCTTAGACAAAACCCACAACTATTGTTGTAGTATTTAACTGAATATTGAAGCCCCTTCTGGAAGGGGCCTGGTGAGATGGCTTGATGCATAAAGACATCTGTCACCAAGTCTGATAACCCGAGTTCAGTTCCAGAGAGCCATATGGTGGAAGACGAGAACTGAGTTCTTCAAGTCATTTTCTGACTGCAACACATGTGCATGGCATACATGTGCGCACACGCGCATACACACACAGAGAGAGAGAGAGAGAGAGAGAGAGAGAGAGAGAGAGAGAGAGAGAGAGAGAGGGAGAGAGAGAGAGAGAGAGAGAGAGAGAGAGAGAGAGAGAGAGAGAGAGAGAGCAAAAGGACCCACTTCTTACTCAGAAATCAAGATGTTTTTCTGTATTTGGAGAAAAGACATCTTGCAATCGCATAGAGTGTGTTCTCAGCATTACATAGGAGAAAGTAAGACTTGGATTTTAAAGTTTCCCTAAAATCTAAGTCATAATTACATTTTCACAAGTAAAAATATAAAAGTACAGCATTGAAGGAGAAATTGTTGAAGACGGGTAGACACAAGAAGGACAGATTTCTTAAAGCCCTCCAGATGTGGCAGCAGCGTTTTGGTGCATATCCTTCCAGGTACAAACAGGCTTTCTCAGAACTGGGATTGCATCCACCCACTGTCTTGTACCATTAAACCAGAAATGCAGAGCCACAGGAGCACCTTGGCTGGTAGAGGGCTTGTGCCATCTCCAGCGCCTTACAAGTCATGTGCATGCCAGTGCATACCTGTAATCCAAGCGCTCAGGAGGTTGAGGAAAGATGCCTGGTTAAAAGAAACCTCTTACTCAGGTGCCTGGTTAAAAGAAACCCCTGTATCACAAGTGTTGTTTCATAATGTGTTTACATTCTAAATAGCCATTGGCATGCCTGTGTGCGTGCATGCGTGTGTACATGTGTGCGTGCGTGCGTTCCTGTGTGCTGTGTGTGTGTGTGTGTGTGTGTGTGTGTGTGCATAAGGAGGTCAGTGGTCAATGTCAGGCATCTTCTTCTATTGCTCTCCACCTTATATTTTGAATCAGGGTGTGTCACCGAACCCAGAGCTCACTGATTCAGCCAGGCTCACTGTGCAATGAGCTCCAGCAGTGCTGGAATCATAGATATGCACTATGACGTGATTATGAGCCACCAGGGTGGGAAAAGAACTCTGGTCCTTTGCAAGAGCAGCTAGTGCTCTTAATCAATGAGCTGGCTCTCCAACCCTCATCTTGCCTCTCTCCCTTCCCCCTTTCCCTCCCTCCTTCCCCTCTCTCTCCCTCCCTTCCTTTCCTATTTTAATGTAGGTGCTAGGGATCTAACTCAGGTCCCCTTGTAGGTGCAAGAGTCACTTTATTCATTGGGTCATTTCCTTAGCCTGCATCCACTTCCCTTGTTTCTATTAAATCATACTGCAATGAGCAAACATATACAGGAATCATTTTGTACGTGTTTGTGTAGGATGATTTCCCACCTGTTCTGACACCCTTTGCTTTGCCTCCTTCTGCCAGTCAACAACGTCGGAATGCTCCCCAGCCTGCTCCCAAGCCATTTCTTGAACACTCCCGGTGAGATCCAGGTGAGCATTTCCCCTCTGTGTCGCTTGTCTCTCAGCCAGGTACGGACCCCTGGCTTGATCACCAGGACTCATGGGAGAGAAATGGGAACCAGGTCAGGCCAGACTCTGCTGTGTGGTGACTGTCTTGATATTTTTCTCTTCACCCTAGAACTAGACACAAAGTGTGAACTTTTTATCTCTGCCCATCAAAATCCTCCTAACCTCTATCCCATTCCTCTGGGACTTTGTGCTCTGCTCCATAGAAGGGGAATTCTGCCCTATAAATTCATAGCTCTAATATCATGGGAGCAGCCAGCTCTCCACCATGTCTGTCTTCCCAGGTGATGAGGTGTAGCCTACATTCAGCGATAGGGAAGTCAGGTATCTCTCAGTATCTGAGTACATCATTCCCTCTCATGCTTCACTAGCATTTTCTCTCCTGTCTTCTCTAGCCCAGAACCTCCATCTTGTATTATCTAAACCCCACTGTGCTGACCCTTCTTTGTCTAGCTGGAAATTCAACACAGTTTTCCATGATGATGCGGTTCCTCTCAGTAAGTTGAAAATATCCTAAGTAGAAAAAATGGCTTAGTACTTCTTACCTCCTGGCCAACCCAGCTCCAGACATGGCACACTATAGAAGGATGGGGTTGCAGAGAGGCTGATTGCAATGGGGTCAAGGTTCAGCCTGGCAGAGGGTATCATACCACATGCACTAGCCCTAGAGAAACTACACATTCAAAATTTGAAGTGTGGAGGGGGAGGGGGTGGGAGGGAAGTGTGAGGGGAGTGGGTGGGAGGGAGAACCGTGGTTGGAATGTAAAATGTAATTTAAAGACTTTGCTTTGTCAGAAGTTGGCCCAACCATCGGAGACCAGGGACCATCTTTGACACCTATGATTGTTTCAACCCCAGTTTCCAAGGCAACTCTCCTGCAGAGGCTCACATGTGGGTAGGACATATGAGTAGGAGCAATGTCACTGAGCCACTAGAAGCCAGAGTGCAGGTCCAGCTTGTGATGGAGCTTCTGGGACTCAGCTGGGATTCAATTCTTTGTCAGCTCCAACTTATTCCCAGTGCGAATCTCCGAGGACCGGGCTGACTGTGTGTCTGTAATTATTTATTGCAGAGTCTCATCCACTGCAACATCACCTCTGTAGTCAAGGTACGTGATGAATGTGTATGATAAGGACATTAAAACATTCTTTGAGCGGGCTGTCTTACTCTGCTCTCATCCGGGAAGCATAGAGATAGGGTCATTCTCTCCAGTATCTGAACACTGGCTCTTGCATTGGGAATGCACCAGGCCTTTAGATACTAACACTTCCTCAGGATTTCAAAGCAATCCCCTAAAAATTGATACTTTAAGAAATGTTTATTTGTCTCTAGGAGGAGATCCATTATGTCAGGAAAGACGGCAGAGGGCCTGGGTTTTCTAGGTGTTTGCTGTTCAGTATTTGTTTAATTGAGCTCAAAGGCTTCTATGGGCTAGGCTATTACTTTTTTACTTTAGTTGATTATTTCATCATTTTAAAATCATGTGTATATATGTGTGCCTGCGTGTGGGTAGGTGCACTTGACTGCCACACCTGTCAGGTGCCCTGGAGCTGCAGTTACAGTTGTGAGCTTCCAGACATGGGTTCTGGGAGGTCAGCTCATGCTCTTCACCTCTGAGCCTGGTCTCTAGCCCAGTCATCTCTTGTTATTTGTGGTTCAGTTATCTGTGATCAGCCATGGTTCCAGAATGCTAAAAGGAAGACTCTCTATTTTAAGAAAGACACTAGAGGCCACATTCACATTACTCTTACTAGGGTATACCATTATAATTGCTATATTTTATTACTAGTCATTAATCTCTTACTAGGTCTAATTTGTAAGTTAAACTTATAGCTTATGTTGGCTTCAGGCATCATATCTACTCAGGATTTTAGAATGTACCCTTTACAGATGAGTGCACGTGTGTGTGTGTGTGTGTGTGTGTGTGTGTGTGTGTGTGTGGTCTACTGTGTTCTAAGCTTAGCTCATCAGCTAATTAGTTGTACAGCAAAGGACAAGTTATCCATCCATCTTGAATTTCCAATTCTGTACCTGTTACAAGAGTGTTAGATGGAGCAGCTGGGGAGAGGGCTTAGTTAGTTGCGGGGCAGGCATGAGGTCTTGAATTCAAACCCCACCACACTAACAGCCAATGGGTGAGCTCTGAGCTTTCTGCCTGTGTATATATAGCTCATCCGTGAGGTCCACGACTGTGTGGGGTAGCCCTGTTGGTCTCTTTGGCAGTCACCAGTGCTGGGGAGAGTGAGGTAGGGACTCTGATTTTAGGTTGCTGGGGTGTGCGGGTATGCTCAGTTTCAGGGGCTGAAACGTGAAATGGCTGTGGAGGACTGGTTTTCTGATATCACGAGGGGAAGCTGGTCAGTGCCTTTCTCCTCAGGCAGTTATTTTCAGGTGGGTAAGCGGAACCGACAACAGATACTTCGTCATTGCTTGTTTGCCTGTCGGCACTGGCACGTTACAGCTTCCAGCTTGGTTATTACTTGAGGGCTCACAGACTTTGTGTGCTGAGCAGGTGGTGAGTTTTTAAAGTTCCAAGCTGATGTGGCTTTATGTGTTCAACCATTGTTGAAACCTTACCATTCAAATATTTTTTACATCGTTTTAAACACTAATCTCCCAGTATTAGACTGTTTGATCATCTAGGTTTCTCCAAAGGGACTTGACAACCTTCTGATCCTTGAGTGAAGAAATGCTTTGATTTTTACTTTTTAAAAAGTCTTGTATATTATAGACATTGAATTCCTAAGCAACAAAGAAAATAAAATAAAGCTCAGCTTTTAAATGCACCACGCCCTCATGAGCCTGGTTGGCTGGAAGCATGATTGGCATCTCTTAGGTATTTCAAAGATGCTGTCCAGGAGCAGTGTGTACAAGCAAGCAGACATGGGAGGGAGAGTGTGAGGGGCTGGGAAGGTGGGGAAGTCGATGTCACAGTTAATCTTATTGTTACTGTGCAGAAGAGGCTGGGGCAGTGGCTCGGTAGACCTGTACTTGCAATCCTAGCACCCACATAAAAAGTTGAGTGAGGCTGTACATGTCTGTAAACCCGGTGCTTGGGAACAGGGACAGGATTGCTGGGGTCTGCTGGCTTCCAGCCTAGCAAAAACAAACAAACAACAAACAAACCAAAAAAACCCCAAGCAGCCTGTAGGCTCAGTGAGAGCCCCTTTATTGAGGAAATAAGGTGAAGAAGGATAGGGAAGACTCCTGGTGTCCTCTTCTGGCCTCTGTGTGTATGGGCACATACAAACACAGACACACAGACACAGATACACACAGACACACAGACACACACAGACACAGATACACACAGACACACACAGACACAGATACACGCAAACACAGACACACACAGACACAGATACACACAGACACACAGACACACACAGACACAGATACACTCAGACACAGATACACACAGACACAGATACACACAGACACACAGACACAGATACACACAGACACGCAGACACAGATACACACAGACACACAGACACACACAGACACAGATACACACAGACACACAGACACACACAGACACAGATACACACAGACACACAGACACACACAGACACAGACACAGATACATGCAGACACAGACACAGGCACACACAGACACACACACACACATAAACATGCACACGCACACACACACACACACACACACACACACACACACACACACACACCACCCTGATAGAAGCAGCTCTAGAGAGGAAGGGATAGTTTGGCTATAGTTTGAGGGTACAGTCCATTATGATGGTGAAGGAGGCAGCTGGTCACATTGTGTCCAAAGTCAGGGGTAGAAAGTGATGAGAGCTGGTGCTTAGCTCCCTCTTTTCTTTTTATCAGCCCAGGACTTAACCCAAGGAACGGTGTCACACACACGCAGGGTGGTCTATACATCCTCAGTTAAATATGTCTATGAGAGTCGAAACACTGTCATAGACACACCCAGATCTGTGTCTTTAAGTGACTGGGGAGCCGTCAAATGAGGAAGATTAACCGCCACAGGGACTGGGAACTTTGAGGCAGGGACAGATGGTGTTCAGGGCCGTCTGTGTAACTGAGATCATTCTCCCATTCAGGCTAGTGAGCTCACATGAGACACACCAAAGATGCTCAAGGGTATCCAAAAAGATGCAAGTGGTGGCCTCGGAGTATGTGTGTGAATGTGTGTGTTTACATTTATGTATGCATGTATGCGTGTGTTTATGTGTATGTTTATATGCATGTGTGTATGTGTTTATATGCATGTGTGTATTGTGTGTTTATATGCATGAATGTGTGTCTATATGTATGTGCAGGTGTTTATGTGTGTGTTTATATGCATGTATGTATGCGTGTACGTGTTTATATGCATGTGTGTGTGCATGTGTGTTTGTGTGTGTGTGTGTGTGGTTTAGAGATGGTGTGGACTCAGTCTAGTCTCTCATCCTTGTCACTTCCCTTGGAAGCAGAGGCAGATGTTACAGAGTTCCGGGTCTTCCTTATCATAGCCCCACCCGGCCATTGGAAGAACATCTGGAGGCTCTCTGACACTCTGACACAGAGGCCTGGTGCGTGTGGTGGGTACAGTGACAGGAGAACTGTCTAGAAGCTGCTGCAGGGCCCCTAGGCAGCACAGGTGCATGCACATGGGCACATTGCATCTGTGGCCATTGGTCTGTTTTCTCTTGCCCACTTCTGCAAACCTGTGCTGCGTGGGCTCAGTCGAGATGTACAGGAGGTGCTAGATTCATGTTCAGGGTTCTGCTAGTTCCCAGTTCCAGCTCATGGGTCAAGTGTGTGATGGCTGCCATACTCTTCCTTCATCCCTGGTACAGGTAGGACCTTGAGAACTCAGAAACTGCTCCTGCCGCCTTAAGCCAATCCCCACTGTTCCAGGGAGGCTTTACAGGAAGGAAGCCAGAGGCCGCTGGACAGTCTAGGTTTGCTATCTGTCTAGGTTGCTTGCTGTGGCTTCTAGCCAGATTCCCAGGTTGCCAGAATGGCCTCTAAGATTGCCAACAACTTTCAAGGTCCTCTGGGAAGATTAAGCTTCCGTAACTTCCTCCAACCCTGTTCATTGCTACTTAGTTGCTTTTTCAAGGCTTAACTGTGGCCTTCTCTTATAGATGACACAGCTTGTTCTCAAACACATGGAATCAAGGTAAGGCCTCTCACAGAGGTGGCCTTCCTGCCTTGGCAGCCACCTTACTTGGGGACTTGGTGGTGGAGAGGGCTTGGTTCATCAAGCTGCTGCTCTAGCTGATTGTTAAAACCCCTGAAGACAGAGCACAGTGGTTATGGGGGGGGGGGCGGCTGGCTTTTCACATATATGTGCATATGTGAAGGTCAAGTGTAACACATGATTTAGAGGGAGATTGAGAACAGATGTTTCAAACATTGGCTTTCAAAGAAAATTAACTCACGTTGAACATAAAAAAAGCAAATCGGCCTCAGATCAAGACCCTGTTTTTTTTTTTTTTTTTTTTTTTTTTTTCCATCTTCTGTCAGAATGAGTACTCCATTTCCCTGGTAACTACCCCCTGTCAGTCTCTAACAGTCTGTACTGCGTCTTTAGGACCTGGCTTTCATCGCCTGTTACTCATTAAGAGCAAATAGCCAAAAGTTTAATTTTTCTAGGGTAAGATGGGGGTAGCTCTGCATTCTAATTTGAAGTTTCTTGCCACTGATATCCAGGCGTCTAACGGGGAAGATGAAGGAGAATTGAATTTCTCCCAGTAATGGGGAGGCTGAGGCAGGAGGATCACCACAAATTCAAGACCTGGCCTGGGTTCCATAGTAAGGTTGAGGCTAGCCTGGACTACATAGCAACATAAATACGTTTCAAAAATGAAACAAACAACCAAACATTGAAAGTCAAAAGATGTAAGCGCCCCAAGAGGTCAAAGTGAAGCACATCCCGTCTAAGATGGATTCCACCACGTGACGTGTCCTACCGTGACCAGTCACCCCTAGGAGTGAGTCCAAAGGAACCCAGGGCATGTGGTCCCCTTCAGACTGGAGAGCCCCTTCCTCCTCCTCTTGTCTGAGCCGATTTGACTTTTTGTAGCTTGGCAAGGAAACAATGGCAGATCTCTTGCTGGGAGTACCAAGCCCTTGGTGTCACGTGGCTGCAGAGTGACATGACCACACACTGTCCTCCTTCTGATCCTGGGGAATGTTTCCCTTACAGGCCTTCCAAAACCAACCCTCATGAGCTATGGAAGCACAGCGGGTGGGTTCTGACAGCGCCAGCCCTCGGAGGCTTCACTGTGGTGGGATGGAGACGCCAACAGTGGAGCCTTGTTCTCTGCCTTTCAGGGGGAGAGGCCTCATCTTGAACATTTCTTCTGGGGTAGCCCTTCGTCCCTGGCCGCTGTATGCCTTGTACTCGGCTTCCAAGGTGAGCGACAAGTCATGTGAGTCTCTTCCTCCCCGCAAGAAGTGTCTGTGATACCCTTGGAAACCCGAGGGCCTGTCTGTAAGGGCGGCAGGAAGCAAACTCCAGGATCTGAGGTGTTTTCTCTCTCACTGCAGGCTTTTGTGTGCACGTTTTCCAAGGCCCTGCACGTGGAATACAGAGCTAAAGGGATCATTATCCAGGTGAGGAGGACAATTGTGGGTCCTCCCAAGTGGGAACCTTGGCTGGGTGGATGGTAACCCTGTGGCCCCTTGTAAAACAGGTTGTACACGTGAAGATGGGGTTAGTGGTGAAGATGGACCAGTCCAGCTGCTGCCTCTACAGCCCCTCCTGATGCTGAGATTTCCGCTGGCCTCCCTCCATCCCGGGTGTTGGTTGGAGAGGGGAATTGAGTATGGGTGTGGAAGTTCAAAAATGCTGTGGAGCTGGGGATGTACCTAGCACACACAGAGCCCCGAGTGTTGTCCACAGGACTGCATAAACATGGGTGTGGGGTTGTACGCCTCTCTCAGCACTCAGAAAGTGAGGCAGGAGCACCAGGAGTTCAGGGTGATCCTTGCCACACAGCAGCTTGAAGGTTACCCGGAAAGTGCTGTGACCCTTTGCTGCACGGTGCTGTATTAAACAGTGAGGTCTGGTCTAACTGTTGTTCCTCTTTGGTATGTGGAGAAGGAGCGAAAGGAAGGTGGGCACTTGACCATGTTTGGACTAGGGGAAGGAAGTGGATTCCCCTGGGGTGGGGTTAACCTGTGGTGGGCGATGGACACCTCCACACTTCGGTCCTTGGGCAATGGGAGGAGGAACTGAGCCATTGTGGAGATTACCTGTACTAACTGAGATAGGTTGTCCTTGCCATCCCTGGGCTGCACCATGAGAGAGCCTGGATGTCAAAGATTTACATGTGCCTGGCTTAGTAGTACCGCCTGGGAAAGAGTTTTAGGACATACTATTAGAAACAAAGTAGGCACAGTTAAAATTATGTCTTTGTTATGTTAAATGCATATGAGGGTATGTGTTGCATGTTCATGTGTGACTGGGTATGTGTGTGTGCATGTGTGGGTGCATGCTCATGTGTGTGTGTGTATTTATATGTATGAGCAGATATGCATATGTATGCATGATTTTGTGTGAATGGGTATGTGTGTGAGTATGTATGTATATGCATGTTTTTGTGTGACGGGTATGTATGTATGTGAGCAGGTGTGTATGTGTATGAGAGCAGGTGTGCATGTGTGTGAGCAGGTATGTATGTGTGTGAGCAGGTATGTATGTGTAAGAGTAGGTATGCATGTGTGTGAGCAGGTATGTATGTGTGTGAGAGCATATATGTGTGTGAGCAGGTGTGCATGTGTAAGAGTAGGTATGTATGTGTGTGAGAGCATGTATGTGTGTGAGCAGGTATGCATGTGTGTGAGCAGATATGTATGTGTGTGTGAGCATGTATGTGTGTGAGCAGGTATGTATGTGTGTGAGCAGGTGTGTATGTGTGTGTGAGCAGGTGTGTATGTGTGAGCATGTATGTATGTGTGTGAGCAGGTATGCATGTGTGTGAGCAGGTGTGTATGTGTGGGTGAGCAGGTGTGTATGTGTGTGTGAGCATGTATGTGTGTGTGTGAGCAGGTGTGTATGTGTGTGAGAGCATGCATGTATATGAGAGCATGTATTGTGTGAGCAGGCGTGTATGTATGTGAGAGCATGTATGTGTGTGTGAGCAGGTGTGTATGTGTGTGAGCAGGTATGCATGTGTGTGAGCATGTATGTGAGAGACCTTAGTTGTCTCTCATTAGCATATCAAGTACTTATCAAATGAGTTGTCTCTCGCTCCCTTGGCTGTGAATTTCACCCCAGTATTACCCAAGCAATACTGGATAAATTGTTTAAATTGTGAGCCTCAGTCTGTCCATCACAAAATAGACCTTTATTTTGGCTGACATATAGTATCTAATAATTAAATATTTAGAGTCCCTACATTATACACAAAGGTGTTTTCTCCACCAAAATTAACTATAAGAATGAAAATACTATTTTCCTATCTGAAAACTGGGGTTTAGAATTTTTCTTAAAAAGCTATCCTTTGAGATTATGATAAGCAGATAAATCACAGCATTAATTTACGTAAGAGCCAGTTCAAATAGACCAGCTGGCGAGTAAGTGGATTTAGTTATAAACAACATAATTACAAATGAGATGTGACCAAACCAGGAGAATTAGAATGAATTTTCTTACTTTCTTTTCAAGAATCTTACTATACGAGAGAGAGAGAGAGAGAGAGAGAGAGAGAGAGAGAGAGAGAGAGAGAGAGAGAGAGAGAGAGAGAGAGAGAGAGAGAGAGAGAGAGAACAAAGGCACATGTGTGGAAATCAAAAGAGTCGGTGTTCTTTTTGCCCCATGAGGGTCCCAGGCAAGCACCTTCACCTGCTGAGCTGCTGTCTTAACCCCGTTTTTTCCTCACTGAAGATTTGAAGGTCTCTGCATAGACAGTCACATCAGAAGTCTGGTGTTCAGTGCTCAGTCAGGTTGCAGCATGCTTAGACATGGATGGGAGCACAGCGCTGATGGCCAGAGTGGCGTCAGTGCGGTGGTTTACAATTCTTACTACAGCAGAAAAGATGGGGTGTGTGATCCTAACGGGACAAGAGAAGAAGTCCAGAGCACCGCAGGTGGTTCCTGCTTTGGCTGTGTGTGTTAGAAAGAACATCCACAGAGCTGGGTGGTGGTGGCGCACACCTTTAGTCCCAGCACTCGGAGGCAGGGACAGGCGCATCTCTGTGAGTGCCAGGCCAGGGTGGTCTACAGAGATAGTTCTAGGGCAGGGTTCAAAGCCAAAGAGAAACCCTGTCTCGAAAAACAAAACAAAAATAACATACACAGAACCTCATTTAGCATTTAGCATTGCCAGATTTAGCATAGGGTGTGCAAATAAATTTGATTTTCAAAGGAATGTGAATAGATTTTCTGTTGAGACGCAGTTTACTAGTAGTCCAGTTGGTTCCTCAGCCTTAGGACTAAAGGTCTGTGCCACCACTCCTGGCTGATTAGTGTGAGTCCATTCAATGCAATACTTGGGACATAATTATGGTGAATGATTTGTGCTTGTCTGAACTCCAATTTCGGGTCCCTTTTATTTGTGTATGCGGTGCTGGGAACGGAAAGCTGGACCTGGTGCAGGCACTCTACTTCTGAGCGTTACCTCCAGCCTTCCCCGAACCTCAGCTTTAACTGTTGTGCTGCACTTTTGTTTGCTGGGTCTACCAGTTGTCCCGTGCGCTCTGAAGGACGTTTGAGCACCTCGAGATGAGCAGTTCAGGCCTCATCTTGAGCAGTCAAACCTCCCGTTCTCCATTTTATGCCAGCTTCGTGTGTGTTACCAAGGAGCTTAGAACAGTTCACAGGTAGAAAGGACCTGGGGGTGGATGGTGAAATGCGTGTTCATGCCTCGGTCTCTGCTGGTCTATACAATTCTGTGTCATGCTCTTCATTTTTTCTCTGCAGGTCCTGACCCCTTATGCTGTCTCAACCCCAATGACAAAGTATCTAAACACCAACTTGGTGACCAAGACTGCCGACGAGTTTGTTAAAGAGTCCTTGAAATACGTCGCGGCTGGAGATGAAACCTGTGGATGTTTTGCACATGAAATCTTGGTAGTCAATGACTTTTTTTAGAAGCAAGGGAGGAAGGCTGTGGTAACATCCTGGGCTTGGTGGGGGTCAGTGGGGGGGAGTGGGTGCTTGCACTTTTTTGCTGGTGGGACAGTCAGCCATTTTCTCTCACAGCAAGCTCTCAGGCCCAGCATGCTGCAGGGATCCAGAGATAGCAATAAAGGAAAGCAGTAAGAATTGAGGCCTGTGTGCTCAGCCTGTAAGTCACCCCAAGGCTCCACTGAGAATGGCTCCACTTAGTGGCTCCTGGGAGTTCTTGCGTAGGAGAAACAGGAACACCTGCATCTTCCATGCAGCAGCTCCTACTTCCCGTGGCTCTGTGTTTCAGTGAAGTTGGGCCTCTAAAGAAATGTTTTTCCAGCCAGGTGGTGGTGGTGGCGCATGCCTTTAATCCCAGCACTGGGGAGGCAGAGACAGGCAGAACTCTGTGAGTTCGAGGCCAGCCTGGTGTATTGAGCAAGTTCTAGGTCAGGCTCCAGAGCTACACAGAGAAACCCTGTCTCGAAAAACAAAGCAAAACAACAACAACAATAAAAGAAATGCTTTCACTGTGCTATGAATAAACAGGGAACGGAGCATGGCAGAAAGAGTACAAAGCCACCTGGGAAATGGGGCTTCCAGAAGGAATAGCAAATGCTCCACAGGGAAAGCAGTATAGTGGGGTGGTCAGCACAGAGTGGGTTCTCTCTAGTTTTAACAAGTCCTTCTGAAAGATCCTGTCAGGACGGTCAGAGGGCATGTAAGGGACAGCTCCGGTGTCTCAGAAGGTCACGGTTGCAAAGTTTCATAAGACCTTAAGCTTTGGAACTACTTGGCCTGACCACAGTAGTCAGAGAAAGGAACCCTTAAGTGACTGGCTGAGTGTGATTTCTTTCTTTCCCCTGCTCTTGTCTCAGATGCGCTTTCTCTCTCTCTCTCTCTCTCTCTCTCTCTCTCTCTCTCTCTCTCTCTCTCTCTCTCTCTTCCAGGCAATATTCCTGAACCTGATCCCTTCCAGAGTCTTCCACAGCAGCGCCTTCCAACGATTCCTCCTGACACACTACTCAGATTACCTGAAGCATAACATCAGTAACAGATAGCGGGGTTACGGGACGATGGAGGTGGGAGGTGGGGGGTTAGGGTTGGAGTGGGGGAGGAAGAGGTAAGGCTGCCGGGCGTGTTGAGGGAGTGATCTGGAGCTCTTCATTGGCGGTAGTGGCCGGAGGAGAACATCACCACCCTTCACAGTGTACAGTGGTTGAGTCTGGAGATCTCAAGAAAAGCTGGGGTGTAAAAGGCTGGCATTAAGGGAAGCAGTAAAAGAACCTCTGTAAAGGTAATAAATTTGTTGAAAAGACACCTCCGAGTCTCAGAATGTTGAGTCAGAATGTTGAGAAGGGTCTCGCTTACCTGCAGGCTTACTTTATAGCTGTGTGTAGAACTCAAAACTCAAAGCATGCCTGAGGCTGCTAAACTCTACCAGGACCTCTGTGGGCCCAGAACATAGTTTTTAAAATGTGGCTTCTCACAGGTCCAGGAAACTGAATGGGGAAAAGTGTTGGGCAACAGCTGACTCAAACCGGTGGCTCGTCTTCACCAACCTCCATCCTTTCAACCATGAGAGCACCGGGTAGATCTGCTTTGTTCATATTTAGAGTCTATGTAAGGCTGCACCACTGATAACGACAAAATGCAGAAGGACGTTTTAAGACGTTGCTCTGAGACTATAAAAGATGGTTCTGTGGATAAGGCACTTTCTGAGGAAGCACACAAACTGGGGTTTGAAGGCACACAACACACATAAAAGCCAGGTAGGCTTGGTAGTTTGCCTGTGTCTCTATCACCCAGGTAGTTGAGACAGGAGATCCCCAGGGAAGCTGGGCAGTTTTACTAGACAGAAGTGGTGAGCTCTGAGTTCAGCAGAGAACCTACTTCAATAAATGAAGTGGAGAGTGATTGAGGAAGATGCCCAGTAGCAACTGTAGGTATCCACGTGTGCGCTCACAGAATTGCTTGCATAACCACATACACATCTGAACACCCACACACGTATGTACACTCACCACGCACACGTACATGGGGAAATGTCCTGAACACACACACACACACACACACACACACACACACACACACACACACACCTGGGCATGGTGGTGCACTCCTGTCATCTTAGCACTCAGAAGACAGGTAGGAGAACACCACAAGTTTGAGGTTAGACTGCTCTACATAGCAAGTGACAGACCAGCCAGAGATACATGGCGTTCCCACTCTAGTTGGAGGATGAATCTGGGAAGGTAGAACCTAAGAATGAAGCAGACTAAAGTCTCATGCGACAGTCAGCTTTATTCAGAGAACCAGACCATTTGCACTCTAAGGGTTAAGCTGGGCCACATGCAAAGTTCATGACTTGAAACTGTGTCACAAGGACAACGCACACTTGGAAATACTTTTGAATAACAAAAATAAGTAGCAATGTGTAATCTGAAGCAAGCCCACTCCTGGGAGTGAAATCATGTTTCCAGAACAAACCCCTGTTTAGAAGGAGCAGATTACAAGACTCTTTGTTTTCTTGGAGTTTTCTCACAAGCTCTGAGAATTCTCCCCACAAAGCTTTATTTTCAGACCGTGTTCTGACACATAACATGGCAAAACAATAGTAACAACCAAAGAAATCAACCCACAAAATAAACAAAAATAAGTTCTCTACTGCAGATGTTGGTAACTGTAGAAGTGAGGCCTTCTGGGTCTCTAACTTTTGGGGTGCTGGGGACAAGAGTGTGTTCTGCCCTAGGGCTAGAGTCATCTGAGGGATGATGTTTTTGTGTGTCCTGTGAATAAGGGGTTATTTGCTGGGACCCCAGATGAGGCTGCCAGTTGGAGCCTCCTTGAGGCCTCTGATGGTGACTTGTTCATTTTTCATACCATGATAGTTGACCTCTAAGCATACCCATGCCAAAGAAAACCAGGAGGTTTACAAATCACAACACTGTTATGTGAAGCCCCGAGAGTCTCATTAAGGGTCTCAGGAATTTATTTAGGTGTGGGGTAGGGATGAATACTCACTGATACAGAACCAATTAACACTGCCGCTGTTCCTGCTGCCTTCTCCAGACACTCTGCCCAGGGGTAAAGAGCACCAACCATAAGCTGCCCGCTCCACCCCTACAACCCAAGAGAGTAAGAGAGCCTGACAGCAAGAGAATGTGACTCTCTCCCTTGGATTTTAAGCTGTCATGTAGGGAGACAAGACCATTTCCTAGGGCTTGCTGCCCCGAAAGCCCTTGGCTAAATGGATTGAAATGCCATGACAAAACACACCTTTGTCTAAACCCTTCTGCACCTTGTACTAGAGGACTCAAAACTACTTTTCCAGCTGTGAATGTAGCCAGCTGTTAAAACTTGCCTGATGTGAACGAGACTGTGGGTTGCATTCCCAGCACTGAAAACAAGCATACATGATACCTCTCAATTTGGGGGGGGGGTATACACATGTAATAGGAGATATTATCTTGGACCATCTTTGGAAAAGTCAATGTGCTAAATTAATTAATCTTAGACTCAAATCTTTGTCCTAACATACACCAATCCTCTGCATTAGCCTGTAGGCATTTCACTTTATTTTATTTCGACTGAGAATGATGTGGGTGGTGCCACCCTTGGGCAGGTGGTCCTGGGTTGTATAAGAAGGCAGACTCATCAAACCAGGGAAAGCGAGCCAATGAGGAACACTCCTCCATGGTCTCTGCTCCAGCTCCTGCTCTGACTTCTCTCGTTGATGGGTTGTGATCTGTGAGATGTAAGATGAAATAAACAAGAGAGAACAGTGAACTAGGACAGAAATCCGTACCAGCAACGTGGGGTGTTGTGGTGACAGACCTGACCGTGCCTTTTAAGGGAGGATTGTAGAAGCATTTGGAACTTTGAGCTAGGGAAGCCCTTGAGAGCTTGGGGGCTAAGAGAACTGTTCTGTGAGAACTTTACAAGACAAAGCTGAGAGAAACACAAACAGCAGGGGTCTGGCTCATGAAGTTTCAAAGCGAAGCAAAGATTCTATCAGGGCCATTTATGTGATGTACTTGAATTAAGAACCATGACTTCTGGTCAGGAGAGGCTGTAGAATCGGCTGTGACTGACATGAAAGCAGCCACACTGAAGCAAAGCCTTGGCTTTACTGGGACAGTCAGTGGAGGCTGCTTACCAGCCGAGGCCAGCATAACCGTCCGGGAAGTATTTCCCCGGGTCAGCACACAAACTGTGGTCCAGAGGGCCCAAGGTTACATTTCAGGCTGGCAATTGGATTAGGGATGTGTTCAGAGCCTCCCCACTAACATCGTGGAAGCGGCAAGCTTGAAGGTGGTCATGAAGGAAACTCGAGGGTTGGAACCTTGTGGCAGGGTCAGAGTCTCTAAGGAGAGGAAAGGTGGACTTGGTTGTAGTGGAGACCCCAGCACCCTGCTAGATGACAGGACCACCAGGGACAGTAGCAGATATAGAAGACTGGACAGGGTGTGTTCTGGAGCCAGAGCCTGAGAAGTGGGGCTGCCAGGTTCATGGAACCCAGAAGGTCATGGGCGAGTCCCAGGTGTAGGACGCTGAGCTTTGGTTGAATTTGGGTTTGCTTTGATCTGACTGCAACTGTGCTCTTGGCCCTTCCTTGTTGGTGTAAGAAGCTACTGAACTTGTTTTACTTTTTATTTTAAAGGAGTCCACAGTTGAGAGACATTGGAATTTTAAGGAGAACTTGAATTTTTATTTTACTTATTTTTTCCATTTTCTCCTCCCTCCTCCCCTTCCT
Organism: Cricetiscus sungorus; assembly: GCA_030556225.1. Classification (NCBI taxonomy): domain Eukaryota; kingdom Metazoa; phylum Chordata; class Mammalia; order Rodentia; family Cricetidae; genus Cricetiscus; species Cricetiscus sungorus. The sequence goes on along the minus strand of JANBXA010000190.1, from coordinate 29,540,640 downwards.
CCCTCCCTCTGGCCCCTCCCAGGCCAATCCCTGTCGGTCTCTCTTGGGGTCCTCTTTGTTACCTAGGTTCTCTGGGGCTGTGGCCTGTACACTGGTTGCCCTTTACTTTATGTCTAATATCCTGAAGATGGAGGTTTCTGTCCCCTGGCCCCATTTAGTCCCAAAGGAACAGATAGAGGCTTATATTGATTATAAACTGTTTGGCCAGTGGCTCAGGCTTCTTAGTGGCTAGCTCTCTCTTAATTATTCACCCATTTCTATTAAACTATGTATGCCATGAGGCTGTGGCTTACCGTAATGCTCTGGCACGTTACTCCTCCAGCACCTACGTGGGGCCTCTCTGGCGGCTCCTCCCTGCCTTCCTTCTTCCCAGAATTCTGCCAGTCTGGTAGCCCCACCTACACTTCCTGCCTGGCTACTGGCCAACCAGCATTTATTCATTAACCAATAAGAGAAACATATATTCACAGCAAACAGAAGGACATACCCCTATTAATATTCACTTATGAGTGAATACATACTACATCTATCTTTCTGCGTCTGGGTTACCTCACTCAGAATGGCTTCTTCTAGTTCCATCCATTTGCCTGCAAATTTCAAAGTGTCATTGCTGTTTACTGCTGAGTAGTACTCCACTGTATAAATGTACCACATTTTCCTTGTCCATTCTTCTGTTGATGGGCATCTAGGTTGTTTCCAGGTTTTGTCTATTATGAATAATGCTGCTATGAACACAGTTGAGCAAATGTCCTTGTGGTATGAGTATGCATTCTTTGGGTATATGTCCAAAAGTGGTATTCCTGGGTCTTGAGGTAGACTGGTTCCCAATTTTCTGAGAAACTGCCATGCTGATTTCCAAAGAGGTTGTACAAGTTTGCACTCCCATCAGCAATGGAGGAGTGTTCCCCTTTCTCCACATCCTTTCCAGCATGAGCTGTCATCAGAGTTTTTGATCTTGGCCATTCAGACAGGTGTAAGATGGAATCTCAGAGTTGTTTTCATTTACATGTCTCTGATGACTAAGGATGTGGAACATTTCCTTAAGTGTCTTTCAGCCATTTTAGAGTCTTCTGCTCAGAGTTCTCTTTTTAGATCTGTACCTCCTTTTTTAAAAATTGAATTATTTGCACTTTTGATGTCTAGTTTCTTGGGTTCTTTGTATATTTTGGAGATCAGTCCTCTGTCAGATGTGGGGTTGGAAAAGGTCCTTTCCCATTCTGTGGGCTGCTGTTTTGTCTTGTTGACTGTGTCCTTTGCCTTACACAGAAGCTTTTCAGTTCCAGGAGGTCCCACGTATTAATTGTTGCTATCAGTGTCTGCGCTACTGGTGTTTTATTTAGGAAGTGGTCTCCTGTACCAATGCAGAGAACTTGAATTTTTTAAAGACTGTGGGGCTTTTAAAGTTATACTATGTTTCTGTGTTGTGATAGTGACATGATATCCTGGGATTAAAAACAAAGGCAGAAAAGGTTGTGGCTTAATAGCGATGCATTGGCGTGTCAAATTGACGAGGGAGTTAACTGTGCTGTTTAGTCTTTTTGTCGGCTGGGAAGAGGGAAGGTCAGTTGAGGAATCACCTCCATCATACTGGCTTGCGTGCATCTCTGCAAAGCATTTTCTTGAGTAATCATGGATGTGGAAAGACTAGCTGACTGTGGCAGATGCCACCGCTGACAGGCAGTCCTGTGTTGTACAAGAAAACGGGTTTGGCACGCCGCAAAGAAGGGGCCAGTAAGCTGCTTTCCAGGGTTCCTGCCTCCAGGTTCCTGCCTCGAGCCCTGTCCTGACTTTCTTTAGTGATGGAGTGTAAAATAAACCCTTATTCCCCTAAGCCTTAGTCAATGTCCCATCGCAGCTGTAGAAAGCACACTTGCTGTGGTTTGGGTAGGTGTCCTCAAAGGCTCATGTGTTAAAATTTTGGTCCCCAGCCTGTGGTGCTATTGGGAAGTAATCGGCCTTTAAAAGGCGGGGCTTAATGGGACACCGATCTCTTTATACCTTTCCCTTTGTTTCCAGCTGGCTGTACAGATGTGCATTTCCTCCCCCCCCCCCCCGGCGGTGCACACACCACGAGGTTCTTCTGCCTGGCCACAGGCCTGAAACAACGGGCTGGTTTATCATAGAGCGAAACTACGAGTCCAAATAAACCTCTTCTTTGTGGGATAGCTCAGGCGTTATGTTTTGTCGCGGTGACGGAGGAGAATTAACATAACATGATGTTGTGGCCTATAAGATGTACTGAGGGCACACACCTAGAGATGCTGGAGCACATGTTGGACCTACCTGCTCCGGAAGCAGAGAAGTCCTTTTCAAAGGCAACAAGCCAGTGCTTGCCAGAGAAAGGTTGTGCTGCAAAAGGCAGTCCTCTCTGAAGTGTGAGTTCTCTGGGCCCTGGCTCCATACTGCCCTCCAATGGTCTTATGGAGAAACTGTGGGGTTGCTCCTACCTAGACCCCTAGAAATTTCACAGTAGAAGCCAGCACTTTCCCCCCAATCCTGGGGGAAAGGATGTTCTTCTATTTCTTTCTAGGGTCTTTAAAGCATGTGCACGTGTGTGTGTGTGTGTGTGTGTGTGTGTGTGTGTGTGTGTGTGTGTGTGTGTACGCTCATGTGCATGTGTGTTCGCGTTACAAAAAGGAACAGGCAGGGGAAGGAGAAAGGACCTGTTTGTGTGGCATAGACCATCCTGACGAGAAGCCTGTCGAGGGGTAAGGGGGGAGCCTCCTGTCTCCTGGATTGAGCTCAGCCCACCACTCATGGAGAAGGTTGGCTTCACGAGCTTTCTTTTTTGGTTAGATTTCAAATAGGTTTAGAAAATAAAATGATTTTAAAACCATGTTTAAAACATAAATTTCCTAGTTACAAAAAGGCAGGGAGGGCAGAAATGACAGAAACTATAGAAAAAAGGATTAAAGGAGCCTCCTCTGAGAATTAACCATCCTTCACTCATGGTGGCTTGCTTTTTATTTAATTTTTTATTGCATTTATTTATTCTCCCTTTCCTCTCTCTTTACCTCTCTCCCCACCACCCGCATGTGGGTATTACTGAACAACTTATAGAATGCAATTCTTTCCTTCCACCATGTGGATCCTGGAGATGGAACTCAGGCCATCAGGCTTAATAGCAGGCAAGTTGACCTGATGAGCTATCTCATCAGTCCGTAGATTGCTTTTTCTAATCTCTTTATGTGTATGCAGTAGACTGAAGCATGAGTTTTTATATCCTACCTTGCCATTAAGATAACGGCATCAGATTATTAAGTACAAACTGCTAAGCAAGAGATGCTTTGCTGTGATCGTAAATACCTGCTCTTACGATTCATCATAAATTCATCTTTTTGTTTTGAGTCTAGATGGTTTTTTATCTTTAAAATTTCATTATCTGTTCTTGAATGCATGCCACTTTGTTGTTGTTAGTGTTTAAACTTTAACAACTCACATGCTATATTTTTCATATTTAAAATGTGTGATTCAAGGGCTGGGAAGATAGCTCTGTGGGTAAAGTGCTTCTTGTGCAAGCATGCAGTCCCAAGTTAGGGTCCCTAGCACTCATGTAAAACCCTGGTCATGTGCATCTGTAACCCCAGTACAGAGGGACAACGGCAAATGGGTCCCTGGAGGTCATGGAGAGGTATTGAGGAAAATACGGGTGATGACTACTATCTTTCTCAGGAACATACCCAGTAGTGCGCGCCGCGCGCGCGCGCGCACACACACACACACACACACACACACACACACACACACACAGTATACAATTCAGTGTTTATAGTACATCCAGAGTAGTCTAACCATCATAACTAGCTCTAGAGCATTTTTCATGATCCTACATTGAAACAGCACACCTGTTAACAGTCTTCCTTCACTCCATCCCATGTGGACACACACACCTTGACCAGAAATACATGGATGTATTTCTTTTCGTATGTATCTAAGCACACTAAAAAATAAAAATAAAAATACAGGGTTATGATTAATATCCCAGGCTAGCCCCAAACTCTCCACCCTCCTGCCTCAGCCTCCTGAGTGCTGTGGTTACTGGCACGTTTTACAACATGAAGCTGGCTATTCTTCATTTTTATATACTTTTGTGCAGCATAGTGTTTTAAAGGCTTGTCTGTGATTAACCATGCACCAGTACCTCTTTCTATTTTCTGTTGAATATTTTGTTGTCAAAATATAGCCTGTTCTACTTAGTAGTTCATGAGTTGATGGACATTCAGCGTGCTACTGATTTCAGTGCGCGGAGTGAGGCTGCTCAGAACACTGATAGAAAGAAAATGGCCCCCAAAGGGCGTGGCACTATTAGGAGGTGTGGCCTTATTGAAGGAAGTATGTCACTGTGGGGGCGGGCTTTGAGGTCCCTTTTTCTCAAGATTCCCTCAGTGTGACAGTCAGTCGACTTCCTGTTGCCTCTGAGTCAAGATGTAGGACTCAGCTCTAGCGCCACATCTGCCTGCACACTGCCATCCTCCACTTCATGATCTTAGTGAACTGAACCTCGGGAGCTGTAAGCAAGCCCTGTTACGAGCAGTTTTCCCGCCAGCCTGGTCCCACAGACGCATCAGCCCCCAGTAACACACAGAGATATAAAGCTGTTGGCCAGTTACTAGCATTTCTTATTGGCTGGTTCTGTCTTAAACATTAACTCATTTCTATCAATCTAAGTGTTTCCACCTGGTCTTATCTTACTGAACAGAGGGTCCGGACCGTCTTCTCAAGTCCCTACATCTTGACTCTCCTCTACTACAAAGCCCCCTCAATTAAATGTTTTCTTTGTAAGATTGCCATGGTCATGGTATCTCTTCACATCAATAAAAACCAAAGACACACTTCTATTGGGTATATTCCTATGATGGGAGATGTTATTCTGTATATATGTTTCTCATACTGGTTAATAAAGCTCTGTGGCCAATGAGATAACAAGATAGGCCGGGCTAGGAGACCAGGAGGAGGAGAGAGGAAGTAGTGGAAGTCGACATGTAGCCCCGGAGGAAGGAGGACGCCTGCCACGCGGCTCCCCGATAAGACGAGCCACGTGGAAATACTTAGATAAGTAGAAATGGGTTAATAATTAAGACAGAGCTAGCCCATAAACAGTAATGGTAACTGGCCAACAGGATTGTATCAAATACAGAGTCTCTGAGTGTTATTTGGGGCACACGTGGTTGTGGGACCATGGCGGCAGGACCGGGAGGCCGGCGGGGAGACCTGCTGTAACATTCCTATCAGTGGATTTTAGGGCCACATGACAGCTCCACAATTAGCCTTTGGGTTGAGCTGGCTTCATTTTCACCAGTGGACACGAAGGGTCCAGTTCTTCAACCTCCTAAACAATACCCATTATCTCTCTCTTTTGAGAGATAGATAGATAGATAGATAGATAGATAGATAGATAGATATAGATAGACAGACAGATAGATAGAAATACAGGTGGCTAGAGAAAAGGTTAACTGGTCTGGCCTTATTTCCTTGAGACAGGGTTGTTTGCTGAACCTGGAGATAGCCTGACGGACAGCAAGACCCAGAAGTCCCATCTCCACTCTCTACAGCTTTGGGTCACAGACACATGTGGCTATGCACAACTTTTTTTTTAAAGTATGGGTGGTAGGATCTGCACTCATGCTCCTCTCAAGCTTGTGTAGAAAGGGTCTTACACTGAGCAGTTTTGCTTCAGGCTGCTTGTCTTCTGTCGGTAGAGTCTGTGATAGATTTCATTTGCTTCTCTGGTATTTGCAGAGCTTACTTCACCACACATAATCCTAGATCCCCAGGAAGCTACAGAGTTCCAGCCAGCCAACAACTGCTTTTGTCCACACCTGGCATAGGCTATAGACATAGACACTTCATCTCATCACTGCATCAAGAGAATTAGTGTTGAATTGGGTTCAGTTCAGTTGTGTGATACAGGCAAGTCTTTAGGTGAACATTTAATTACTGACATTTAATTATTGCTTCACATGTGACGTATGTGTCTCTTTACGGTGCTGGTCGTTTCCCCAGAATAAGGATTCTGAGATGGAAATGTCTAAAGAGGTGTGCCATCCCAAAGCCTATGGAAACACCAAACACTACCATTATGCCAGAATGTTCTGGGGTTGTTTCCCTGTAGAGTAGCTGAAATTAGGCAGAGTGGACAATTTTATATCAGGCTTCTCTTACTTGGCATCGAGTCTGTGAGGTTTACCCATGTTGTTGTGTTCATTCCTTTTTCTTGTTGAACCTATTTCCCTCAAGACGATACTAAAATTCTCTTTTTTTTCCCTCTCCTTTTGATGGGTGTTTGGTTCCCCAGTGTGGGTGGGCTGCTATGAACATGCTTTCCTAAGAATTCTGTGGACATATGTTTCCATTTCTTTTAGGTTTATCCTTGGGAATGGATTTACTGGGTCAGGAGGTTGGTACATTAAACATTTTATTTTAACTTAAACCATACAGAATTATGTTCGTTTTGCCAACCTTTTGATGTAGGGCCACGTCCTTTCCTTTCCTTCTGGGTTCACTTCCTGGAATCGCAGCGTGCCCTTCTTACCTAAATCGCACCCACAGAATGTGTCAGCCGCAACACACAGCTTCGAACGCTTTAAGCTAGAGTGAGAACTCAGGGACATTTGAAAAGAACCGAAAGCAGAACTCTTCTGAGTTTTCAAAAATCCCCTCAAAAATCTCTTACAGTTGTCATGCCCATCTGAACATTTACAATGCTAACTTTCATTTAGCTGACCTTTTGCTGTGCCTTGTATGGAACCCTTGAGTTCATGTCCTGAAAAGTTGATTCCCAAAGTCGTGCTGACATTTGGAAGTGACTTTGAGAGGTGGCCGGGTCATGAGGACTTGGTCATTGGAACCCACTCTCAGATAAGTGGTTTCATGTCTTAGCAAGGAAGCAGCCTCATCAGAGGTGAAAGCCCTCACCTGATGCCAAGCAGGCACTGACACCATGCCTCAGGCCAGGAATCGATAAACACCTATTCTTTACATATACCTGGTCTCAGATAATTCGATGTAGCTACAGAAAACAACAATAACAAAAATACTCTTCCCAAGTATTTAGTTTTCAAAATTACTTTTTTCGATAGGCAGACATCATTATTTCATATACTTTATTTCAATTGTATAATTATAGTGATAAACAGAACTGACATCGACAGGCCTGGGGACACAGTGCCTCTTCAGAAGTGCATAGCTCAGTGAGAAGGAATGTGAAAGGGTGCACATCAGAATCCCGAGGATGCTCTCCAACCTTCAGCCAGTGCATTTCAGAGAGAGCAAAGACTGCCAATTTGTTCTGCTTCCAAATGCTGGGTGATAAATTATTCTGCAGAGTAGCAATTGAAGGCAATGATTTTTTTTTTTTTTTCTAAATCATGCTCATGGATTCTGTAGGTGATACATTTGGACAAGGAATGATGAGAAAGTCTCCCATTTTGCCTCAGCGGGAGGCCTGTGAAGGATAAGGGAGACACTGAGTGGGAACTAGGATTCGATGGTGGTCTCTTTGTTCACACATTCTGCAGCTGATGAGACTGGTGCTTTGGGCTAAGTCCCTCCAAGGGTCCTGAGATTCATCACAGCGTAGAGGCCACTCAGGGCTTCAATAATGAGTTCAAAAGAGTGAATTTGTAGCAACTGGACTGTTACCTTTTTTTTTTTTTAACCTAGTGTAGAGACTTCTATTAGTTACAAATAGATTATTAACTTTTCAGGGGCTTTTGTTGTTACTGTTGTTGTTGCCATTCATACATCAGCTTTGCTATATAATACCTTGTCAACGTTTTAGTTCATTTTTAATTGGACATTTTGTTTTCTTATGGAATAGTTTGCTCTCTGTGTATTCTGGATAAACACCAGGTATGACTTTTTCTAGAAAAGGAGTCCCCCAAATGCATTGCCTGTCTCCTCAAATTTTATTATGATTATTGTTACATTTATTTATTTACTCATTGTGTGTATTTTTTCACGAGCCAAGATACGTATGCTTAAGTCAGAGGACAACTTGCAGGAATCAGTTCTCTGCTTCCATGGTGTGGCTCCTGGAGATCAGACTCTTCAGGTCTTCAACCTTGGTGGAAAGCGTCTCTACTTCCTGAGCCATGCCATTAAACTTTCACAAGCTTTTAACATAATACTTTGCAGAGAAAACATTTTAAATTTGTGTGAAGCCAAGTTGATGGGTATTTTCTTCTATGTATTATAGCCTTGGTATCATAACTACAAATTCCGTACCTAACCCTAGGGGATAAATGCTTCTCTTTTATATTTGACCTTTGAATCTGTGATTTAAGTTGCTTTATGTACAGTATGCTAAGTGTAAGTTAACGTTCATGCTCCGTTATTCAGACACTGTTTCCTGAGAAACAGATACCACTCACGCAGATACCACTTTGTCAACATCTGCAGCGTATCACATACGTCTTGTTCCTGAATATTTTGTTTAGTAACACTGGCATATGCAGACCTGTCGCTATGGTAAATCTAAAGATCAGTGATGCCACTTCTCCTGCTTCCTCCTTTCTCCAGGTTGTCTTGGTGATTTAGTTACTTTTCTTTTTCATACACTTTTTATAGGTAGCTTGTTTGTGACTACAAAGCCTGTGAGGATTTTGGTTAGAACAGTGTTGAAATTTCTAGATCTGTTTGAGAACTTCTACTTCCCTTGGTTAAGTCTTAAGTACCCATACTCCTGGTTAAGTCTTAACTACCTGTATGTCTGGTTAAGTCTTAGCTACCCATGCTCCTGGTTAAGTCTTAGCTACCCATGCTCCTGATTAAGTCTTAACTACCCATGCTCCTGATTAAGTCTTAACTACCCATGTTCCTGGTTAAATCTTATTACCCGTATGCCTGGTTAAGTCTTGACTACCCGTATGTCTGGTTAAGTTTTAGCTACCCATGCTCCTGGTTAAGTCTTAATTACCCATACTCCTGGTTAAGTCTTAACTATCCATATGCCTGATGTATTTCTCCAGTCATTCAGATCTCCTTTGGTTCGTTCAAGTTTTACTGTTTTCAAAGTATGGATTCTGTGCAGAGTTGTTAGATTTGTGGCTCCTTCCTTCCTTCTTCCTTTCCTTTCCAGAAATGCTTAATGATTCTCTGTGGGTTTAAGATTTATTTTTATATTTTTTATCTTAATATATCTAAAATTAAAATATAAGTATATCATTTCCCCCTTTCCCTATCCTCTCTCCAGCCCCTCTTATGTCCTCTCCCTGCCACCTCTCCCAAACTCTCAAATTAATAGCCTCTTTTCTTTGATTATCATTGATATATATGAATATTTATATATTTGCAAAAATAGATAAACAGGACATTTTATATTCCTATTTTTATAAAATATAAAATAATATTTATAATTTATTTATATTACACATTGATTTTGCATATACTTACATTATATTAAATTTATATTTATTAAAAATTACAATATATACATTTTACGAATGTATAACATAGTGAGTCTGTTTTTGTTATTTGTGTGTCTATGGTGGGTCAGGAAGTAAAGACATTTGCCAACAAGGTTAAAGACCTGAGTACCATCTCTAGGAGGCAGGTGGACTGCACATGGCAGACCTCATTGTAAGTTTCTCTTCCTGTTTCGGATCATTCTTGCCATCATCCAAATATTCTTCACTATGTACCATTAGTAAAGAGGTTCCATCCACATCTCTACTCCATCCCTCATCTATCCTCATCTGTTATACGTTGTTCCCTGGAGAGATCCAGACAATGTCTGCTCAAATGTGCCTACACAGGCCCAACAACAGACACAAGAAGTAATCCAACCAGAGTCACGTTGGGGAACCAACAAGTTTGTTGGGGTTACTTGAAGGAGCAAGGATTACCCAAAGGCTGATATATCACCTCCTCAAAGAGCCCATCCCAGTGTGGACGATGCCTCATGGGAGCTGCAGCCCTGCTCTGCACAACTTGCCGACAGCTTGACAGACTAGAGAGTCTCTTTTTGAGACCTGGGGGCTGGCCAGAGTCCCCCCCCCCCGCAACTGTTTCTTCCCTAAGTATGGGGATGGGGATGGAGGTGGGATGGGCCTTGCAAGTCTTGTTAGTTCAGAAACTTCCTGAGACTTGTGAGTTGCTTACTTCCTGAGTCTTAGAGCCTCCCCTTCTCATTTTGGAGGGAATATTTCAATTTAGAGGAAGTCGTTATTCAACATCTCCCCTCTTTCCCTTCATTAAGCTTCTAGAGTTTTCCTGTATCACCATCTGTACTTCTTTACTTCACTGGCCTCTTTTATCCACAGCAACCAGCTTCCGTTCTCACGTCTCCATGGAGACTGACGGTGTTAGAGGGATCGTGTGTGTCCACTTTCTGATTCATAGTTTAGGTGTTACCGATTCTTCACTGAACAGTTTCTTCATGTGATTTCATGACCCTGCACCCTGGTTTTCTAAGAAAGGCATCTACTCACTTTCCCTACCGCTAGCCATGACTTTGGATTTGTATACCATGAACTTAGACATTTTCTATTTATTCCTACCTCCAAAGTATAGTTTAAATAGCAAAAACCTAGGGCAATAAGGGTGTAGCTCAGTGTGTTAAGTGCTTGCTTAGCATGTACAGAATTTTGAGATGGATCCCCAGCCTTGCATAAATCCAGGCATGGTGGTACGTGCCTATAATGCCAGCACTCAGGAGATAGAGGCAAAAGATCAGAAGTCCAAACTCATTATTGGCTATTTGGAGAGTTGGAGGCCAGCCTGGGCTGCACGAGATCCTGTCTCAAAGTAGAAACAAAGTAGAAAATCTTAATACAGCAAAAAAATTTTGTATGCCTTGGGGGTTTGAAAGGACTTTTCTTCTGTAGCTGCTAGGGTCAGTGTATGCCTCAGACCTGGCTTTTGTACAGCTGTTAACGGGATGCTTTCCTCTTCTTTTTCTTTTGCTCAGTTCTCACTTGCGTGTTGGACAGTGATGTAAAGCCTAGAGTACTCGCTTAGCTGCTGTTTACATTTAATGGGCCCTATTCTTTTCGCTATGATTTATTATACTTCAGTGAGCCTGGAGAATGACATTCTGCCCAGGGCATGGCAATGTTTGTTACACTGTCCCTCCCACCCAAGCTGAGGGGTTAAAGGAAATGAGTAGGTTCCCCTTTCAGCAATAAAACGCTACTCTGTCACCCAGAGCCCAAGACCCAGTTTTAAAAACACCAAGGTTGCACGTTTGTTTGTACAAATGAAATTTCCTTCTTTTAAGATATACAAATGCGCAAGAACATGCCTGTGAGCCCAGATTATGACTCAAACCACAGATGCTGAACTTCCCGAGTTCTGGGGAAAGCAGGATAATTGCTTGGGAGGTACTTGAGAAAGAATTTGCACAACAGCTCTGTCATGGTGAGGGTTTCCAGGGCAGCTAATGGAGGCAAATCTCCCTGCATCCGTAGCCTCCTGGAAGAACAGGGAAGAGCTGCTTTGCCATGGTTGCCAATGGTACAGCACATTGGCTGCTGTCCCAATGGGTTTCCTTGTCTGCTTTGACTGCCACTTGCCTATGTTTTCTGCAAGACAAGGTCTTCCGGAGGAGGGCTGTGCTGTGTCAGTGGGCTGACCTAGGGGCTTCCAGGGCCTCCCAGGAACTCAAGCACCACGGTTTGAGGACAGAGAACATCTCCTTTGCCCCACGTTTCTTTTCTAAGCCCTCCTGAGCACAGTTCTTAGTGTACAGTAAATGCTAGCAGTTAGCAGCTTTTCAAACACTTGTAACTGGTTTTATGAAGTCTCTGGTGGGAAACAACACAAAGTTCCATAGGATTCTGGTCTTTCTAATCTCAGAGACTCCAAGCCTGGTACAGATACTGGCCCTTGTCATGTCAGGGTCTTCCACTCTTGTTTCCCGCCTGCTGGACACTACGGAATCGTGGGAACGAACTCGGGACTCTGTAGCAGGCTTTTTTGAACTGTCACGCCCCCCCCCCCCACTCATGACAGAGACTTGCTATTAAGCTTGGGCTTGTTTCTAACCAGCTCTTATAACTTACATAACCCATTTCTATTAATGTACATGCCTTGTCACATGGCTTGTGGCTCTTACCTTTCCCCCTTGCATGTCCTGTGTCTTCTGTTGTCCAGCCGTTGACCCACCTTTCTTCTTCCTGAGACTTCTCTGTCCCCAGAAGTCCGGCCCAATCTCTTCCTACCCAGCTATTGGACATCCAGCTCTTTATTAAACCAATCAGAGTGACACATCTTTGAATTTAGCCTCCCCAGGAACAACTTGTCTCTCTCCAGCTACCAGCTGGAAGAACAATAACTTCTCAAGCTCTCTAGGTATGGGACTTTTCTAGAAGAGTACTACAAACAAACTCCAGACACCCAAATCCATTGGTGTCCATCGCTGAGCTGAGCTGGCTGCTGTGGAGCATCTCCTGCAGGCAGAGCACAGCACTGAAATGTGAGGACCCCTTGGGTTGCCAATAGACACCAGTCTTCAGAGAGCCAGTCCACCCTAGGTGGAAGACAAGCCTTCTCTTCTGCAGATCTTTCTAGTTGAACTTCTGCAGGGCTGTGGGCTGTCTTGTGTCATCCTCAGACTGAAACCCTGACTTCCAGTGCTTCTAAATAGCCACATACAGAAAGAATGTCTTCAGAAAGGTGGAAAGGCGCTGGGGGAGGTGTATTTATGAGAAGAGGGTATCTGGGTACACAGAGGCATCAGGGCTCTGTGCACACAAAGAACAGGAGAAGCACTGCCCACAAGCTAACGGAGAGGCCTCCAAAGCACAAGCAAACGCATAGCTACTTTTGCTTGCTTGTTTTTAATCAATTTGTATTTCCAGTCAGATGTGGTGGCGCACACCTGTCATCTCAGGACTCAGGAGGTAGAGGCAGGAGGATCACAAGTCCAAGGAGGAAACAAGAGTGGAAAACCCTGACATGACAAGGGCCAGTATCTGTACCAGGCTTGGAGTCTCTGAGATTAGAAAGACCAGAATCCTATGGAACTTTGTGTTGTTTCCCACCATTGATAGCTTCAGGCCAGTGCGGGCATAAGATGATCTATCAATAAGACTGAGAGAGGAGGGGGAGGGGACGGATAGGAGGAGAGGAGAGAGAGGTAGGTTTCAATAGGAATCAGCATAAATGGGAAAATGATTGCAAAAATCTGTGCACGTCTCTTGAATGTGCACATTATGTAGTTAACAGAGAGCTATTGCTGTTACACTTGGCAGCTGTGGTGTGGTCACAACCGAATGCAAATGATGGAGTAAGACAGTGTTGCCCTGCTTTGCATGGACACCACACATTTTAGTAGTGAGGGACTTCAAAGAAAACGTGTGTGTGTGTGTGTGTGTGTGTGTGTGTGTGTGCTGACGTGTGCCACAGCCCACTTGTGGAAGCCAGAGGACAGCTTTAGGGAGTCAGCTCCCTCCTCTTGCCTGTAGGTTGGCTTCAGGAATTGAACTCAGGTTTCCAGGCTTATGTGACAAGTACTTTTAGTCCACTGAGCCATATCACCATCCCCCAGGGAGCTTTCAAGGATAAAAACTAACCCTGAACACCATCTTAGTTAGGATTTTTTATTGCCGCGCAAAGACACCATGGCCATGGCAACTTTTATAAAGTGTTTAATTGGGGTGGCTCAGGCACAGTTTCAGAGGTTCAGTCTATTATCATCAAGATGGGGAGCAGGGCAGCGTATAGGCAGATGTGGTGCTGGAGGAGCTGAGAGTCCTACATTTTGCAGGCAATAGGAAGTCGACTGACACACTGGGCATAGGAAACCTCAAAGCCCACCCCCACAGTGACATACTTCCTCCAACAAGGCCATACCCACTCCAACAAAGACAGACCTCCTAATAGTGCCACTCTCTATGGGCCAATTACATACAAGCTACCACACCCACTGACCTGAACCAGGAAGCAAGGACTCTAAGAACACTCTGAAGGTGCAATGGGTGTTGAAACTTTTTTTTACAGTTAATTTCTAGGGCTAGAAAGATGGCTCGGTACTCCAGAACACTTCCTGCTCCTGCAGAGGATTTACGTTCAGTTCCCAGCACACACACAGCGCTCACAACCTTTCCTAACTCAAGTTCCAGGTTACCTAATGACCTCTTCATACAATGACCAGGCATACTCATGGTGCACATACATGCATGCAGACAAACACTTGTATATATAGAATACATTAGATTTTTAACTTGTTAGCATGCAGTGTGGTGGATGTCCCTATGGCATTTCATACACATGTGCTGTTATACTCATTCATTCTCCCCTCCACTCACTACTCCATTGCCACCTTCTCTGCACTAGATTCCTTCCCTCTCCTGTTAGTTTTATAAATCACATGGGTGCATGGTTGCTGTTTAAGCCATTCAGTCTGTGGGGTTTGGTCGCAGAAGCCTGAACTAACACACCCAGCCACGTCTGTCCCTCAGCACACCAAGTGTGACTTTGTGGAACTCACTTTAAGCCTGGCACTTGATAGCGTGACGGCACCTGGAGAAGCTTGCTTTACCTGAACTGACTCCCCAGCTTCTGGCTCCTCCCATATCCATAAGATGAAACCAGTAAGACAACTATCTCAAAGGATGCCAGTAGTTGATATTTATCCATAGTATGAGTGCAGAAGAAATGGCTGAGGATCTTGCTATGCCAATGCAAAGGTACTAGAGAAAGCCAGCCCGAAGGGCAGGACATGACAATAAATAGAGAGATAGCTGGAGTTTGTGAGTAAGATGATTGCTGGATTCTGCCCTAAGATGTGGAAGCAAGTCCATAAGCATTCAGCGTGGGTCTGAAATGTGGGGACCCTGGAGAAGAAGCTCCTGTGTAGGGTTGTTTTTTCTCTACCTGAGACAGCCTGTAAAGCCCAGCCATTGTTCTCGCTGGTGGCCAGCTGGCCAGAGGAAGAGGCCTCAAAGAGTGTGATGACAGTGACAGGAGTGGCACTGAGAAAGAGATGGCGTATTTCTGAAGAAAAAAAAAAAATGACCTCAAGGCTTAGAACTTACATACAGTCATTTGGGTGGGCCGTTTCTGGAATCGTGTGTTTACTGGGGATGCAGCCTTTTTGAAAGGCTGACATCCCCAAGCTGCTTTCTGGTGTTTCCATGGTTTGGTCCCAGATGAAAAGACATGTTTGATCCAGAGGGAAGCCTGGCTTGCCTTCTGAACTCTGATACTTTGTAAATACTCCCTCAAGAGGCAGCTGGATGGTAAGGCCACCCTATGCACAGCTGCCAGGTACCAGGGGCTTCCTGCAGACCTGCCACCATCTACCATCTCTAAGGAGGCTCTGTAAGTCCACAGGCTTGCTGGACTCTGTAGAGTTGGTGTTCAGAGTTCCATCTCTCATGGTCGTGGAGTTTGTCTGTGCTTCAGCCGTCTTTACAGTTCCCGTGTTCAAGGAAAATGCAAATGTTAACAATTGCCTTGGAAATGCTCACAGAGTTCAAATGCAAGCCAAGGATGGCCCATACTCTCTCTGTCTTCCTAGTTCCTCCATTATACATGTAGCTCATCCTCAGGTCAGTTGCTGACCCAAGGAACTGACCCCAGAAGATTAGCAGGCCGAATAGATGTGCTATTCAGGACTGGGGTGGTGCATGGAGAGAACAGAGAACCCAGGATTGTGGATGGACATGGAACAGAGCACGGCCTCTGCAGGCTGGGATCATGGAAAGCCAGGTCGCAGAGCTGAGAGTACTGTGATGGAGAAGGATCACTGGGGGGGGGGGGGGGATGGGAACAAGTCAGAAGCCCAGAGGGAACCTTGCAGAGGACCTGCCTGGGCTGAGTTGAAGGACAGATTCTGTCCTTGGATTTCTGCCAGTCCTCACTGCAGCATGCAGTCATCCCCGGACCGTGAGCGGGGCACTGGTGGGGCTGGGATAGCTGTGTGCCTCACAACAAAATAAGGTGTGTGAGGTTCCAGAGCCAGATGGGCCAGATGGAAGAGCAGTAGGAGGAACGGTGTTTTGAAGACACCCAATCCCTTTCCTTAACATGTGTTTATTCATTTAGTATGTGTGTGTTTAGTACACACACACGTGTTGGTCAGAAGACAACTTTTGGGAGCTGATCCTCTTCTTCTGCCACATAGGGCCTGAGAATTGAATTCCGACTTGCCGATAGCGTCTTTATCACTTAACCACCTCGCAGGGAACTAGGCAGTCCCTCTTGCCCTCAGTCTTGCTCTGCATGTCCTGTAGTTAACAGTCGCTGTGTGTGCAGCCTTTACAGAAGTCCCGTGTTACACGCAGCACAGGTTTTAACTCTTGACCTTTTTTGCTGCTGCAACAGCTTATTAGTACTTACCCAGCATTGCAGAACAGACTCTCAAACCCAAGATGTAAGAACACCAACCGGATGCCCAGAATCCGCCTTCTACCTACATTTAAGGAAGGCAGAAATTAGAGTTTAATCTCCACGTTGTGTTAGGAGTGGGGTCAGCACGGTGAGGGTCCCTGTTGGGAACTTGCCCAGTGAGCAACACCAGTTGAGTTGAGTCTTTTAGTGACCACCAGAGGGCAGTGTGGCTCCGTGCCAGCACTAGACTAAGCAAGCCTGTTTCCAGTTCATTCAATCTGGATTCATTGATGCAGAGTGTGGTGTGTGTGTGTGTGTGTGTGTGTGTGTGTGTGTGTGTGTGTGTGTGTGTGTGTGTGTGTGAGATGGTTGGGGTTGAGTCTCAGAGTGCTTGGTAAGCACTCTGCAGGATCAGAAGTGCAAAATTATCCTTGGCTACAGAGCACATTTGAGGCCAGCCTAGGCTGTATGGAACCCCGTCAGAACCAAAAACAACTGTTGAGAGAGTTGAGAGTTTGATTATGGGCATCACTGAATAGGTCAGCTTGAATGGGGTGAGGCAGAGATGCCAAGCCCCCACCCACTGTTTATAGAGGAGCAGGCCAGGGGCTCTGTGTGGACAGTTTCAGCATGTAATTACAATTATCCCCCAGTGCTGGGCTCCTCCCACTTCACCCTCACAGCGGAGACCTGAGGATACTTAGTTGCTCATAAAAAGTGTGTGTGTGTGTGTGTGTGTGTGTGTGCATACCATCCATCCCTAGGTAACTCAAAACAGTGGATATAACAGCCAAATGTGTAAAGAGTTGCTACACTGTATTGTCAGAGACTAAAGTGTGTACTGTTTAGTGAAATGCCATTTTTATTTTTTTATTTTTGAGACGGGGGTCTAATGAAGTCGGGGCTGGTCTGGAACTTGCTGTATATCCAAGGATGGCCTTGAACATCTTATCTTCTTGAATCTTCCTCTAGAGTGTTGGCACTGCAAATGTGTTTATGCCATGCCCTGTTTCGATGGGGAACCCCAAGGCTTTGTCCTTGCTAGCCATACACCTCACAGACTGAGCTCCATAGTCCCAAATATGGAAGTTCTGGTCCTTGGCTAGTTAGGTCAGTGGAGTGGAGCCCACAGTCAGGTTGGAGGGATGCCCACATCGTTCTAATGATAACTTAGTTTCAGGGAATTTGTGGGTTTTTTTTAATTTGTTATTGCTGTTTTTGTGTGTCTGTTTGTTTACCTATTAGAAGCTACCATTAAAGGCTTGCCCAGCCCAGCAGGAACTGGTAAATTTAGAAAGACTTCCAAAGTTCACTTTGCCCTGGACATGGTGTGGCCACTGGTGGGTTTTGTAGCATAGGTTTTGTTTTGTTTTTTTGCTAAGAGATGGGATTCTGCTACAATTCTGCACAGATGTCGCCCCCATACCTGTCAGCCTGCAGGGGGCATTTTGGCCATGACCTCCTGGTCTCTCAGAGAAGAGTATTAACAATGCTTCCTGGGGGGGGGGACCCACCAAGGGGCAGCTCAGACCCAGAGTGGGTGGCCAGCTGGAGCTTTCCTTTGAGGAGAAGCACATGTGGTTCTGGCTTCTGCGGACTCAGCTCTGGAGCATCTGCCCCTCCCAGTGAGCCCCGAGGTCCTGGCAGCTGGAGATGACCCACAGGCCTTATCAGAGGCTGAGCTTGGCGTCTGGGCCTCTGACAGCTTGGAGAGCAGGAGCTATGCTGCTCTAGCTACAGACACATCTTCTTTCTAAAAAAGAAGTCTCTGGAGGGCTGGGGAGACGTCTCACAGGCTAAGAGTGCTTGCTGCTCCTTCTGGGAGACCCAGGTTCGGTTCCCAGCACGGATGTCGGGTCGGGCAGCTCACAACTGCCTGGAACTCCACCTCCAGAGGGTCCCACATCCTCTCTGCCCTGTAACCCCACCTCCAGAGGGTCCCACATCCTCTCTGCCCTGTAACCCCAACTCCAGAGGGTCCCACATCCTCTCTGCCCTGTAACCCCACCTCCAGAGGGTCCCACATCCTCTCTGTCCTGTAACCCCACCTCCAGAGGGTCCCACATCCTCTCTGCCCTGTAACCCCACCTCCAGAGGGTCCCACATCCTCTCTGTCCTGTAACCCCACCTCCAGAGGGTCCCACATCCTCTCTGCCCTGTAACCCCACCTCCAGAGGGTCCCACATCCTCTCTGCCTTCTGTGGGTAAACAAATGTGTTCACACACATACAATGTGAAGGATAAATGAGTTTCCAGCTAGCCACCCTTGTCTAAAACACTCCACTAGCTTTTTCCATGGGGTCCAAGTGAAGTTCTTTGCTTTGCCCTGTTCTTCTAGTCCCTGTGTGACCTGGCTGGCCTTTTGACTTACATAACTTCCCCTATGACTTCAATGCAAGAAGCTTGGGAGTGTGTGGACATCACTGAACAAAGGAGATGAGTTAAAATCACACCGAGTATATGCTGGGTGCCAACACTTGAGCGACGCTCTCCCACACACAGACCTGTTGACTGTTGCAGCTCTCTGTCCACTCGCCCTTCTCTCGGCCTCTGTGTACTTCATGGACCTGCTCAGTCCTTCTCTGCCTCAGGGCCTTTGTGTGTGCTTACTGCTTCCCCAAAGTCCACATGGCAGCCACGACTAGCCATTCAGGTCTCAGTTCAAAGCATAAGGACCCTTGAAAAGCAGTCTTTCCTGACTCTTCTAGATGCTGGTTTCTGTCCTACCTCACACTTTCATTCTTTCAAAGCTCTGCCATTTTCTGAAAAATTCTTGTTTCCACATTGGTTAATTTATTTACTCCAGGAGACAACAACATGTATTGTCTCAGTTGCCAGATTCCCCCGTGTTCACATATCCTTATGCCATGGCTAGTCAGAAGCCATTAGTTACAGCACTCACTAACCGTATTAGTGTCTCTCCTGGTTCCTGTGACCAGAATCAACTTACAGGAGGGGGGATTTATTTTTATCCAACAGTTGGAGGGAATGCTGTCATTGTAGTGGGGAAGAGTGTCAGGACTAGAAAACTCAAGCCCACTCAAGACAACCCCTGACCCCTTCACAAGGCTCCGCCTCCTAAAGGTTACACAGCCCTTCCAAAACAGCTCTACCAGCTGGGCACCAAATACCCAAACATAGGAGCCTACCGGGGACATTTCATACCCTAACACTCCACAAACCAAGATAAGTAAGAGGACGGTGAGGTTGGCCGCTGCCAATGTTACCCTGAAGCTGCTGTTGGTCCTGCTGGTCTGCAGTGCATGGTTTCCAGACGCTCTCTTTGTCTGGAGGCAGGGCCACAGGACATATGATATCATGGAAAATCAGAGGGGTTGGGATCAGCATTGTGGGGCATACTGAAGACCCCATTCATCCTGACCCAGGAAGTGAAGAGCACAGATGACCCGACTTTTGCAGCAGAGATAACTGGGGACCATCCAGCCAGGGCTGGAGCTGGGAAATCAACCCCAGTAGTTAGGAATGTTCTCTTTTTCCAGCTGTTTTTGTTTTTCAAGTCTGGCTTCCAGCCATCTGTGCAGCTCAAGGGTGACCTTGAGCCTTTGCTCTTTCTTCCTGCCTCAATGCTTGAGTGATGGGGCAGCCATATATATAGACTTGAGACCAACCTGGAGCTCTGCACTTGCTAGGCAAGCATTCTACCAACTGAGCTGCCTCCTGAATCTAAATAAATGCATTTTGTTTGTCTTCATGGTCCTGGGGTTGATACCTGTACCACAATCCGCCCCACCTAGTTCTTTTGTATTGTTTCTTTCTAGTTGTTGTTACTGTTTGTGGGTGCTGGGGTTTGGACCCAGAGCTCCATGCTTGCTAAGCATATTCTGTTCTACCCAATTATAGACTGTGTTTGTTTTGTTATTTTTAAAGTTACATTATGTTTGTAGTGACAAGATTGTCCCTGACTTCATTTTTACAAGCTGGGAATCCCTACAGGAAAGCTGGTCCTTCTCTCTTTTCCTAACACAGGGCTATGCTGCTTGGCTGTGATTGGTTTAACTTGCCCACGCCTCCACTCCTGGCCCAGCCATAGGAACCCGAGGATGCTTTTTCCTCACTGTCTGTGCCTATGTCACATGCCTACCTGCCCTGCAGGTGGGGCATTTTCTTTGCAAAGCTCCCCACTCATGATCTTTTTCCTTGGGTGCCTTCTTTTTCTCTCCCTTTTCTTCTTTTCATGTATGTGTGTGTGTGTGTGTGTGTGTGTGTGTGTGTGTGTGTGTATTCTGTTCAATTTGTGTGTAGAGGCCCAGGGTTGATATGGAGACTCTTCTTTGATCGGTCTTCTATGTTATCCTTTGAGGTGGGGTTCTCTCTGTCAAACCTAGAACTCACAGATGAGGATGGTCTACTTACTTGCCAATCTCCTAGATGATTTCCCTGTCTCTGCCTTCTGAGGCTAGAATTACAGGCAGTCATTCACATCCCCTGTCATTTACATGGGTTCTGGGGACCCAAACCCTGGTCCTCTCACCTGTATGGCAAGTGCTGTAGCCTGGGCACCATGTCTCCATCCCCTGGGACTGTATTTTGCACTCACTGTATCACTAGTTATTTTTAGAAGGTTATTCGTGAGAAGGGAATTGGTTGCCGGTTGGAACCAGGTAGCATTCTTAGGAGGGCATCTATATTTACCTTGCCTCTGCTACCCCAGGCCACTTTCCATCTGGAATGCTTTGAACTGAAGCCACACCCCGTCTTTTGAGTGGAGGGTGAGGCAGCCTCTGGGTGATACTTGTGTTACATTTCTCACCTTGGGTGGTCCCTAGCTATCATCATCTTCTTCCCTGATGCTTCAGAAGGTTGTGAAAATTGAAGCTCACATGTGCCAAGTTCTGTTAACACCTCCCGGGCAGAAGGGTTTCAAATCTCAGCCATCTTTGCCTTCACATAGGCTTGGCCTGATAAGCATCAGGAATTTTTTTTTTTTTTATGCTTTTTGAGAGGTAAAGAAATTTTGTTGAAGTATCTCAGGTGCCTTTGCTGGGAAGCTGGTTTTAATCACAGCCAGTGGTGGGCCCAGAAGCCTTATCAGCTCTGTATGAGGCTCTCACACTGGAGACCACTGGACACTGTTACAGATCCCGTTCTGCCACTTGGGCACTGAGTTGCCATGCGTGGGCTCTTAAGCCCAGCATCATCTCTTCCTGCCTGTCAGTCACAATGACCCAGGACCAGAATATCTTCTATACTCAGCAGTTTGGGATGAGCAACTAATTTGTGGTGGGCACTTCTGGGAAATGAATTCTCTTTGCTTTCTCTTCCTGCCCTGTCATCTCCTATGGCTTATTTCAAGGACCTTTCAGACAAAACCCAAGAAGGACAATGCTGCTTTCTTGGGGGAGAGAAAGCCTTGAAACATAGGACTTTAACCCCACATTTTAAACAAAGATTAAACTTTCTTAATGCTGAAAAGGCTGATTCTGTTATCACACACCTTTTAGAGGTAATGGCCATTATGGGCATACCTGCACAAATAAAAACTGACAATGCTCCGGCATATATTTCCAGCATATTGAAACAGTTTTTTGAGTATTATAACATAAAACACATAACTGGTATACCACACAATCCTACAGGACAAGCAGTAGTTGAGAGATCTAATCGTACTTTAAAGGAAATGCTCCATAAACAGGCAGGAGGAACCAAGACACCCAAACACAGATTACATAATGCTTTATTAACATTAAACTTTCTTAATGCTGATGAAAAAGGAAAAACAGCTGCAGAAAGACACTGGACAATAGAAAAAACTTCTGAACTACATCAGCCGGTGTACTTCAAGGATGTATTGACCTCAGAATGGAAACCAGGATATGTGTTACGTTGGGGTAGGGGTTTTGCATTTGTATCTACAGGAGAAGAAAAGCTATGGATACCATCTAAGTTAATCAAGATCCGGGTTGAACAAGAGTAACATCTTAATGAAGAGAAATGACAAGTAATCCAATAAATAAGGTCCCATGAGAGATGTGGAGACTTCTCAAAGGTAGGGGAAGTGTTCTGCTCTTGTCCTTACAGGAAAACAGAGAACACCTATCTTCAAACAACCAAAGGACACTAAACATGTAGGTACCTACAGAAGAGAAGACAGCTCTCCAGAAAGAATCACTTAATGAAGAGGAATATGATTTATGGTAAAAAATATTTAAGTCTAGTAAACTGTTTCTATACTGAAATCTAGTTTTCTTTACTATCTAATATTTCTGTAGTCCCGATTCATGTAAACCAGTGCTGGCTTTGGAGTTGGATTTGGCTTTCCTTCTCTAAATTCAAGCATGTTGTTAAGATTAAATTCACAGTTTCTGCCTTATATCAAGAAGCCAATTGGTGTAAGTCAGAAGAAAACAAAATCGAAGGACTCATTCACTTATTCGCAATTTTCTGTCTGAAATCCTAATTTTCTCATTTACATTTTAATGCTTACTGTTGCCTTGCCCTAATGCATACCGTAAAATTAAAAATTTTACCTTGATATTGATATTTAAAATTTCCACAAGGACTATAACAGTTCTCAACAGCAATCTTTGAACACTCTGGAAAGGAGATGGGGCCCCAATTGGACATTTCTACTTGACTCAACCTGATGCATCTGGACTACAAACTGCACCCTAAACCGGTTTGAGACTGCTTTTCTCGAGACAACTCATGACTAGCTAGCTGTATTGGTGCACCTTCTTATTACAACCTGGCCAAATTTCAATTAGAATTCCAGTCAAGCATTTTCTGCCATACAATGACTACCTACATATGTTACAGCCAGTTCTGTATAGAAATTTGGTTGCTAAAAATTTTTTTTCCAACAGGATCCCATAGAGAAATCATCGTCCCATTTCAGCAGGAAGTAATCTTAAGATAACAACGCCCCCTTTCCCCACTCTTGGAATTTAGGAATAATATTCATCTTCATAGGGTTGGTTTTAGTTACTTGGGGTTGGGTTTGTAAGGTGATACTTAGACTTGGTTATCTCTTTTAGACAGGAATAGGGTATGGTTGGGAAAGGTGTGATTCAGAATGGATATAGGTAGATTAGCCTATTTTCTTGTGAATTATTCAGTAAGAATGAGACATTAGTATTACAGCTTACATTGTTATATATTATTATTTGTGGTAACCTATGTAAAATTAAGTTTATTCCCTTCCTGGAAGAATTGTATCTTATATTTGTTGTATTGTGTGAAATCTTTCCATTTATGATGTTTTATGTACATTATACTTGCCATATTCTATGTATGTATACTATTGCTTGTGTTCAAGACATTTTGTATTTGTTACAATTTGGGATATTTGTCTTGCTGCCCTTTAGAGCTCTACCTCTTGTTTAGACATTTTTACTCTACCTCTACTTTAGGAATTTACATGTGAGATATATATATATATATATATATATATATATATATATATATATAACATGTACATAGTTATATTGTTTAGGTATTTATCCTTGCTTTACTCAAGGAAGTTTTATTCAGGCTTGTTAGCCAAGTTCCTGAGTATTACAGATTATCCTCACCCATGTTTCCTTTGCCTATGAGATTAGTCAGACATAGATGCTTAATCTTCAATCACTTCATAGACCTGCAGAACATGGCATTTAAATGTTTTATATATTAGTACTCTGTTGACATGAGACACTGTTGCTCCTGACAGCACCGTGCACTTTCCCGAAAGTATGTTGGACACTGTTGTTGCTCCTTCTGGAGTTCATCCTCGCTTCGGCTAATGGCCTCTTGGGCAAGGAACTGCCTCAGCCTTGACCACTGTTTTGGACATGCAGTCCTATATGCTTGCAGGAGACAAACTTAGAAGACTGCTGAACCTTGCCAAGTCACGGTAAAACAGCCTTTCTACCTCCCTGCTTTTGTTGTGGTCTGTCAAATACTCCTGGCCTTAGTCATATCTGGCTGTACCAACATTGCTGTGAGACCTTGGGTGACTGTCCAGGTAGCTTGCTGTTTCTGTCCTCACTGCACCTTTTGGAAGTTGCCCATCTGCACTTCCCGTCTACCCTAGTATTGTAATTTTCCTTCTCAGGTCTTGGTGAGGTTGTAGATTAAACTATCTTAGTATTATTCTCTCTTCCTAGTTAGATATTAAGTACTAGACTTAAGCTTTTCAGCTTAGGACAACTCTATCGTAAACTCCCTTATGCCTTCACCCTAGGACTAGGTATGTTTGTGGTTTTGGTTTCGATTTTCCTTTTCTTAGAGCACACTTGTTATTCACTGTTTTGTATATAGTTTTGTATCAAGCTTAAATCTTTTCTTTAGACTAAAAGGGGAATTGTAGTGGGATATTCACCGTGTCTGCTTCTGTGGCACTGACCACACCCATTGAGGGGTGGAGCCAGGGGCGGAAGTGACCGATGGAGTTTAGTCTCGGGAGGAGGCGGAGAAAGCCCCTTTCTGGCGGGACACGGAGAGAGGAGCATCCAGTTTTAACTGCTGTGTTCATCTGTCTGTGTTGTGAGTTGTTTCTCCCTTAATAAACATCTATTTGACCTATTTGTTTATCCTGACCCTTATTGAACCGCAATAGGAAAGCCCTTTTTCTTCAACTTAGCTTTTTTTTTTTCTCTCTTGAGACAGGGTTTCTTTGTAGCTTTGGAGGCTGTCTTGGAACTTGCTCAATAGACTGGCCTCGAACTTGTAGGGATCTACCTGCCTCTGCCTCCCCAGTGCTGGGATTAAAGGTGTGAGCCACCACCACCCGGAAATGATGTTATTTTTTAAATTTTAAATTTTAACAAATTCATTTTTAAAATATTATGTGTACAGGTTGGTGTTGCCCTGCATGTATGTCTGTGTACAATGTGTGTGCCTGGTGCCTGTGGAGGCCAGAAGAGAACAGTAGATCCCCTAGAACTGGTGTTACAGACAGATGTGAGCCGCCATGTGGGAGCTAGCAATAGAATCCAGGTCCTCTGGAAGAGCAGCCAGTGCTCTTAACCACTGAGTCATCTTTCCAGCCCCGTAATGCCATTATTATTATTATGTGAAGTGTCACATGTTCACACTCCTGGAAGTACTGAGTCAGCCAGGGGTTCTTTCCAAAGTGTGTGCATGACAGTATGTTACTGCCATTGGGGGGCTTTGTTCACCTAGCACTTTACATATTCCTGGCTAGAGAGATGCTGTAGACCAGTGCTTCTCAACCTTCCTCATGCTGTGACCCTTTAATACAGTTCCTCATGCTGTGACCCTTTAATAAGTTCCTCATGCAGCGACCCTTTAATATAGTTCCTCATGCTGAGTGACCTCCCAACCATAAAATTATTTCATTGCTACTTCATAACTGTAAATTTGCTACTGTCATGAATCATGTAAATAGCTGATGTGCAGGATATCCCACAGGTTGAGAACCACTGCTATAGACTGTGGTGGATACTGACTGAGGCTCAGAACCCACAAATGGCCTGTTCTTCACTGAGATTTGGACATTTCATATCTCTGTAATCTGGGGTAAACACCCTATCACGCTGTGTGGTTATAGAGATCAAATGTTATTGGGGGGGGATGGAGGACTCTGAAGTTATGGAGTTCTACACAGTTCTCACTGAATCATACACTTGAAAAACCCAGCAGAAGCAACTAGAATGGCCTGAGTCAGAGCAAGCAGAAGTAACAGCATAGTAACAAAACACAGACAGATACATCTTCCTATCAGGAGGGAACATCTGGAGAACATAACGGGCATTCAGCCCTGCTGGAATAGTCTTGCTGGAGTTTCCAATGCCAATGGAGCTTCTGGGCAGAATAGAGTCCTTTACATGGATGAGCTGCAGCTTTTTATTCCACTTCGGGCATTTTTATACCATGGGATAAGCAATAGTAACTCAGTCGGAAATGGTTTATTGTCTAGCTGTTCTCAAGGCATAGTGTTCTTAATTTTAGTCATTTGCTGTTTTATTTTCTCTTTATCACAGAGACAGGTGGCCACCCTATCCCAAGAAAGAATCTTGCAGGACCCTTGAGATAAACATGTTTGAGTCTGAGATAAAAGAGCCCATCTTGCCCTCTAATTTAGCTCTCAACAAATGCTAACATCGCAAGACAGTTACCAATGTGTTTGACATTACAACTGGCTGGCCAATGACCTTATGTTTTTTAAATGTGAGTTCTGGGGGTTGAACTCCTATCTTCCAGTTGTGTGGCAAACACTGACTGAGTTATCTCTCTAGCTCTGCAAGTGATATAGATAATAAGACAATAACATTCTGCATTTGAGCACAGTCACCCCTACTATCCAGTGGGGGATTGTTGCCAGGAACCTGTGGGTATCAGAGCTGTAGATGCTCAAGTCTCTCCTGTAATAAATTTGGGGTAATTTTTGCATGTAACCTACACACACACACACACACACACACACACACACACACACACACACACACACACACACGGTTTTTTGAAACAGTTTCTCTGTGTAACAGCCCTGGCTGTCCTGGAACTCACTTTGTAGACCAGGCTGGCCTTGAACTCACAGACATCCTTCTGCCTAAGCCTCCTGAGTGCTGAGTTTAAAGATGTAAGTCACTATGCTCAGCTCATCCTTGCATACATTTTAAATAATTTCTTGATTGCTTATTATATCTGATACAATGTGAATATGTTACAAATTGTCTCCATACTATATTGTTTAGTGAATAGCATCTGACCATCATTAATAAAAATGTCACTAACTATGGGCCTAACTGTAGCCAGACTGTTAGGAATGAAAATATTTTAAAAAGATACTGTGCCCTTTGTTTTTTACTATCAGACTATTGAAACAATGTATCGCATGAAACTGGAATTCTCTCAGGAATCGTATGCTGGTAGAAGAGAGAACTTAAACCCTGTGCTGTCCAGAGGAGAAAAGATGTGCATATCCCTGACCCTCTGTTTAAAAATTAAATCTCCATCGAGTGGTGGTGGCACATGCCTTTAATCTCAACACTCAGGAGGCAGAATCAGGCAGATCTCTGTAAATTTGAGGCCAGCCTGGTGAGTTTCAGGACAGGCTCCAAAGCTACACAGAGAAACCCTGTCTCAGAAAAGAAAAAAATTAAACCTCAAGGATTTTTGTATCAGTACAAAACTCCAGGAGGAAAGCCTAAGACAGAGAGAAGCAAATCAATCAATCAATCAATCAATCAATCAATCAATCAATCAATCAATCAATCAATCACAGGTCGTAGCTGATGGGAGCATTCTTGAAGTTCCTTAGCCATGGCCTTCAGACTATGACTGGCCCTGTTCCAATGGAGTTTCTTATGTCACAAAGCTATTAACGGTTGCAACAGAAGTTGAGCCCTCACAGTGGGCTGTGGGCCGGGACGACAGCATGGAGACCACATCTGTCTTTGCCATAGTTTTTTTTCACTCTCTGTTCTCTTCCCTCGAATAATAGGCTAGATTTAGTGACTACTCTGGTGAGCAGCTCCTTCCTACCTCAGTCGGCAAGGGCCTTGTGGGGGCTGGCACTGGTCCCTCATATCTGGTACCATCTGACCACAGCAACCACAGGGAAGCCTGGCAACGTCCTCGCCTCCTTCACATCCTCTTACTAAATCCTTCACTACTAATGATCACCGTGCTTAGAGGCCGGTGGAACTGGTGTGAGTGGCCAGCCTGGGGCGTAACCTATGCTGTTTTCCGTTCTCTCAAGCCCAAAAGATATGTATTCTTGTACCTGTCTTACAGAAAGAAACAAAAAAAAGCTGTGCCACTCGGTGAAACTCGCCCAGCCAGCGCCCCTGATTCCTGACTCTCAGCTCCAGCCACTGGACTCTCCTACCCCACTGTAGCTGTGATTTCCAGGGTTTTCTGATTTGGCCTTTGGCCGCTGCGTATTTCCAGTTCCTGGGTCTGGATATGCAGTAAAACCCAGAAGACCCACAGGGTGGCTGAAGGTCAGGGCAGTGGGTCCCAGTGACGTTTAGGGAAGATTTCCTCCATAGTGGATACCGCAAGCCCTAGCCCATCTTTGGAGCTTCGCGGAATGCCAGAACTGGTCTTGGGTCTGCCACTCAGCAGGGGTCATGACAATGTGGACACATGTGTGGACACACGCCTGTGGAGGCGCGAGGTCAATCTTGGGTGCTGCTCCTCAGACGTTGCTTACTTGTTTTCTGAGATGGCAGGACCTCTCACTCGTCCTGGTCCGCCCTGGACAGGCCAGGCATGTTCCCAGCGCTGAGAATTCGGTCTTGACCACACTCGGCTTTCACACGGATGCTCTGGATTGGATTTAAGTCCTCATGGTTGTGAGGCAAACTCTTTACTGCCTGAGCCGTGTCCCAGCCCCACAGACCCAGCTGTCGGTTCTGGATATGGAAATTTTCTTTCAAACCTGCCTGCAGAGCGCAGCCATGCACATGCCAAAGTTTCAGAGGCAGCTTCCTTCTTGATGTCGCCTTTTACTACTTTACGGTATGACGACAGGGCACACTTTCTCGCTATAATGCCCCCCTATGTTTGCGGGTCAGTAATGTAAAGACAGCATTGGACTTTGCATACGAGGGCCTGCGTTTTGTCTGCTATGAAATTTAGGCTTTTTCCCCTGCCTTTGTGGCCTGGAGGCTTGGAAGACAAGACGGTGATCTAGGCTCACGTCCTGTGTGTGTGTGTATTTGCACATGCGCGCACGTGTGTGTGTGTGTGTGTGTGTGTGTTTGTGTGTGTGTGTGTGTATGTATATATATGTGTATGTGTGTGTATGTGTGTATGTATTATGTGTGTATATATTATGTGTGTATGTATATGTGTGTATGTATGTATGTGTGTATGTATATATGTGTGTATGTGTGTGTATGTGTATGTATGCATGCATGTGTGTATGTATGTATGTATGTGTGTATCAGTTGTCTTCCTCAATTGCTCCCCTCCAATTTTTTTTTAAAGATAGGGTCTTTTTAAAGATAGGGTCACTTAACTTAGAGCTTGTTGATTTACTAGATTAGTTAGTGAGCTCTGGAGATTTGCTTGTGTGTTTACCTCGACTAATGGGGTTAGGGCTACCTCACCTGCTTTTTTATGTAGGTGCTGAAGATCTGACACTTGCAACTGTTGTTTTGTTTTGTTTTGTTTTTGAGGCAGGGCTTCTCTGTGGCTTTGGAGGCTGTCCCAGAACTAGCTCTGTGATCTAGCTCTGTGACCAGAGTGATCTCGAATTCACGGAGATCCGCCTGCCTCTGCCTCCCGAGGGCTGGGACTAAAGGCCTGCGCCACCCGCACTGGGCTTGGTGCTGAAGATCTGAACTCATGCTTGCACTTTGCCAACATCTCTGGCTTTTTAATGTTGTGTGTGTTAAATAAAGATGGGAGATGAGGAAACACAAAATGGCCTAAGACCTTTACCCTGGGAAGGAAGGGGGGGGGGAAGTAAGGAAGGGAGGAAGGGGGAAGGAAGAAAGGAGGAAGGAAGATAGGAAGGAAAGAAGGAAGGAAGGTAAGGGGAAGGATGGAAGGAAGACGGATGTGTAAACAGCAGCATATTAGTTTTAAATAAGAGTTTTATTGCGTAGCAAATGTTTTCTCATTCTAGCTATTTGGCACTCACATGCCCTAGTTTATACCACTAATGCCACCACAGTGGCAAGACATCCCATGCGTCCTGGGCAGGCATATGAAACACCCTGGAGCAGCCCTGCAACTCCCCCGCCCCACCCTGTGGCAGAAGAAACATTAACCACGTGATGCACATAGCCCAGTGTGTTTGTTAGCAGCATGTGTGCGCAACTCATGTGAGTGCCGAGCTGTGCGTGGGCACTAAATCGAGCACAGGTTTCTCGGAGCCACATTTGGATGAGGCAAACCTGCACTTTGGGCAGCTGATGACAAGGTGGAAAATGTGAGATTTGGTTGTAAAAGCCAAGCCGGGCTTCTCAAGGGAGGCTCACTAGGAAGACAAGGAGACTCTTAGCAACCCCATTCTGGAGACCAAAGGGAAACGGATGCAGCCACTGGCCCATCTCACCATTCCCAGCTCTGAGAGCTGGTGGGGAGTGCTCCGGTTTGGGGTGGTGGCTAGGACGGGTGGTGGGGTGGACAGGTGGTGGCGGGGATGAGTGGTGGGGTGGACGGGTGGTGGCGGGGACAGGTGGTGGCGGGGTGGACGGGTGGTGGCGGGGACGGGTGGCGTGGACGGGTGGCGGAGTGGATGGGTGGTGGGGGGAGACTCAGATGAGACTGGAATGACTCAGTGGAACAGAAAGAATTTCTTTTTCACTAGCTAAATTGTGCACAAATGCTGAAACTTGCTTTTTTGCAGTTTATCTTTAGAGAGACTAGATTCAGTACCTACAAAGCTGAGAACTGTTCATTAAATAACTTAGGAACACATTCTGCCCAACCTCTCATCTTGCCCTGAATCTCCAGTTCTTTGGTTCCTCGTGATGGTAGGTAGGGAAGGTTAGAGACCCATCTCCCTCAGCGTATGTGTTATGTGAGGGTATGAATGGTGTATACACAGGCCAGAAGAGGTGTCTGGTGCCCCCATCACTCTCCACTCTACTCTGAGATAGAGTCTCCCACTGAACTTGGAGCTAATAGATGCCAGCAAGCCCCAGAGATTCTCTCTGCTCCCCACAGGCCTAGAGTCACAGGCACACGCGCAGCAATACGCAGCTTTTATGTGGGTGCTTGGGAGCTGAGCTTGGGCTCCTTACACTGAGCAGTCTTCCCCAGCCTGAGACTTTCTTGCCCGGGCCTTGAGGTTTTGTTAATTTCTGCCCAAGACCCAGTGCATCTTAAGTATCCTCTGTGACCCCCGGCCTGGTGCTACACTAATTGTAAAAACTTGATTATCACACTGAGCTTGAATTAGACATCCTTTGGGTTTTCTTTCAATTTTGTTGTTTCATTGGTTTTTTTTTCCAGCCTCTATATGCCATACAGAATGTGTGAGAGGGCATGATGATGACAGGCACATGTGCCAGGATAAGTTGGGATTTGCTGCATAAACAACCAAACCCCAAATCTCAGTGATTTACAAGAATGGAAGATGTTTTGTCTTAACATTAAAGAGCTAGAGGCAGGAGGATTGTGACCTCCAGACTAGATGGGAAGGCAGGCAGGCAGGCAGGAAGGAAGGAAGAAGGAAGGAAGGAAGGAAGGGAGGGAGGAAGGAAGGAAGGAAGGAAGGAAGGAAGAAGGCAGGCAGGAAGGAAGAAAGGAAGGAAGGAAGAAGGAAGGAAGGAAGGAAGGGAGGAAGGAAGGAAGGAAGAAGGCAGACAAGCAGGAAGGAAGGAAGGAAAGAAGAAGGAAGGAAGGAAGGAAGGAGGAAGGAAAAAAGGAAGGAAGAAGGCAGGCAGGCAGGAAGACAGGAAGGAAGGCAGGAAGGAAGGCAGGAAGGAAGGAAGGAAGGAAGGAAGGAAGGAAGGCAGGAAGGAAGAAGGAAGGAAGGAAGGAAGAAAGGAAGGAAGGAGGAAGGAAGGAGCAGGCAGGAAGGAAGGAAGGAAGGAAGAAAGGAAGGAAGGAAGGAGGAAGGAAGGAAGGAAGGAAGGAGGAAGGAAGGAAGGCAGGAAGGAAGGAAGGAGGAAGGAAGGAGCAGGCAGGAAGGTTGCTATTCTGCTGCAGGTAAAGTTGGTTTGGGATTCAGGCTTGTAGAATGACTTCTCTGGAACCTGATGTGCCAGAGGAAAAGATACATGGCCAGGCATATGCTGTCTTTGACTGCTTCTGCCGGGAGATGGCATAGCTCAGATTTGTCCACATTCTGGGGTTCAAAGCAGTCACTTGGGTTTGGTTGTGTTCAGTAGGAAGGGATCACATAGCCTTTCTCAGAGGAGGTCCGTTCAGAGAGGGGAGTCTTGGATGTTCAGTGACATTAACAGGCCTGGTGCTGATGAGGGTCCATCTGTCTATTCTTGTCTGGCTTGAAATTAATGGATGAGACTATATATAATACATTTTTTTTTTCAAGAAAAAGCCTAAAGTTGATTATTTCATTGTGGGAGGTGCCCCAAGTGTGCATTAGTGTTCTCTATAGGATTCCATTGGGGGGGGCTAATGTGTGAAGAACACTCTTACAGTGTCACCCTCAATCTTTGAAGCCCAGCCACACGTAAAAGTCCCAGCTCAGGCCTAGGCCTGCCCATCCCGAGCCAAACCACACTCTCCTTGCAGGCTCTGGAGAGCCCTCCCCTCCTGTGTACCCTGGGTGGCCCAGCCCTCTGGAGGCATCTGCCTCAGGAGAGTAGAGGCCCCTCGGTCCCATCTGGATCCCAGAGCCCAACCATCTTGGCGGAGGCTGCCCGGGGTGTCAGTCAAACTAAAGAATATTCTTTTAGTACTGAATAACCATGTAGGGCTGGCAGGGCTCCCTCCGCCTGACAGATGGTGAACACATGCCTGGGGCGGCCGGGCTGCACATCAATCTCTCTCTGCTGCTTTCAGCACATCCTTCCAGCCGGGACCCTTTATAGCCTGGCTTGTGATTGCCATAGAGTCTCTTTATATGGTTTGTGTGGAGAGATGTGTCTCTAAGGAAGAGCAGGAAGTCTGGGCACTGGCATCAGATGCGATTGGACAGGTGGTCTACTCCTCCCCTGAGAAGAGCTAGCTAACTCTGCTCTTAGCTCCCATCACAGTTCCTGTGTGGGATGGGGGATTTGGGAATCACCCCGGCTACTGGGAACCATTTTGGGCTTCTAAGATTACAACCTGCTTGTTATTGCTAAGCTTTGCCTACATTTTGAATCTCAAAACCAATCCTTCAAAACAAGCCCTTGAAGACGTTTAAGGCATGTTGGGAAAAGGCAGCATGAAGAAGCTTGTGTGATTAATAAGAGAGGGGCTTTGGGGGAGTCTGGCCCATACCTGGAGACATAGCCAAATAGGTTAAGCAGCATTCTCAGCTATAGGCAGGCCAATGGCTTGATTCTTAGCATCCATCTGCCCTGATCTGTCCTCTCTCATCTTTGTTTGAAAAGATATCCATGGAGATTCCTACTTCTGCCTCAGAGCTCCAGATCCACCCTTGGGCAGCTAATCACCTTCGAATGTCTCCTCTATCAGGTATAGTGTGCCCATTTGAAGGTCCCACACCCAAAACCAAGATCAAGGTCTTTTCCTGAAGCCTGCTTTTCTCCACCATTCTTCACCATCTTCAAGTTAATCACTGGCGTCTCTCGCTGGCCCCAGCAGGGACCTGGGAATTGATCTTGGCTTTCTCCATCCTCTCTTCAATCCACTCTATATCTCAGCCATCCAATCTACCAGAAAATTCTTCCCAGTTTTCCTTAGGCATCCTTCTTCACTTCTCTCTGCCTTCATGGAAGCTAGTTCCCTGCAGACCCTCTATTATTTTCATCCCTGGGCTATTAACCCTCCCTCCCCCCACTCTTGTATATTGGGATCTTCTAACTGTATGAGGCATGGCATCCTTTAGGAACTAAAGAGCCAAGCTCTCATGGTCTGCATGAACAGATCCATGGCCGTGTCAGTAAGCTAGCCGTTGCTGTGGCAAACAACACAGGGACAACAGCTTACAAGGAGGAAGGTTTACTTTGGCTCGTCGTTTCAGCCCATGGTTTCCTGGCCACAAAGTTCGTAGCGTGCGAACCGTGAAGAGGACATAGCAGGCAGAAGCTGCTCACCTCATGGCAGCTTGGAAGCAATGAGAGAGGCAGGAGGTGTGAGGGGCCCATTGTATCCACCAATGACCTAGCTTCCTTCTACTAGGCTCTACCTCCAAAAGGTTCTCCCTCCTCCTAATCCTTCCTTGTGCTGGTGGCCAAGATTTTAGGACACGGTCCTCTTGGGGAACTTAACTAAACCACCAGCCTCTCTCATTCTTGTCCTATTCTGGTTCACCAGATCCTTTTCCTCCACGATTTGGCAGCAACACTGGCTTCTTGGAGTCCCCCAATTTGTCAAAGCTCTTCCAAGCCTCAAAGACTCTGCCTATCTTTTCCTACTGCCTAAATTGTGTTTACTCAGCTTTCTAACTGCTCACCTCTCTTCAGTCATTAGGTCTCCGCTTAAAAAGTTTGTGTCTTGTAGCAAATGGAATGGTGGATGGTTCTACAAGCTGGGACTAGATGACAAACTAAGCTGGCTAAGGTGGAATAAGGATTTAAAGGTGATGCTTTGGACATAGACTGGCATTAGCTGGCTATACTGAAATGTAGAAATGCTCAGAGGAAGTAGACCTGTCAGAAAAGTGCCACAGATTCAATGTGAGGGTTTAAAAAATGGATAGAACCAGGGAGGTGGCCAAAAAGAAGCTGGGACCAGTGGTGATATATTCTTTATGATTTATAAAAGCTTGCTTGAGGGTTCAGGAAGCAAAGTCAGCATCAATCTATAGAGGTCCGGCACTGGTACAGACACCTTTAATCCCAGGACTCAGGAGACAAAGGCAGATAGATGCATCTCTCTGAGTTCAAGGCCATCTAGGGGTATATGAGATTGAATCAATCTAAAAGAGTAACAGAACTCATGCCTTTAATCCCAGCACTAGAGAGATATAAGGGCTAGAAGCAGGGTCTTCAGTGGTCAGTCTCAGGATTCTCCAGCCTTGCTGAGGGGAGTATAGCAGTCTGAGTGACTCTGAGGAGCAGTGAAGGTGGGAGCAGTCTGAGGATCGCTCCTTTGATCTGAGCTGAGGTAGAGCTAAGAGCTAGTGGCTTGGCTGCTTTGCTTTTCTGATTTTCATCTTGAAACTTGAACCCCAATATCAGTCTCTGGGTCATTTATTTATCTTGCTATCCCACCTCCCACTGTCTTAAGAAACCATCTGGGGCCACAGAGAAAATACCCTAGCATTTATGCCTTTCTTCTGGACCTGCTTGCTGGAGTGGGGAATACCCTCCCTAGGGTCTGGCATTTTCAGTCCGGATTAGTCTATAGGACTGGTTTTGTATTTGACATCTGTAGTTCCTGCCGGCCGGGCAGCTTTCCTTGCCATTGCCTAAGCCAGTTACTCTGGCGTCTTGCATATGTACTTGTAGAAAAAGAATCTTCAAGATCAGAAGGTGGCCAAGTTTCTCCAGAAATGCATCTGTATGATTCCCCGCTGAGAGACAGAGAGAGAGCTGAGCAGCCCCAGGAACCCGAGCTCCCAGGGGCACCCGCAGTGGGAACATCCCAAGGCCATCTGTCTCACATCACAGCCAAGTCAAAAAAAAAAAAAAAAAAAAAGGGTCCAGAAAATGGTGTGAATTACTGCTTACCAAAAATAGTAATGATGGGGGGAGGGGAGGGACTCAAAGCTAGGGTCCGCCCACCATATGCCTTCTCACACAGGGTGAGATCGGTTAGACGAGTCCATTTTCACATCATTGACAGCAGAGTTTTTCAGAGAGGCACAGCCTACTGTCTGCCTTTCCTGTGTTCGACATCCCAAAGAGCAGCAAACACACTTCGGGTTAGCACAGCGGTGGAGGCAATCTTCATTTCCCATTTAGCCTAGACGGATGAAACCAGGGGAGGTTGTGTTGCTCCACACATTGAACACACAGGGAATGCTAATACTGAGAAACAGAACTGGAGCTTCTGGGAAGACACGGAGGTGGTTAGGAGAACCTTGAAGTGGGGCTCAGGACAGGGCTCAGTTGGTAAAGTGTCTGCTGTGCAAGCATGGGAACTGAGTTTGAGTTCCTAGCAACACAGTGAAGTCTGGCACAGTGGTATATGTTTATAATGCTGATAGTGCTGGGGGGAAGTGGGTGGAGACTGGCAGGTCCCCAGGACTCACAGGCCAGCCAGCCAGCCTAGCTCCGGGCTCTCCCGGGTTCCGGGAGACTGTCTCCAGAAATAAGATGGAGAGAGACTGAGGCGGACAACCAGTACCACCTTCTGGCTTCCACACTACACATGTGTACACACATGCACTTGCACACACCACGCACGCACATGTGTACACACTTGCACATACACACCCCAAATACACAGGCACAAAGAAAAACACGTAGTTACAGAAGGAGAAGGGGTGAGAAAGGAGAAGATGGCAGGTATGGAGTATGCTGTGTATATGTATATGATATACTTCCATGAAAACGCCCTTACATAACCCAGTATAATAAGGTAAAATAATTTTCCTTTTTGTAAAAGAAGGGTATGTGGTCATTTACTGTTGTCTGGGTCGTGATCCACGTAAATGGTCATAGAAACGCAGCATTTAGGGAGTTCTGACTTTGATGAAGAAACCACAACTAGATTCTTGGGGGGGGGGGGACCAAACAGGCACAGTGGCACCGAGTTTCTACTCACGGTAGGGAGACTGTGTTTATTATTCCACACGACACATGTGCAAACCCAGGGCGGATTCACATTTGAGCAGATCATTTCAATTTACATAATATATCCTCAAGTCAAGATTTGCCCCCAAGAGGATCAAAGGGAAGGAAGATGGAATCCATCCACCCGTGGCTCTCCGATTTCTCATCTCTGGGCTCCTTCTGGTGAGATTCGGAGGTAGCAGAAGGGACTCAGGCTTGGAATAAAATTTCCTGTGTAGATTCTGCCCCGTGTGTGTGTGTGTGTGTGTGTGTGTGTGTGTGTGTGTGTGTGTGTGTGTTCATTTCAGGATCTCACAATGTTTTATGTAGGAGACTGGAGAGTGTGTTCTGCTTTTGTGGAGGAACCCAGTTTAGTTCCCAGTACTCATATGAGACGGCTCATAACTGCCCATAATTCTAGCTCCAGGGAATCCAACACCCTCTTCTGGCCTGTGGGCACTGCACATGTGTGTGCAGACACACAGACACGGGCACGTGCACGTAAATAAAAATAAAATTTAAATTGTGTTGTGCATTCCTTTATGTCTATTTAGTAGATAATAGATACTCTTTTAAAGAGGATGTAATGAACTCTAATTAATCTCCCACAACTCTTCCCAATTACTCTTCATAACCCAACAAACCTTTGTAATCAGTTGCTTTGCTCTCTCACCAGATATCACACACACACACACACACACACACACGCATGCGTGTGCGTTGGCATGTGTTTAAGCTGAAGAACAGAGTGGTAACTGTTCACCTGAGCATGTTTCTGACTTCACTGACTGTCAGGAGCGGTCTTCGTGGGGCTGCAATCAGAGCCAGCCAAGCGGCCCCAAGTCTGTACCTGAGTGGGGGAGTGGGGTGAGGGAAAGGCTAGCTATAGACGATAAAGAAAAGATAGAGACAGAATAAATGTCAGGAGGGCAGATCAGTCAATACTGAAATGCCACGAATTTATTTTTCACCACTCTTACATACCTTATCCAAACAGGGGAACATGGTGTCATTATATGGAACAGACTTTTCTTCCTCACTCATTCCAAGGGTTCAGTAGCCACACCTTAGCTCTACTTGTACTTCCCTTGCCTTGACAGTCAGGAGTAGCCACACCTCAGATTCAGGTCTGTTGTTATTTAGACTAAGAGGGCTGAAACTTCCTTACTGTAGCCTTTAGGTCTTGTGACTTGCTGACAGCTTTGTGCCAAGATGGAGTGCAGCCGTCTTTATGGGCACCCACGACTGACACTAACTCTTAAGTGGGTGCTACAGTTTGGATGTGTTTTCTCACCAATAAAATTCCTGGGGAATGCATTTGTCAACAAAGCTGTGTTTGGGAGGCAGGGCCTTTAAAGGTGGATTGACGCATTTCTCTTAAGTCTGATTAGTTCTCACAAGAGTAGATTAGTTCTTATGAGAGCGGGCTTCCTCTGTCATGTGGTACACGTGCTCTCCGGCTTTCTGCCCTGCATTTATCATCAGGTACCGGTGGATACTGGCGAGATAAACCTGTTTGCTATGTGAATTACTGGCCTCCGGTATTCTGCTACAGCGTCAGAAAATAGACTAAGACTAAGCTAAGCTCAACTATGGCATTCTCGTTTGTATTTCTCCTCAATGAGCTCTGATGTTCTAGCAGGCAGCATGAAGCCAGTGTGCCTGTTGCAGAGTCTAGTTGCCGACTGAAAGGTGTGGGCGTGCCTTGTATCCTCTTTTTCTTTCAGCCTTTCTCTCCAGCCTCTACCAGCTTCCATTCTCACATTTACGGTGTGCCCCCTCTTTTGGCCTCATCCCTATTTTTGCCTTTCTCTCTTACACACACACACACACACACACACACACACACACACACACACACACACACACAAATTTCAACATGGCCTCCTAGGAGCTATTCTTGTTCCCCCTGGCATGTTCTCATTTCTCTCTGGCAATTTCCTTCTCCCTCAAGAATTGGTCTGGCTTTGCACAAGGCAGCCCCCTCCAGCTGGTGATTGACACAAGATGCATTCCCTGGCAACAGAAGCTCCTTCTCTTTGGTGAGTTGCATCCATGGAGGAGATCTCAGAGATGACCTTATTTTTGGTATGCAGGGAAGTGTTGCTCTGCCGTTCAGCTCCCCAGCAGTGTGACAGAAGGAGGCCAAAGGGACTTTTCCGGTGTGCCAGAGAGTCACCAGTCAGGCAAAGTCAGGATTAATCATCCTCTTTCCCCACATAAGCCAACGAGGAACAGCTGTTGATGAGAGAAACAGCAAAGTCATGGGAGTAAGGAGAAGGGATGAGAGACGGGAAGAGAATGGCATGAACACTGGGAAGAAGACTTTGAGGATCAAGTCACCAAAGGAAGATGCTGATAACAGTGCTGGCCGTGGAGCCCAAGCTTCTTGCAGGCTGGGCAAGCGCTCCAGTCAAGGCTTACTATTGTATTAACAATGTGGTCAAGGAGCCCGGTGGTGGTGCTCAGCTTTAATCCCTACACTTGGGGAGGCAGAGGCAGGTGGATCTGTGAATTTAAGGCCAGCCTGGTCTATAGAGTGAGTTCCAGGACAGTCAGGACTACACAAAGAAACCCTGGCTTGAAAAACAAACACAAACAAACAAACAAACAAAAGAATGTGGCCAAGGGCTGGGGAGACCGCTGATCCAGTAAGTCCCAGGCGCTGAGTTCAATTCCTAGGACCCACATTGACTCAAAAGCTGGGTATTGTGGTCCTGTGATCCCAGCACTTGAGAACAGGCCCTCGATGACCTAAGGATCTCTCCCCAGGCCCCACCTCAGCCCCAACTCCCAGCCCTTTCCTAACCCCAACTCTGCACGTACCCTGGCCCCAATAGCAATCCTTTTGTTAGTTACTAGCTAACACAACCACACATGCCCCACTTTCTGACTCTGGGTCTGGTGTGAGGGGGCTCTCGCATTCCTTTCCCCAGAGAGGAAACTGCTCAGGGAAAGGTTAAGAGTCTTGTGCAGATTTCCAGGGAGCTGTTGTCTCCTGAGCACTGGCATGTGGTTCCATTTATTATTTCTCTTTATAGCCCCAGGGTCATAAAATTAGAGAGCGGTGGCTCCGTGCAGTTTCCCAGATTTCCACGTCATGTTTGGACAAACTCGGAGCTCCTGATCAATGTTACTGGGTGGCTGCAACGGCTGCAGCTAAGCATCATGGGGGTTGATGTATTTATGGTTTTAAAAGAGAGGTGTGGGGGGTGGGTAGTGAAACAAAACAAAATTAGACGTTTTGGAGCAAACCTATGCTTATGTGAAGAAAGGGTTAGTGATTTCAGGCGAATCAGTATCTTGAACGTCCTTTGTATGAGAAATGTATGACAGGTCACCCCTGTGCCCATCCCCTCCCCCCGCCCATCGGAGCCTGGGACCACCCAAGGAGAATCTCAGTGGGAGAAGTGTTGGTCTCCAGTACCCTGGGAGCTGGGCCTGCTGAGGCATCTGCCAGAGCTGGCCTACAAGGGGCAGCCATTCCCTGCTCTGCCCCACACAGCCACCCCAGGCTTCAGCCAAGCCGCAGGTTGCTTGCCTTCTGTCCTGTCTTGAATGACAGGGGATCGTTCTCTTTGAAGTGGGAAAACTCAAGAAGGGCTAGTCATGAAACAGTACAGAAAGTTTCTTTTGTTGTCCTTCCAAACCAGGGCTCTGACAGAAAAAGAGAAAGAAGAACAAACAAATAAACACTCCCCTCCAGATGCCCACAGTGGACGTTCTTCCAAAATACACAGTGTGGAGGAAAATACCTGTTTTCACTGCGGTGCCAACAGACAGATAACACACGCCAAGCTCCCTTTGCATGATTGCCAGGTATATGTAGCCTTGTGTAACATACAAGAGCCACACGAACCTGGTGCAGGTCCCCTGACAGAGATGAAGAGAGGAGGACTCCCCATTTCCAGGTCATGCTAATTCCCGCCTGAGTGTAGTGGACCTTTGTGCTCATACCCTTGACTTCAGACAGCGTGTCCTCTCTGAAGTTAGGTGTCCTCACTTGATACCCATGGCTGCCTCCCCAAAGGGAGCCCTTGCTCCTAAATGGTAGTGGCTTCTCCCTCAGGAGAAGCGTGTGTGTGTGTGTGTGTGTGTGTGTGTGTGTGTGTGTGTGTGTGTGTGTGTGTGTGTGTGCTGGGGGTACACACATGTGTGTACACACACACACATGCATTCATGCGGAGGCCAAAGTTCAATCTCACGTCTCTTCCTCCTCCTTCTCCATCTTGCTTTTTGAGACTGGGTCTCTTACTTCTGCTTGCAATCCTTCAAGTCAGCCAGCTACCAGCCACCAAGCTCCACGGCTATGTCTGTCTCTGCTTTCCCAGTGCTGGGATTGTAAATCTTCAGCAACACCCTCTGCTTTTGAATGTGGATGCTGGGATCTAAACTCAGGTGTGCAATATGTACTTAACTCGTCGCTGAATGGTTTCTCCAGCCAGGATGCTGCCTTCTGAGGTTAAGAGACCTTCGGGGCCAGCAGAATGGCGCAGTGTACCCATTGTGCAAACCTGATGACCACAGTTCAAGTCCTGGAACCCAAGGTAGAAGAGAATGGACTCCCGAAAGCTGTCCTCTGATATACACACCCACTGTGACACACCACCCCCATATATCACACACACACCCTACACACAGACTAATAGACACAAACACACACAGACATATATATATATGTATATATATATATATGCAATAACAAACAAAAATTAAAAAGTAATTAATGGTTAAAAGGAGAAGAAACTTCTTTGGGTAGAGTCTGTCCTTTGAGGTCAGCTCAATGGTTTGATAACCATGCAGGGGACATGAGTACCAACTGTGTACATCCCTCCCCAGCTAGGGTTTGGTAACATCTGAGAGTATTTATACCATAGCAATTGGAAAATGCTACAAACATGTCATTTGTTTTAAGAACGTATCAAGCATTTTCCAGAACTCCTGGGTCTGAGCCATCTTGGTTCTTACAGTTGGGAATTGGGGTGCGGTGACCCACAGGCTGGAGATCACAGGACACACAGCAGTAAGGTGGACAGGGTAGGATTCACAACGCTCTGGTGGTCCACGTGTCCTGTCTTAAAGCAGACAACAGCCACAAGATCCAGCTGGCTCTTATTATAAGGGGACACAGACCCGGTGGTAACATCTTCTGGTATTTTTCAGGAGAAACTAAGATCCAGAATTTTAGATGTAACCTGAATTTTAAAACGTTGGCAACATGTTTAAAAAAAAAAAAAAAAAAAAAACATCCAACCCATTCTCAAGCCAAAAGAAACACACCTGTTGG
The DNA here is from genome assembly GCA_030556225.1 of Cricetiscus sungorus. Taxonomy (NCBI): domain Eukaryota; kingdom Metazoa; phylum Chordata; class Mammalia; order Rodentia; family Cricetidae; genus Cricetiscus; species Cricetiscus sungorus. The sequence continues at coordinate 29,498,856 of JANBXA010000190.1, read as the reverse complement.
CGGAGTGAGCTCTGGGCTGCCAGCTTGTGGTTTCTACTTGTACTTGATGAGCTATCGCCATTGCCTTTTGTCATTGTTCCTTCTCCTCCTAAGTGTCCTTGCGCTTGTCAAGACATGACACACACGACAGTTCTCTCGGCCCTCCCGGAGCCTCCCACCTGTGAGAGGCTTCTACTGATGACCCGTTCCTCTCTTAAAGAGCTTTGTTTACGGGTTTGGTATGATTCCTGTGTATGTTTTTCCTCTCCTGGTAGTTTGAAAATTCCCTAGAGATAAAAATCTGTGTCTTGGACAATAGATATTCAGTAAGTACTAGTAAATTTGAAGACTATCCAGCCAGAAAGACAAAGCTTAGATGAGAGAGACACTTCAGAGGCATGATGACAGCCTTGGACAGACTTCACATCATGGCAGCATTCATGAGACACACTCAAGGGAAGGCTTCATTGTCCTGAACATGTTGATGTATGTAAATGGAGTTTTCTGAGTCAGCTTTGTGGTCCAGAGAGGGAGCTTCCCCATAGCATTGTGGTTGACCACATTCTGAATGAGTAGAATATGAACATGTTCCTATTCACTTAAGTTTTCCACCTGATCAAAATAAAAGTCCTCGTGAGAACTGGTGTATGAACATGTGTGTATGAGTGCAGATATGTGTATGCATGTGTACAAACGTGCATGCATGATCACGGGGCCCACATTGGGTATCTTCCCCAATCTCTTTTCTTTTAAAAACACATTTCATTTACTAATTTTATGTGTGTGTGGTACGTGTGCACAAGGGTAGAGACCAAAGGATAACTTTCAGGAGTTAATTCTCTTCTTCAACCACGTGGGTCAAACACAGGTTGTCAGACTTGGGACAGTAGCCATTAGCTGCCGAACCATCTTGCTGGCCCCTCCACCATATTTTTTAAGACAAGGTCTTTCACTGAACCTGGAATGAGCCCCAGGAAACTGTCGGCCTGTTTCCACACACTGGGATTAGAAATACAAGCCACCACGCCCTTTAATTGCTTCCTTTGATTGTTTTGAAGCAACCTAAGCTAAACAGCGAATTTGTGTGATTATTGAGACTTTGTTATTCTATGGGACAGTCAGATTCTACTTGTAACATTATGTAAGTATTAAATCTCGTAAGACAGTCTATAAGGCGCCTGTGCAGTGGGAAGGGGCAGGTTTTCATGATCTGAATCCAGGCCTTCCCTTTGACTGAGCACTGACCTGAGATCCATAGAGGTATAATGGATCCCTGGAGATCCCTGGGCCATCACAGAGCACTTCCCAGGTGCCCTAGGAAGAAACTGCAACGTCTACAACTCCATCCTTGCCTGCCACTTTCTCTGCGGCAATGGTTACAGAATGCAAGTCACTGGAGCTTTGTGTTTAGGAACCACAAAGGTGTTTCACACTGTTTGTTTGCTTGTTGTTTCACGAAGGTTGTCTTTCCTCAGGTGTTGGGAGCTGGCCTGTCTCATAGAATCCTCACTACTCACTCCTGGACAGCCTGCTTCTAGCTGCTGATTGTCCAGGGAAGGGAGCCTAGAAGGAGGCTGGAGGTAGCCTAGGATGCTTCCTACTTATCCTCAGGGTTGATCTGAGACCTCAGAACCCCCTGATTTTATTCCACTGAGAAGGGAACCTGACTCTCAGAAGTTGTTTGAAGCAAGGAGACCCAAACCCTGGTGGAGGCGGATTGTCCATGTGGTAATAACGGATGCCTCCTTGCTCATTAGCTTGAGCTACTTTGGCCTGGCAGATCAATTGACAGGACTTAATCTATGCCTTTCTTCTCCTTTGTCTCTCTCATCCTCCCAGGCCCTGGCAAGTGTGTTTCCCTGGTCTGGTGGAGCAATCACTTCTCCAGTGTGCTAGTACCAAACCACCATGTTGTTGCATTTCCTTAACACGAAACGCTGTTTAAAAAGTACCATTTGGTTCAGCTAAAGTTCCAAGGAGACACTCACACATAGCTGTCAACGGAGAAGACTGCTAGCCTATGCCTGGCTGTTTGCAAGAGTTCAGGGCTGCTATCACCTTGCTGTGTGGGATCTAGCCACAATGGCACCAGAGATACAACTCTCCTCTTGCCTGGACCAATGGCCATACAGAACTCTTTAAGTATATACTTTATTTTAATATATTTATATTATATATCATTATGAATAATACATAAAATAGTATATTCAGAATAGATATTTCCCTTTTACATTTTCATATGTGTGGTGTGTGTGTGTACACACGTGCATATACACGTGGTATGTGGATGAGTTTGTAGAGGCTCGGGCTATGTTAGAAATGTCAGGAATCTTCTCAATTGATTCACCTTATGCACGGAAGCAGAGTGTCAATCAAACTCATATCTCACTGACGTGGCTAGTCTTGCTAACTAGCTTGCTATGGGGAGGCCCTGTCTTTGTTAGAATTTGAGGCAACGATCACACAAGTGGGTGATCCCGTAGTAGGGTGGTAGGGCTGAGACTCTGGCTGTCCCTGATGCCTCTAGCTTAATGTCCAGAAGTCTCATGGCTTGATTGCTATTCCCTAGACCTGAATCAATACCTTGTGCCTTATCAAAGAAACACCCTGTATTTCATTAAGCAACAGACCTGGTGTAGTAGGCAATCTGACCAACAGACAGGACTATTTGCTATGGAGAGGGGAGACAATATTAGCACAGTTTAGGGAGATGCCAGTTCTCAGGAAATCACCTTGGATAAACTGTCTCTATTTGTTCTCAGGATACAGGAATGAACATATGTTGTCATGAAGCCCCCCGTGTGGCCTTGCTACAGTACCACAATGCTGGCTACAAACTGGGATACAGAAACAAGATTCTTTATAAGAGGAACAGTGACTTGTTCTACCTAACTAGTTGGTAAGTGACAGAAGAATTGGACCCAACCATGGACTGAGATGATGACGGAATGGGGCTGACTTATAAACACTCAGTGCATATTATGGTGAAACATTCTTTATACTTAATGGCTGTAATATAAAGTATCACACCTGGTACCTCTGCTGTTGTTATCTCTTGCTGGCCTGTTGTGTGTGTGTGTGTGTGTGTGTGTGTGTGTGTGTGTGTCTGGAGCACAGGGCTAGCAGGGGAAAGAAGTCAGGATGAGTTGAAATGCTTTTCCATGTTGAGTAGATATGATTAATAAGACCAGACCTTATGGAGGTTTCTCCTTTTGGCTGTGCTTGGACCAGTGACCGTTGAAAGGTCTGCCAAGTTCTAAATCACAGTCCACAGCCTCCTCTGCTGGTCACTGGCAGGAACGTGACCAACCCTGACTTTTCATTCAGTCAGCCTGCACTTACCATGCAGGCATCAGCTCTCATCTACGCTAATAGATTTCAAATGTGGTCTCCACAGCAATGACATTGCTTTCACACAAAAACTTCAAGACATGCTGGCCTGCACACCTACCTGAGCCTGTCCAACCAGAAGCCAGGGCTGGGCCTCAATATCTGTGTCCAACAAATCCTCCAAGAGACTCTGATGCAACCTAAAGATGGACAACTATTACAAGTACGAGGAATGAACACATGGAAAAACCTCTGGGCATGATTTTCAGGGCCATGATGCATGGTAAAAATCACAAAATGAGGTGACACTCTACTGCTTAAACACGTACATATATGTACATACCTATTTAACTTTTCCAGCCAGTGAAAATGAGGCCCACACTAAAGAAATGATGAATTTATGTTTTGGTGAATTGCCACTATGTCCTTTGAAGCAAAGCCACATATTAGTAAATTCTGAAGTTGTTCAGCTATGATGTAATGTTACAATTTTGCTTATCAATGGTACATAACTTGATTCAGCTTCCTTTCTGGTTTCTGTGATAAAATACTCTGACAAAAGCCCATCACTGAGGGGAAGTCAAGGCAGTGGGAATTTGAAGTAGCTGCTCATATTGCCTCCACAGTCAAGAGCAGAGAGCAGAGCACTAATGTATGCAGGATGGTACTTAGCTCACTTTCCATACACTCGTGCAATCCAGGATACCCTGCCTAGGGAACGGAGCCACCCACAGGGAGCAGATTTTTCCGATGATCAAGATTATCTCCCTCAGGTCGCCGTAATTTAAGCAATCCCTTATTGAGATGCCTTTCCCAGGGGATTCTAGATTGTGTCAGTTTGACATCAAACACGTACAATGGGTACAATGGAGTCTGCAATGGAGTTTTGTTGCTGGAGATTCTTGTCCCACCAGGTGTCACAGCTGCTTCAGCCCCAAATGAACACATGGATGCTATATTAATTATGAAACTGTTGGCGGATGGCTAGGGCTTCTTACTGGCTAGCTCTGTCTTAATTATTAACCCATTTCTGTTAATCTAAGTATTTCCATGTGCCCTTATCTTACTCGAGAAAGGTCTACCTATCACTCCTTCCTCTGCTCCATGGAGTCTCTTTGCAGTCTCTCTCTGCTTACCTTTCCCAGAATTCCCTTTGTCTCCTAGTCCCGCCTATCTTCCTGCCTCTATTGGCCAAAGAGTGTTTAATTCATCAACCAATTAAAGAAACATATATACAGACAAACATCCCCCATCAGTGTCTAGACATTAGAAAATACCATCTGGTGTTATTGTTTCTGTCTGAAAACCAAGAGCATTACTGGAAATGCCTAGTGTCAATTATACCAAAAGAATGTGACCAGAGGTCAAGGACTTCAGTTTGGCCCAGTGCTTGCCTAGTGTGCAGGAAGCTCTGGGCTGTTTCTAGTATATCATAAAACTTGGTGTGGCAACATATGCCTGTAATTATAGCCCTCTAGAGGCAGAGGCAGGAGGATCAGGAGTTCAAGGTCATCTTCAGCTTTTTAGGCTAGCCTGGGCTACCTAAACATTAGCACCATGGCCAGATTTGTGTTGCTTTTTTTTTTTTTTTTAACTCCCTTTTACCTCCCTCCCTTCCCATCTTTCCTCCCTGCAATTTTATCCCTCCCATCTCATCTTCACCCCTTCCCACTCCTCCTTTCTATTCTCCTTCTCTCCCTTTTCTTCTTTCTTGCATTATGTCAACATTTTCAAATGCAACAGAGTTCTTCTATCTTCAGCCACCTGAAGCCACAAACATCCAGTGTGTATCATGGTGACTCGTCCTTTGTACTTATTGGCTGTCTAGTTGTCCAGGCAAACTGACTTATGCTTTTGTAGTCTGGGGCTCTGGAGTAACTTGACCTAAATCTGGGTGGGAAATGACTGAGGAATTGGGGCAACTAATCCCAGAGTTTATTCCTCCTTGTTCATACCTGGTGCTTATCAGGTGGGCTGTGTCGTTATCCCGTCTTTTTCTTAGCTGGTTGCACCTGTGTCCGTGGAGTTCTGGGTCTGGTGACCTCATCCCTTTTCTCTTAGATGTTGCCCCCTGCTCTGTCTGTTCATGACTTTAGTCAAAATACACTGCAGAGGAGACTCTGAAGATGGACTCAAACCTTAGGGCACACACAGAACTTCCAACAGTAGAATCTCAGTTGTCACATGGTGAGGAGGGGGGCACGGGAGTCTCCAGGACACTCAGTGGGGTTTCACGGACAGCACTCACCACTGATGATGGCAGAGCTTGTGTTCAGGGTTTCAACAAAGGGACATTCCAGCATCAGGGATACTAGCAATTGGAACAAGCTAAAGGTTTGGAATTTCTGTTTGAGCAGATCAAAGTCATGTGTGTTTCAAACAGGGCATTTTATACGCTGAGGTTGAGTGTTCTTAGGGAACAGACTTTGTGTTGGCGGGTCACTGAGGGTTTCCAGAGCAATAGGAGTACTCGACATGCAACACAGGATACAGATGCATCACAATGTACAATACCCCAGTGACCCTCGTGTGAACTGGGGCCTTGGGGTAATGATAACACATCACTGTGGGGTTCTCTATAGTAACGAATGTCCTGCCTTGGAGTGGGATGGTGGTGGTGAGGAGCTGTGTGTGTGTTGAGGCAAGAACACGTGGGGACTCTGTATTATACTCCATTGTGCTATAAACTTAAAATTGCCCTAACAAAAATGTCTGTTAACAAAATGGAATTTATCCTTAGAGAATGGAAGAACTGTTATTAAAGCAAATTTCTCCCAGTCTGTGTGTCACATCTGGCCACTATGTTTGGGAAATTATTGGAAGAATTTGCATAGTAGTCTGACATTGCAACTGGCCTGGCAAAAGTGAAAATATTCTGGAGAGATTTGTTTCTCAATCTGATGATCAGATCAGACCATTAAAACAATGTAGCCCAAAGAAGTGGGACTTTCCCCAGGAGTCTCCTGCAAGGAGAGGAAAAGGCACCAGTTATAGACAGAAACCCAGACACTGGTGGGTAAATGGTGGGCGAGACCACACCTTGACTGGCACTACTTGGATGTGCACCTCCTTGGATCTGTATTTAAATGTTGGTCTCACTTCAGGACCCCCAAGGTGGACTTGAGGGGTTTGATGGATCTTTGTCCTTTAAAGCTTTCCACTGTAGCTATGCTGAATAAATCTCCGTTTTTCACTTCTAATTTTGGTTCTTTGTACTGGGTTACTGAGAATGACTGGTCAGTCCTGATATGGCTGTGACGCCCACATTCAGTAACAACATTACTTTTGAAAACAGCTGACCAGATGGTTAGTTAGGTACACGCACCAGGACCAAAGGCAGAATGGCTCCTGAAGCTGTGCAAATGGCCAGAAAGGGTGACCCTGAGAAAACCAAAAGAATGGAAAACAACCAAACACTCAACCCTCCCTCAACTTTGCAGTCATAAATACAATAAAATCTGGCCAGCAATTCCCGGTTCAAGACATTGCTCATCTGGTAGGAAAATACACAGACACAGGACATGCCAGACAAACACCAAAAGCTAAGGAGGGCCTTGTTAGACTTTGTTTGGTGAGGCCTGAGATTTCTCAAATCACCTGTTTGTTCCTGGGTGACCTGTGGGGTTTGGAGTCAGGATGTAAGTTGATGACTGGTGAGCCCCACACAGACACCTCACTCAGCCCTGCACTCTGCAGTTGGAAAGGGCTCTTGGAAGCCCATCTGGGTCCTTTGCAAACAGCCTCTGCTTGTTTGCTTTTCTAGTGACCTCGTGTTTATTCAAGCCTTTTCTCTTCCTTCTGAGAGAGAAGGCTTAACCTTTTCTTTTCTCTTTTTTGTTATGATCTGCTTTTCTTTATTACCATTGCAGCTGAGAAGAATGAAAACGCTGAAGACAAAATAAAAGAAAGCAGAGCCCAGGAGAAAGCCTGGGGAGGAGGCCACATTCGCCTGTTGGTGTGTCTGGGTGCGGCTGGCAGCACACACATTCCTGGGCAGCTGCGGTGCTTGAAAACACAGGCTGTCATTTCCCCTGCGTGGAGGCATAAACCTCCCAGCAATGTGTGTGGCCTCTGTGAAGACACAGCGTCTGTCCCATTCAGGAACAGCCCTCACTCCACTGGGGCCCCATGGCAGGCAGGATGTTTGCTGTTTAAATAAATAAACTGATCAGAGGCTTGTGGGCTGTGAAGGCTCCCTCCCTCCTTCCCTCCCTCTCTCCCTCCCACAAGGCAGGTCCCGAAGTAGAGAAAGGCCCACCAACAGAAAGGAGCCACCAATGCCACCCACTGCCACCCACTGTGACTCACCCTTCTCCCAGTCCCTGGTCAAACGGTGCCAGCCAGCCAGCAGTTGTGGTCAGTACTGGGCTATTGGAGGCACTGAGTGCGTCACTGGGGTGCTGTGAACAAGGCCTTCCTAGAAATGCCAGGGACAGAGGGGAGAGGGGGCCCCTTCAGGGCCCGGCTGCTTCTTTCTTTTGCCTAGGTGCTTTGTCTCCTTGTCTCCCTTTTCAGGGAGGAAGCTGAGCAGCCAGTCTTGTTTTTTCATTGGCTTCCCTTCCTGACTACCTACTGATGAAGATCTTCTAGGAAACCCAGTGCTTGGAATGCAAGCTTTAGCTCCAAAAGAAGCCTTGCCAGAGATACAAATTCTGACAGCAACCGGCTCAGGGACAGCCTCAACTGCTCACAGTTACCCTGCCTTCCTGGAGTCTCCACTCGCAAAGTTGAGCAGCTAGATCTCACACACACACTTGAGTTCTAAGGGTTCTAGGTGCCAGGGCTTCCTAGAAGCCCGGCGTCTGTCCAGGTACTCACCATCTGCTTACAGAGGGACAGGTGACAGAGGTGGGGAAGCTAACACATTTGATAGGCATTCTCCTCTTACTCCTTTTCTAAAGTTTTCTCTGTCCGCTCTTCAGGGTTGTTGCAGGAACAGCAAAGGGTCTTTGCCACTGATAGATGAGTGTCGCTTGGTGTGCCGGCTCTAATGGGCAATGATGAAAAAGCAGAAAGATGTGGTATCTTAGCTCCACACATGGACCCTAGAAGCTGGCATGTACTAAGAAGGAATGGGAGCTGGGCAGGGTGGTGCACACCTCCAATCCCAGCTCTCAGGAGGCAGAGGCAGGCAGATGTCTGTGTTCCAGGCCAGCATGGTCTACAGAGTGAGTTCCGGAAGAGCCAGATCTACACAGAGAAAACCTGTCTTAAAACCGCTCCCCACCCCCACCCCCGAAAAAAGAATGGATCCCAGAATGGGGGCGTTTACATGATTGCTTCACAGAGCTTATGAGGTTTGGTCCTTGTGATAGTCTCCCTTGGATCAGGAGGCTGCTCAGGGAGCACCTACCCACTGTCCCTGGGAGGGGGGGTCTTTCAGAGGAGGTCAATAGATACAGACATTTCCCATGTCAGACTAAAATCCCTAGGTTCTGTTTAATAAAGAAGAAATGATGTCTGCTGGGGGCAGGGGGTGTCTCTGACTATTCTGGGGACAGGAACGGAAGGGCAGAGAAGGAATGGCCTTGAAGTGGCCTGAATAAAGAATAACAGACACTTATTTGGGGAGCACTCACACAATGATGATTAATAACTGCCACGGTCTTCCGCCCCTGGAGGTGCAGGGTCTGCCATGCAGGCTACTCCAGCCACAACCAAGAGACAGCCTGAGTGAGCCCCTCCTCTTCCTTATAAGGGGTCACCTCCACACACCGAAGCCACACCCTAAGGCCATTACCTCGAGTCTATTGGTGGAACAAGATGCAACTGCATTTCCCCTTTTTGTCTGAATAAGAGGGTTTTAAACCTGATTAAAAAAAAAAAAAAAAAACTATATACAATGATAACAAATATCAAGTATAGTCCAGGAGAAAGAAAGGTAAAAACACACACAAATTTATACCTACAACCAACAAGAGCAACAGTAAGCAAAAACACATAACTAAATGTCCAGGCCAAGGATAATGGCATATAACAGCGATTACTCCAATAGCTGTCCTGTTCTTGAAAATCCAAGTCTTGTACCTAATATGCTACAGCTAAGATAAGAGAGGATATTAGCTGTGACTAACTACCTAGTCTTCAACCTCATCACAGACCTGGGAAGGAAATGTCCCCATAGGCTCACACACTTGAACATCTGGTCCACAGTTGGTTTGAGGAGGTTACCGACGTTTTAGGGATTAAAACCATATTGGAGGAAGTGTGTCACTCTAGGTGACCTCTGAGAGTTCATACCCTCATCCCTACTTCCTGGTCACCTCTTAGCTTCCTGTTCCAGCAGTCTGTTATTTGCCTTCTTCACCATCATTGGATTCTCCCTCTGGAACTGCACGTTCCCAAATAAACTCTGTCTTCCACAGAGTTGCTTTTGGTCACGGTGTTTTATCACAGCAACAAAAAGTAACTGATACACCAACCAGCCCGTAAGATTTATGGCCCTTGGACAGCATCCCCAGCTGACTATGCATTTATTTCCTCATCATTTCAGGTTTATTCTAAACAGCTTAGGGGGCTGTCTTAGACCCCAGAGGGAGGCTAAGTTCCCTGGGCTTTCTGCAGTTAGATTCCTTGGGGCTCTGGGCTGCTGAGCTCTGAGCTTGCTGTGGTCTCTTCACCTGTGGCAGGAGGATGAGCTAGCTGTCCCGTCGGCTTCAGTGACCTACACAGGGCTCTCTCTCCCCTGAGCATGTCGCAGAGAGACCAGCTCTGACCATTGCAGGCCAGTGCAGCCCCCTCCCAGCTCCCAGCACTCACCACCACCTGGAATGATAGACTATATCTTTCTTCCCTTCTTTCTGAATCCCCACTGGATGTATGCTTAGCATGGGAAAGCCATGTGTCCTGGACATACTGCAGGCCTCCAGCACTCATTCCTTCTTCCCCAGTGCCCTGGGGCTCACGCCCAGAGGGGTCACCTGCTTGGGCTGCAGCCTTTATAACAGTTATTAGCCCAAATGTGTATTCTTGAGATTGTGTTGAGTAGTCTCCGGCTGTGGTGGTTTGAGTGAGAAATGTCCCCCATAGGAACATGCGTTTGAACACTCCTGTCTGTGGCAGTATTTGGGGATGCCATGGGACCTTTGGGAGGTGGATCCATGTGATGGGCAGCGCTGGGGTGGGGTCTTTGAGGCTCTAAGCCTGGCCCTACTTCCAGTTTCCTCTCCTTGCTTTGTTCGCAATTGAAGAGGTGACGTCTTAGCTCTGTGCTTCTTGCTGCCCTGTCATGCACTCTTATCTCCCTGGCACTATAAGCCAAAAATAAACTGTTTTACACGTTGCCTTCGGTCACAGTATTTTGTCCTAGCAACAAACACACCTTCTGGTGCAAAAAAGGAGATGGGCAAAGCGAGTGAGGGGAGTGGCAGCATAAGGAGAGACGGCAGCTACAGCAAGCTTTTCTTAAAAAGAGAAAAATCAAGAGATTTAGCTCCACAAACTTGGATAAGCTGTGAAAATAAGGCTTAGCTCCCAAAGGAAGAAACGCTCTTTGGTGTCTAGTGTTGTCAGAGTGGCCGAGCTCATGTAACCTCCACAACAAGCATGCTTTTGATACCGTTTGAACTTTAGAGCTAGAGCATACAGTGGGCGCAGAAGGCTAATACATTGTATGCTCCGGCGCTTACGTTGCTTACCCTGATGAAGTCTTGCCCAAAAGCCCACACACAGGATTTCTGTCAAGAACTAAAAAAGAAGTTGCCCTGTGCTGAGGCGGAGCTGGTTCACTAAAACGTACGTGGCTTTGCCATACAGTCACCACAGTCCTGCAACGAAGATCACCCCTTGCCCCAACACACACAAACCTACTTACTACAGTTGCTTGGAAGGGCTTTGAGGAAGATGTTCTGAGTTGTCTGCCTCCTGAAGGCCAAGAAGCAAGAGGGCCAGCCGGGAACATCATGCCAGCTATTCCGTTGTCCAGCTCTTCTCAATAAAACATCATGCAATGACTTTATCAATGGTTTAATCTGCTGATTAGATTAGAGGCCTTGGGATCCAGTCACTTCCTAATGCCTGTTGTCTGGCACCTACACCATCAGCGTGTGAACCTTTGGAGGCCATTTCAAATTCGGACCAGAACTGTATGTGGTTAAGTTAGCAGATAAAAGCCCTAAGAAGAGTAATAGTATAGCCATGTAACCAACACACAGAGTATAGTCAGCTTAATGGGATTCAGAAACAAATCTCTGGGCAGGTCTGTGGAGGAGTTTCCAGATTGGATTAATTAAGGTGGGAAGACACCCCCCCCCCATGATAGCTTGTCAGCTTGACACGCTGAAACCTACGCTGAGGGATTGCCTCCATCAAACTGACCTGCAGGAAAGCCTATGGGGCATTCTCTTTATTGATGATTGACATGGACAGAGACAGAGAGGCCGACAGGCAGGCAGACAGACAGACAGACAGACACACACACACACACACACAAATAAATAAAGCCATTTCTCTTCTTTTGCCGTATGGGCTCATTAGGCTTGTCCGTAAGTGCCTTTACCTGCTAAACCATCTCAATGCCTCCTGTCAGTTACTCAAATATTTAATTTTTTTGTTTTACTTTTTTGTTTGTTGGATATGGGCATACAGATGTGTAGTAAGCAGTCAGGTCTACGTTGGGTGTCTGTCTCATAGCTCTGCCTTATGTTCTGCGATAGCATGTCTATCTGAAACCAACAGTCACTGACTGATTGGCTAGACCTGATGGTAAGTGAGCCCCGGACACCCCTGACTCTGTCTCTCTGCCCTACTATACTGTGTTATAGCGGCAGAAAACGGACAAATACATTTGGTCACATTTATTTATAATGTCTTCACATGTTCATGAAGAACAGATTGTCTTAAATATTAGAACTAAAAGAGCCACAGTGAGCAAGATCTGGCTTTCAGGGTCAACACGGGACCTCTGGGTCCGGGCACCTCAGCTCTCCTTGCGTATGGGCCAAACCCAGTGTGTTTTCAGCAGTGGAATGGTGAGGGGAACACAGAACAGGCAGAGGAACTGACACACCTTCAGAGAGGTGGGCTGAATTTCCTCATCAGCACCTGCCAGCAGCGAGCGAGTGATCTCCTCAGCAAGCAGCCGCTGGGCTGATCACACAGCTGGACCTCAGTTCTCCGAAGGAGCCAATCAGAAGACGTCTTTGTCCCTTTAGCAGCCTTTGAAGTCACATTAGCCACCATTTCAATCTGTTAGGACATTTTGTAAAACAAGGCAGTTCTGAGCGTCCCTTATGCCATTAGTTTATCTTCAGAGGACCAGGAGTGACAAGAAAGACCTTCTCCCTGGGGGTATGGACAGTGGCTCTCTGCCATCATCACTTGCTTGACAGAGAGCTGAGGAGTGTGAACGGACTGGGAGGCCTATAATTCCTAAATCACGTTGCCTTCACCGCGCTCACCCATCGATGGCCGGAGACAATTGCTCTACACTTTTTTTTTTTTTTTTTGATGGACTTTTAATTTCATAAATATTTCTTCAATCAGATTTAGTCTTCTGGGAAGAACTGCAGCCTCTTGGCAACGAAATAAAGACAAAGTATCCTTGGCTACATCCCTCTAACTGTGCTGTCAAAAGTGGTGAGGAAAAGAAAAATCACAAAAGCAACCATTAGGCTCATTCCACGCACACAATACGATGCAAACAGAATGTGTCCAATAGCCCGATTTCTTCTTCTTTTTTGTTTTCCTGGGTCTTTTTGTACCTGTCGCTCAGATAAATTAAAGAACTTCTCTGATCTAATTAAACAGTTTTTAGTAAATGGTTCTGGAAATTTATTGCTTCAACTTTACTGTCTGCAGGCTCAACCTCTGTAAGGAATTGTCTTTTCGGAGAATCGAATGTAAAGTGTATTGTCCTGAAATTGCCGAGCGACAGTGTATTATTTGGGTGCCTGGAGCCTCTTTAGAACTTTCTTCACGTTTTCATCTTAAACAGTGTGTTAAATCTGGATCAACTGCCATCTACTGCATATAATAGTGAGTCATTAGGAATTGGTTTAATACTTTGTCCATTTAGCAGAATAATAATAGGTCCTCCTCTACGGTCTATATCCCTGGCCATAGGTTCTTGTTGCACAATAGTGTCGTGTGTGTGTGTGTGTGTGTGTGTGTGTGTGTGTGTGTGTGTGTGTGTGTTTTCTTGTGGAGAAGACCTTAGATCTAATGAGAAAGTGTTTGGTTACTCCCATAATGTCCATGCCACTATTGCATCAGTGGGCATATCGTGCCAGGCCATTATTGTAGCTTATAGAATACACAGCTAGATGATATTTATGGATACTTTTCTTCTCCAGTAGGTGTACATAGCACCTTGAAAGCTAGCCTGTAGAGAGGAAGCTTCCGGGTAAATTCCAACATTCATTTCTCCATGCTCTATGACTCAAGGCGATAGAGTCTTATTGTGAAGTTCTGGAGGGCAACCAAGAGCAATGTCAATAGTCCATAATGCTTGACCAACAACAAATCAAGAGGAGCCCTATTTCTGGTACTGAACACTTTATTTGTCAGTCTGTGATATGTAGTAGGGGCATTGTTGGCCCATAAGTTAACTCATTTAAACTCTTTTTATACATGCATATGTTTGTATTTTAGAAAACGTCTGCAGTGTATTTTTATTTGACTTTTTCAGGGGATCTTTAGTGCTATGGTGCCACACCACTGGCCAAGGCGCGGAGAATGAGCTGCAGAGTTGCTCAGGCCGAAACAGAACACCTATGTAACACTCTCTCCCCACAAGGCTCGGGGATCATTGTAGAAGAGGAGCCAGAAATGCTGTATGGGTCAGAAGCAGTGGGTGACTATAGTAAAGCAGTGTTTTCCAGTCATAACAGAACTGCTGCACGTGTGAACTCCACAGTGGCCGTGACACATTCACAAGACCTGTGCAAGCTCAAGCCAGAGAAAGAAAATCTCAGCACAGGTAGGGGTGGTGGGCAGTCGTGAATCCCACCCCTAGCTGAAAAGTTATTGGTAATGTGTGGCTCCCAGGAAAGGGAGTGTGGCTCCTGGTAGGTCAAACACGTTCATTAGATTGTCACACACCCAAGAGCATACAGGCAGCACCAACTGGATTTGATAGCTACAGAAGAAACTGAGGACACAAAGTTGGGTGGGTATGGAATAGGGCTGGATCTGGGAGGACTTGGGGAAGGGTATGAAAATGATCAAAATACGGTGTATGAAATTCTAAAAAAAAAATTAATTAAAATATATTTTAAAACCTGGATCAAACCTGTTTTTCTTTCCCCTTCAGTCATATTGTTGCACCTTATTTTGGATTTACATTTCTTTCTATGATATTTGGAGATGACATTGGGGTTGGGGGGATAACTTGGCAGTTAAGAGCACTAGCTGCTCTTGCAGAGGACAAAAGTTCAGCAACCACAATAGGTGGCTCGCAACTGCCCGTAACCAGGGAGATCCAACGTCCTCTTCTAGCCTCCAAGGATACTTTCACTCACATGCACACATACACTCTCTCTCACACATATACATGTAACTAAAAAGAAAGAAAGAAAGAAACATGAAAGTAACAAAGATGACATTCTTCCTCACAGATGAGAATTTCTAAATACAATATTTTCTTAAAGGACAATGTCCTGAACAGAATTAATTAACCCAAAACTCAGCTATATACTGATTATTAAGAGTATAGCCAACATAATTCATTAAAGTTTGTGTTCAATATTATCAATGCTTCTATTCAAAAGTAATTCTCTGTTTAATTATAATATTATATGTTGATTGCTATTTTCTTTTATATAGCTGAATTTTTAGTAAGAGACCTTTTAAAAAAGGAAACGACATTCTAGAGTTACTTATTAAAAAGGTTGGCTTGATATTAGTACGAATAACATCAACTTGCTAGTTTAACGACTTTAGCTAGTTATTTCAATTATATCTAGTTATCGTTTTTTGCTCAAAATGGTCTAAATTTATTTTTACATGAACTGGTTGGTAGAATTCAACATGATACTGGGTATTTTATGCTATGCAGATGACAGTGTCTTTGTGGTCTCCCTTCAACAATGTTACTGTGGCGTAGCAGCAAAGTATTACAGTGCAGGGCATACAAGTTTTTGTGTCCCAGTACCTCTGTTTTTATGAAATTGAAGTAGGGCTACAATTGGCTATGGGCCACTGTTTGTTGATCGGTCAATAGGAAAAGATAGTATCATAAACACAGGGAACTTCCTAAGTTAATATCCAATTTAAGAGTAGTTTGGGTCAAAGATTTGGAATATTTGCATTTTGAGCCTGTAGAATGGGCAGTGTTTGAAAGCAAGATGGAAACCCTAGAAGTTTTGTGGGGAGAAGGTTCAGAGGTTAAGAGGTTACTACTCTTACACATGACTCAGGTTGGGTTCCCAGTACCATATGGTGGGTGCCAGTTCCAGGGGATTCTACTGCCCTCTTCTGACCTCCTTAGCATCCTGAACAAACATGTTGTACATATACTCATGTACATACACATAAGATGTTTTGTTTGTTGTTTGTTTGTTTGTTTTTAAAGACAGGGTTTCCTCTGTGTAGCCCTGTCTGTCCTGGAGCTCTCTGTAGAACAGGTTGGTCTCAAACTCAGAGATCCACCTGCCTCTGCCTCCCAAGTCCTGGGATAAAAGGCATGTGCCTCCGTGCCCGGCTATATAAGTTTTAGATGGAAAAAGATAGCACACAAACATTAACAAGATGACAAGACCAGAGGAAAAATATCACTGACATTGAGAAGCTCTTCCAGTGTAGGAGAGTGAATGATTGCCTGAAGTCAAAACAAAAATGAATATCAAACATTTGAGCATGAGTTCTTTGTGAACAGCAGTTCGTAAGTCGTCAATTAGAAAGCAAAGATCCGATGGCTTGCTGAGTAGGTTGTGGTAACAGTAAAATGATAGTATATAATTCCTGTGAAGTGACTTGGTGGTGAGAATCTGAACAACCGAAAGAAAGACTCCAGTGCTGCCTAAGACTAAAAAAAAAAAAAAAAAAAAAAAAAAATGGCAAATTTGAAATGAATTGTTGTAGATTATTATTTTAAGATGTGTTACAGTTGTTCATGCTGTGGAATATTTGTTTAGCAATGCAAAGATGTGTTGCATTCTTTTATGTTGCATTTGTTTAACTCCGTGAAGCTGTGTTACTTTGCCTGTCTAAAACACCTGATTGGTCTAATAAAGAGCTGAATGGCCAATAGCGAGGCAGGAGAAAGGACAGGCGGGGCTGGCAGGCAGAGAGAATAGACATAAGAGGGGGACCAAGGGAGGAGAAAAGGAGGAGGACTCCGGGGGCCAACCAGCTAAAGAGCCAGACACAGAGTCGGAGTGACAGATTACAGAAGAAAGAGAAGATAAAAGCCCAGAGGCACAGGATAAGTAGGATAATTATAGTTGAGAAAAGCTGGCTAGAAACAAGCCAAGCTGAGGCTGGGCGTGTATAATTAAGAATAAGCTTCTGTGAGTGATTTATTTGGGAACTGGGTGGCGAGTCCCCAGAGAACAAAGACACCAACAACAGTAAACTAACTATAAATTAAAGGGACAAGACACGTTGTATCAAAACTTAAGAGGTACAGGCAAAGCTGTACTCTTAGGAAACTTACAGTCTTAAAAACATTTTTTGTCAGGCTGGAGAGAAGGCTCAACCGTTAAACGCTAGGCTCACAACCAAAATAATAATAATAATAACAATAATAATAATAACAACAACAATAAAAGTCTTCTAAGCCAGGTTTGGTGGCATAAGGCTTTAATCCCAACCCCAGCGCTTGGGAGGCAGAGGCAGGTGGATCTCTGTGAATTAGAGGCCAATCTGGTCTACACAGTGAGGTCCAGATCAAACCGTCCCTGTGCGAATTGAATGCAGCCATGTGAAAATAACAAAATTTTGTCACTATGGGTGCCTCTGGGTGTGGACAAAAGGCCTAGAAGCTTGCTTCTCTCGGCATCTTTGGGAAGGCGTTCCTTTCTCTGTCTACCCCCTTCTCAGACCTCCACCGTGACTCCACGCCCAGAACTGGAATAAGGGAGTTCCAGGATTTGTATAGTATATTTTAATCTCATCTGTTATGACAGTATTTTGCAACAGCCTTTGACATGGTAGGGCTTCTGAGGGGATGATATTCAGGCAAGGCTTTGACCTAGCTGCTCGGGGTCCACTGCCTCTCCTGCCTCTCAGATGAGCCCAGGAATGGCTCAGTTCTCTGCTGTCCTCTCCAGATCAGGCTGTCCCTTCTAAGAGGCTGGATTAGCCCCACTCCAGAAGAGGCCAAAGAGAGTTCTGGCTATCTTTTATATATATTTCCCCCCTGAGTTTTTTTGGGAAATATTCACCATGGGAGCATCAGAAAGACAACTCCAGAGCGTCACAGGGCTTAGCTCTCCGTGTGGCCTCACTCCCTCCTGGCTGTGGTCCCCAGCAGGCTTGTGAGGTCTGGCGATTTAGAGCCCATCAGAAATCCAAAACCTGTAAACACAGGGACAGCAGTCAGCAGAGCGACGCGAGAAACTTGAAAATGAACAACAAATGTAGGAAGAGGAAGGCCAGACCTGCTGGACTGGTGCTTCTCATGACTGTGGAGAGGGGTTCAATCCCGCTCTGAAACCATATGGCATCCTGAACATGAGCCGGGGACAGGCTGGGAGGTACTTGGCGGCTGACCATGGAAACATAAACGCAAGGCATTTTGTTTCCTTGTGTGCGCTTTTTTCCTTTTAAATATTTACTTTTTGCATTTTGCCAGGACAGAGTTTCCATCCCATATGCAGAACAGGCTGTTTTTGCAAATGGTGGGGGGGGGGGAGCAGGGGTAGGAAAGAGGCAGCTTGTCTCCAAGGACTTGTAATAGGATTCTATCTCATGCAAGGGCTGTGTCGCCCCCTTCCCAGGGCAGTGCTGAGCAGAGACTTGCTGTATGCCTGGTGTATGGGTCTGGTGGGTTCTGGAACAAAGGGTGAGTGTTAATGCTCTCCACTCATGCTCTTCTTTTCCCAGGAGCCCATACCACATCCACAGATCATCCAGGGAGAAAGTCAACAAGCTGGTAGAAAATGCATAAGCATTCAGTGGGTAATCCCCTACTCTCCAAATTTCCCATTAGGGCTGAGGCCGCAGATGGTGAGCAAACCATACCAATGGGGACAGCCTCTCTGGCCTGGATGCTGCAGATGGGTCATTGTTTCCAAAATCTCCAGTGAGAGGTAGGTATGGGGAGAAAGGTGGCCAGGAGCTTGGATGTCAGAGGGGTAGAAGCTAAAGGAGAAAATTGTGGGTTTTTTTTTTTTTTTTTTTTTTTTTTGCCAATTCCAAAATGAAATGGAAATGTACCATATAAAAGTAAATAAGTTAGTCCTGGGCCATGAGCCATGTTTGAACCAAAATAATATAAGCAATCAAATGCTCACTGTCTTTGGCCGGGCCTTCCAAACACATTACTTAAGAGAAGATGAAGTTTTGTCATGAAGGAGGGTAGTTACACAATGCTGGCCACGTGGTTAGAAGGCAGGCTTAGAGCTGGCAAAAACAGACGTCCTGAACTAAAAGAATTTAGTGCTGGCTGGCATTTCCCCCTCCATTGATTACGAGGGATGAGGGCTGGAAGAAGCCCCACCACATTATCAGGTCATCTATGAGCCCTTCCATTTGTTCAGTATGCAACCAGAGGAGAGACAGACGCTAGAGGGGAGTGTACTGTACGTGTGCACATCTAGACAGATGCGTGGCCTCCATCTGAGACTGACTCACTAGGTGTGAGGCAAACCCAGGGTGTCTCTGACAAGTTTCTCGGAGATGCTGATGCTGGTCTGTGGACCACACCTGAGTTGTGCTGTTCTCACTGCCTGCCTAGCATTCTTGTTACACCACTTAACTGGAGTGGCTGAACTCTAGTATTTATTATTACTCTGTGTGTGTGTGTGTGTGTGTGTGTGTGTGTGTGTGTGTGTGTGTGTGTGTGTGTTATGTGTGTGTGTGCATGCGTGTGTACACGTGTGGAGGCATGCATGTACATAGTATATATACATGTGGAGGGTAGAGATTAATACTGGCTGTCTCTACTTATTACCTCTATTTTTTGGGTCAGGGTCTCTCACTAACCTTAGTGTCAGCTACACTGAATGGCTGCTGAGCTACCGTGCTTGTCTCTGTCTCTCTGGGATTGTAGACACACGCTGCCCAGCCAGGCTCGTATGTGGGGTGCTGCAGATCCAAACTCAGATCCGTATGTTTGTACATCAGTTAGTTTACCTACGGTCTTAGTTAGGGTTGCTGTTGCTGCGATGAAGCACCATGGCCAGAGCAACTGGAGGAGGAAAGGGTTTATTTCGCTCATACCTCCATGTAGCAGTCAGGAACTCACACAGGGCAGGAACCTGGAGGCAGGAGTTGATGCAGCTGCCATGGAGATGTGCTGCTCAGCCAGCTTTCATGTAGAACCCAGGACTTCCAGCCCTGAGAGGGTCCCACCCAAAATGGGCTGGGCCCTACCCCAGGAATCACTAATTGAGAAAATGCTCTACAGTCCAGTCTAGCGGAGGCATTTTCTCAGCCGAGGCTTCCTCCTCTCTGATGACTAGTTTCTGCCGAGTTGACTTAAAACTAGCCAGTAGACCTAGTTAGCCATTTCCCCCAGCTGCTAGAGAAGCTGGATTCTCCAGACTCCAAACCACAGTGTTTTCTCTGCCAATCACATCACCTAAGACCCGGCTTGACCTCAGAATCCCTCCTGGCACCGTCCTGTCAGCAGCCACCATAAACAACTAGAACCCGGTGAAGCTTGTCATCTTCAAACTGGTAGAACTGAAAAAAAAAAAAAAAATCAAAAACAAAACAAAACAAAACAAAACAAAAAAAACCTATGTTTGATCACAGATGGAGAACTGGCTGTGGATTTTATCTGAGTTTCCTTCCTGTACTGAGAGGCCTGGATGAAGATAGCAGTTCCCAGTGGAACAATCCTTAGATGCATCATCTAATCTGCCTGGCTTGCCATAGCAAAATGACATGGGATGGATGGCTTAAATTAAAAAAAAAAAAAAAGTATTTCCCACAGTTTTAGAATTTGGGAGGTCCAAGGTCAAGGTTCCGGCCAATGTCTAGGTGCTGGACCATGATCTTCCTGGAGAGAGCCTTCTCCGTCCGTCGTGGCTTGTAGATGTCTGGCTTCCCACCGTGTTGGTCTAGAGACTGGAAGTCCGAGTCCGACCTGACCACAGATTTAGTTTTCCTGTTCTTCTGGGTGTGCAGGTGAGCTGCTTTTCACTGTGTCTGCCTGGTCATCTGTGAGTGGCAAACTTCCGTGCCTTTACATGGAAGGACACTAATCCCATCATGGGACCCCCCTCCTGTGATCTCACCTAAACCTACTCCCTACGTTCAAATATTACCACGCAGTCAGTTAGGGCTTCAAGATACAAATGGGGTAGGGAATAAGTTATCTCATCACAGGTACAAGTAGCATGTTGGCTTTCGTTTTTTATTTTTAACATAGGGTTTCTCTGTGTAACTGTCCTGGAACTTGCTCTGTAGACCAAGCTGGCCTTGAACTCAGAGATCTGCCTGCCTCTGCCTCCCGAGTGCTGGGGTTAAAGGCTCGCTTGTTTGGCCTCTCCGAAGGAGAGTCTGACTGGTTCTGCACTGGTGTTCTGCTTTGTTTGTGGCTTACGTGCTTGATGCTCAGGCTCATTGGGGTGGAAGACCTAGGTTCACTGACGACTCCCCGCGTTGGTCAGTGAGAGAGCTGCTCAGGCCTCCAGCCTGCAGTGCCACTGCCCATCTCTGTAACAACTTGTTCCAGAACTCGGGGCTTTATTAGAATACCCAAAACCTAGCACCAGGAGCCAGGCTCGCAGTAGGCACATAATCAGTGTTTACTGAGGGTCTTGCCTGGGGCCCCTTTTGATTTTCTTTGAAATGTTCGGGTCATCTTTGGGGAGCTCTGGAAGGGGTTGTGTGACATGATTTAGGGGAGAGCAATCCAGCTGCTTTGTTTTCACTGACCAGCAGGCTTCAACAACAGTAGGGACATTTACATTTCCCTCATCTCTCTGAGCAGCAGAAAGCAAAACAACTTGCTCTGTGACCAGAAAATGAATATAAAGAAGCACAAAGAGCAGAACTGGTCCTTTGAGCCCTCAGGCCAGCTGCTTCCTTTATCCCACACTGACGGCAGGGAATGAAAGGAGCCAGTCAGAAGTCCTCGGGGACCTTACAACCCAGAGGGAAGTGGGACGGACACCTTTCTTCCTCCTTTTAATCCCACACAGGGCAAGGAAGTCAGGAAAGGGAAGGTGGTGTGGGTCTTAAAGAGATGAGACAAAAAGTATTAGGAATGGCGTGGAAGAAGGAGGAGAATTCCTGGACAAGTCGTGAGACGTCGCCACCCACCTGCCAGAACAAGGACAGACTCAAAAGCTGGTGACAAGGGGGACAAGCTGGTTTCTCCTCACAGGTTCTCAGTGGGTGTGGAGTGGCACGGGGGTTTCCAGGCTTGGACACAGTTCAGTTTGTACATTTTTTTGACTTTACAATTGCACAAGATGGAGCCATATTCTGTAGAACCACACCTTGACTTTTCAGTTTAATTCATTTTTGAGACTGGTAGCCCAGTCTAAAGCTTGAGCTCGCTGTTGAAGGATAACGTTGAACTTCTGATCTCCCTGCCTTTACCTCTTGAGTGCTGGGGTCAACATACCCATTTTATGCAGTTCTTTGGGTCAAACACAGAACGTCCTACATACTAGGGACATGCTCTACCAATAGGAGCTACACCTTCAACCCTGATTTCATTTATTTGTTTATTTAGCTACAGTGTCTCATTATGTAGCCCTGGCTATGTAGAGCCGGCTGGAGTTGAACTCGCCGAGATCACCTGCCTCTGCCTTCTGAGTGCTGGGATTAAAGGCAAGCACTACCACTCGTGGCCCAACCCTGACTAGTAGCATGTGAACCAGCAAGCTGCAAGCATCCAGCCAGCCACGGGGACATAGAGGGAAGTGGCCTGTGGTGTGCTGTGCTGCTACTCATATGCTGAGTTAGGTGACCACTGCTGCATTTTATTTCCTCTCTGTAGTACATGCTGCTTCTCTGTGTCCTTACCAATGCTTGGTGTTTCAGAGGAGATCATTGTTTGTCTTTCTATTTTCTGACTAGCTAACCTAAAAGGTGCCAAGTGGTTTGTCAAGACTCCTGTGGCTTTGACTTGTATTTCCATAAAAATTTTGTACTGAGAATCTTCTCTTGTGTTTGTCAGCCATTTGCACATTAACTTTGAAAGAATGTCCATTCAAGTCTTTTGTGTATGAAGATTCCTCAAAAAAGCCAAGCCTGGGATTACCATATAATCCAGGAACATAAGAAGACCTTAGTTCAGCCCCTAGAACCAACACAAAAAGGTTGGGTATGGTGGCATCCGGCTCAGAATCTCGGACCTGGGGAGGCAGAGACAATCAGTTCCCTGGGCACCTGGGCCAGCCAGCTTAGCCTAAAACCAACGACAGGCCTTGTTTTATAGTGAGTTCCTGAGGAAGCACACTGAAGGTTGTCCTCTGCTCTCATTACTCCCATATACATATATATGGGTACATATATGTGCAGATATACCCCCACACATATGTACCTGAACACACATACATGCACACATTAAATTATTTAATTGACAGATTAAAAATGACTTAATGGACAAAAGTTTCATGAGAACTTGAATTCTGAGGGTCACGCACAGCATAGTGAATCTGGAGACTCATGCTTCATGACTGCACGTAAGTTAAGAATGGAAATGTCCGTCAACAGGCCATAACTGGAAGGAATGTTAGTCCTTATGCACTGCAATTTCTGCATGTTTCATGGCAGCAAAACTATACCCAGGAAGTCAGTCATCCATCCAAGACGACTCAGGGCTGTGTTTAGAACCCACAATTAAGTTCTAAATACAACAGTTGTATTAAAAGACTTAATACAACTGTGATGGATTTTACTGTGGGACATAATTGCACATAGAAATGATAGATGCAGGTCACCTGTGGTCAAAATATGTGAATTAATGGTAAAAATAACCTTGAGCATTTAAAGTAGCAGGTCTGTGGATGTAAATATTTTCACGCAGGATGAGCAGAGATGTAGATGACTATTTGTGGTATGGGATAAACAGAGGCCACCCAAGGAGAGTAAGCAAAGGCTATTTATTTAAAGCTTGCTACAGTGGGAGCAGACCACCGGGGCTTGCATTTGGCAGCTACTCAAAGGCCAGCAGAGGAATGGAGAAAGTTTACAGTGGAAAGGGGAAGGTTCCAGGTGCTCTCTGAGGACACACTGCTGGTGAGGCTGTAGACAGCTAAGAAGCTACACACGCTGATGGATCAGAAGCATGCTTTCTCTAGTAACTCCTAAACTGGAAGTGGAAACAAAATCAGGAAACTTGTAATCCAAACCCAGCAGATTTGGAGCCCATTTTACCACTGAGGCTGTGTGTTCGCTTCCTGGATGGGTTGCTGGTCTGATCTCCCACAAGTCTGTCTTGAAGAAGGCTGGCTTCCCGGGATGGCTTCTGCAGGTCATAGGTTGGCATCCTGGGACAGTTGCTGCAAACTGGATTTGGCCTCTGTGCTTATACCTAGGGAATCTGCCTAGTTCTCCCCTTCCCTTGTTCCTTACAAATTCTAAGGCCCAGAGAGGAATGCAGGTCCCCACCTTCTGAGACAGATCCTCTGTGGTGATCAGTATCTCCACAGCCTCTCTAAGCCCCTGCTGTCCTCTCGATTTAAAAAGGTGTGTGTGGAAAGCCTCTCTATCCTCTAATGTCTTCCTCGATTTCTTAAAGTGTTTGTTTGTAGAGGTCTTTCATGTACTTGGTTGGGCTTCACTCCCAAGTATTTTATTTTATTTATTTTTGTGGCTGCTGTGAATGACATTCTCTCCCCCCCCCCAGTTTCTTTTTCATTATGTTTGACATTGGTATATAAAAAGCTGCTGACTTTGGGTGTTAATGGTGTCCTCCCACTTTGCTGATGGGGTCACCAGGGTCTACTGCACAGGACGTGTGTCATCTGCAAATAGGGGCGTTTGACTTCTTTCTTGTTTGTATCACTCTTGCCTGCTTCCCTTGCCTTATTGTTCTTGCTAAGACTTCAATCTCTACACTGCATAGGAGTGGAGAGAGTGCTCATGCTTGTCCTGTTGCCGATCTTAGTGAGAACGCTTTGACTGTTTTTCCATTTAGCACGTGTTGCTGTACATAGATAGCCTTTATTATGCTGAAGTGTGCTCCCTCCATCCCTTGCCCCTCCATGACTTTTAAGAGGTGTGCCTGGTCTGGCCCTCTCAGATGGACCATGTGGGCCATGCTCAGGCTGGTATCCCCACTTCCCCTTTGTCCTGGGTTCCCTGCCCTTCCCGGGATGTTCCCATTCTCATCTCCAAACCATGCTTAGAATTCCATGTTTCAATGCAGAACCTGTCTCTTGTAGGCAGCTTCTCCTCACAGCTCTGCATGTGAGGCCACAGGTCAATGTTGGGTGTCTTCATCAATTGATAACCTTAATTTTTCAGAAAGGCTCTCTCACTGAACCTGGAGCTCTCCATTTTCACTAGGGTGATTAGGCTGTCTCTAATGATAACAGGAGGTAGAAACTGGTCAGGGTGCTTTGGGATAGAGGACCCTGGACATGAACTTGGTTTTCTTGGCTGAAAATCAGAAATGTCTTTCACCCTGTTGGAGGTTCTGACCTCTTTAAACAAGGTGCCTTCAGTTCTGCTCTGGCCAGAGGCCAGGGATGCCAGAAGAAATCTTGATTTCCTGTTATGGATCTTCTAACTGAACACTTCTACTTGGAATACCCGAGGATAGGATTAGAGCTGAGTGGGTACACCCAGCAGCCCCTGGTTGGTCCATTTGCCCCCACCCCCAGTTTCTGCCCCCAGGCTAGCACTGGATGGTCCCCCTGCTGTAGAGGGACTGTACATTTTTCCTTTAAGCTCTCACCAGCCTTCTTGTTGTCCATGGGTTTCATTATTTGAAATCACGAGACGAAAACCTGGAGAACTCTTTGCAGCTTTGAGTGACCGTGAGGGTCTAGAACCCCATCGTGTGCATAGAAGCTAGAGTTCAGCCGTGGGTGTGGCCTCTTAGGCACAGTCCATCTTGACCTTTGAGACGGTCTCTCCTGTGATGCTCCAGCCTTTACTTCCTCAGTGTTGGGACTCAATGTTGGTGCATGCTGACACACTGGGCTTTTTTTACACAGGGCTCTGAGGATCAAATTTGGGTTCTGACAAGCACTTATAAAATGAACCAGACCCTCCTCCCCGGCCTGAGATACCCTTTCATTCAGGAAAAAATAACTCTACTTGCTTGGAACTTATTATCCTGAGTTTGCTTGGCCTCTTAGACCCAGTGCATCAGGGCAAAGAGGGCTGGGGAACAGCCTCAAGAACTAAAACAAGCCACTTTCCTACAGGGCAAAGAATGGTTTCTTATATTGAGAGGAATTTATAGCCATGCTATTTTCCCTTCCTTCCTTCCTTCCTCCCTTCCTTCCTTCCTTCTTCTCTTCCTCCTTTTTCTTCGTCTTATTATTATTTTTATTCTTCTTCTTCTCCTCCTCTTTCTCCTCCTTCTTTTTCAGTTTCTTCCTTATGCAATAAAGGAGACCAACTCAGTGGCAAGCCCCTCTGTCTGATGGAAGTCCATCTCTAGGAAAGGGATCCTGCTTCGAGGAACACATAAGCAAAACAGAATACAACACATGCCACCCACAGTCACCTCTGGCTGGCAGGACCCTTTTCAGGCTCGGTCCATCTGCACTGTGATAAGAGCAAAGTGATGTCAGCCTAATTAGCCAGGCTAATGTCTGGCTTCCTGGAGAGGGCTTTTGTGAAATAATTGGCTGCCTTGGGGTTAAAATGCAGTAATTACAGGTTATTTTTTTTTTTTTAACTGAATGATATAAACAGCTATTGAATTCTTCAAGCTCCCGAGCCAATCATGGGACAGACTTCTCTTTGTATCGCAGAACTTTCTGACAGGTGATTTCAATATCATGTAGCTATTTATTTATTCTGGTTTGGGGACATAAACACAAACATCTCGGGCTACACTTTTACACATTCTCCAACAGAGTGAGAGCCAGGGAGAAGAGTTGCTTCAAACAGCAAAAACATTCAGCAGATAATTCTGGTTAAGACAGAAATTCCATCAAGTTTTAAGACCAACAGAACCAAGTGATCCATGCAGTCCAGCTTCCAGACATTAGCAGGGTTCTATACATGCTGTGATGGGAATGGTTGATCTGACAGGAGACAAAGCAGCTGGGGTGGGGACCTCAGGTAGAAAGCAGAGAATATTCTAGAAATGAAATAAGCATGGTTGAGAGGACTTTCTGCCTTCCTGTCACTGCCTCCCCAGAGCAGTCTGAATAGCCTTGTCATCTCCGAGGAGGAACGCTGTTCATAGTCCAAGACCACCAGCAGCAGCCTGGTGACAACACTTGGGGTGTAGCTTCAGGCCCCGCTGCCCCCTCTTAGCCATGCCCAGCATTCAGCTAAATCTCCAGGAGGTTCCTGTACATATTCCAGCTGGTTTCAGCTACCCAGTGTTGGGGTTTGCTCCAGACAGCAGTGGCTCATTCTGTGTGAGGACCATGAAGAACACCTCAATAGAAGGTCAAAAAGTTCAGGCGTAAGCACCGGGGCCAGAGCCTGACAGTCCTGACATGGAGACTTCAGTGCGTTACCCCTGGAAACCTGAACGTATTTCTTCTCAGAGTATCTGGACAAGGAGCCAGGTCCTCTCTGTCCGCACAGCATGACACCATAGAGAAACTGCTATCTGAGTGTGTGAATGAGGCATACCATCGCTACTCTTTCCCAAACAAGACTCTTTTTTTTTCCTCTTGGGAAAACATATACTTTTGGGACCCACCACACACATGAAAATCTGTCTCAGTTCTCTCATGCACCTCACCGCAGTGATTAGGAAGCCTACTCCCCAGGATTGGGTGGAGAACAGGTCAGATTAGTTTTACAGTCTCTTCATCAAATGCGTCTGATGAGGTTCTACTGAGGTGCCCTACAGGAAACTCCGGCTTGTTCCCAGACACTAGCCGGGGACATAGAGGCTGTCTCAGGACGGTGACATGGCACATGGCATACTTAACCATGTAGAGATGCTCTCTGTACCTACATCCTTGTGTTGCGTTGCTTGCAAATGAACACCGATAAAGAGCCCATCCATCCACTATTTGCCTTAGTTCAATGAAAACCAGCCAGGCTGTGATTTGGAGACTGGGTGGTTCGGAGGCCTTTGCAGTAAGAGATGAGGATGGCTGCAGCTAGTGTTGGCTGCACCGTCTCACACACACACACACACACACACACACACACACTGGATGGAGAACTGTTCAGAAGTGGTGTGTCACTAGGACCGAGTTTAGCTTGAGGAGCAAGGGAGTGGGTTTAGACTCCAAGTTGCAAACATACATAGGTGGGGGTGAGGCTCAGTTAGTCAAGTGCTTACTTAGCATACATGAAACTCCGGGTCCCATTCTCAGTACCTTATAAAGTGGGTTTCGTAGCCCATGCCTATAATCCCAGGGGACAGGAGGATCAGATGACCAAGGCCATCCTTGGCTACACAGCAAGTTCAAGACCATCCCAGGATACATGAGACCTCCCCAGTAACAGTGCTCTCGTTGGCTAGATGACACGCAATCAAGTATCACGTTATCTGCTATTGAGAGTTCATTCTCCACATGTTGCCACCCATAACACGGGTGAGAGCCCCTATAAAGTGGCCTATGTACTTGGTACCCTTAATCTGCAGAATCATCCCACGAAGGCAGCTAGCTGCACTGTGATGCCCGTGCTACAGGGGAGGAAGGTAAGTAAGATAAGAAAAGAGGCAAAACAGCCGTGTGCTGGAGCTGGTCTTTCTGACGGCACAACCCCTTGCCATCACAGCCCCTATTTCTCAACTTGATGACCAGACTCACTGGGGCTACTTGTTATGCACATAGGCAGGCTCTACCCCAGACATGCTGGTGCAGTGAGAGGTCCCAGAATGCATATCTCCACAGTCTTCTTCACCAACTAAACCCGGGGAATTTTTACAACATGCAAATCCTTTCCTCATAGTCTTTGGGGTAAGAATGGCTGGCCCTCTTTCCTGCCTGTCTCTATCCACCAGGCAGGGATCTTCACATATTCTAGTTACTGCAAATACCCCACAGTGGGGTGTCAGTGCTGTTTGCCTGGGGGTGAGGTAGAGGCCACACTGCAGGGACAGCCTTCCTGTCTGCTCCCTCCCCTGAACTTTGAGATGTAACCACTTGCTGGCCTAGATATAGACATGTAAGGGTTTTCATGGTGGTTGTGCCCTAACTTAGGGTAGAAGGTAGGAGCAATTTTCTGGGCAGGAAGGTAGGAGCTTGCTCTGCCTCCTTGGTGGGAAGCAGCTGTGGGCTGGTCAGGGGGAGTGGAGGTGCCTGGGAGGTCCTTGAAGGAGGGTTTGGGCTGCTCCCTGGGTGGGCCCAGCCAGCAGAGCCTCACTGTGTTCTGTGCGGTTGAAAGAAAGCTGCAGGGTGGAGGGAACCTTGTGGCTCAGGGCCTCAACCGCGGGTTATGCCACACATGGCTAAAGTACACAACTATTAGCAATCAAGGCAGGACCTCCCTGGGAGGGAAAATGACACAGGGGTTACTTCTCTGTAAACATCCCGTTTTCTTGTAGGATTTGCCTTTCCTCCCTTTGAGAAGTTGCAAATGTGCCCATTGAGGGCTTCAGCTCTCAGCTCACAAGTAGGGGAGGAGGGTCACACATAAACACTCTTCCAAACAGAGGAAAACCCCCAAACACCACAGGGACTGCCAGCAGCCTGTGTCTCAAAGTTGAATCTGCTGGACACAGAGCACCAAAAGTGTTTGAAAAAGAAACTGGGTTGCCAGGAGAACAGCAGCATCCGGCAGCTGTGCTGGGTGAAATCTTTTTAGCTGCATTGTCTGGGCACCTTTGCCTCAGGGCCACTTTGAATGGAATATGGCGTTTGCACACTGCTTGTGGGAAAACAGACTTAAATCCCAAATAGACCTGGCAGCATCTCTGGGGGACAGGGGCTTTCAGGAGGGAGCCTCCATCCTACCATGCCCCGTGGAGCCAGAGCATTCCCTGGTCCTCACCGCTACACGGTTGTGACCTGTCCCTCTGGCTGGGACTCTGGTGGCAGTGGCTTTGGGAACCTGTGAG
The DNA here is from genome assembly GCA_030556225.1 of Cricetiscus sungorus. Lineage (NCBI taxonomy): Eukaryota > Metazoa > Chordata > Mammalia > Rodentia > Cricetidae > Cricetiscus > Cricetiscus sungorus. The sequence continues at coordinate 29,469,323 of JANBXA010000190.1, read as the reverse complement.
CTCCAGGGACCCTACTCCAGCCTAAGTAGCCAAGGCAGTTTCTACAGGGCTGAGCCAGGGTCTGGAGGGCTAACACTGAACTCCCAGCTCACAGGTGCTCAGGCTTGACCCTCAAGCCACCTGACCACCCAGGTGCTGGCCTTACTTATTGTTACCAGGGAAATTGGGGTTGTCTTTGTGGTTCTTAATCTCTTCAATGAAAGAGCTTAAAAATGGAGACATTCTGAGTGCTTTCTGCAATAATATACATTGCTCCGTCCCAGAAAGTGTCCTCTGGGGCTGGGCAGGTGGCCTGGTCACAGCATGGGGACCCAAATTTGATCCTCAGAACCACGTTAAAAAAAAAAAATGCTGACACACCCTTGTACTCCCAAGGGCTAGGGAGGCAGAGACAGGAGGATCTCTGGGACTCACTGGTCAGCCAGATTAGCCTAATGGGTTATCGTCAAGCCAGTGAGAGACTTTCTCTCAAAAACAAACAAACAAACAAATACCCCTCCACACCAACAACCAAAAGCACCAAGGTGGACGGCATCTGTGGAGGGGTGGCACCTAAGGTTACTGTCTGGACTCTCTACAAATGTGCACACATGTTCCCATGCACCTACACATACATGGGCACTCCCACACGTAAAATGTTCTCTGGCTATTGGAGGAAAGGTAGAATTGGCACGGAGAGGCTCTCAGGTGTTTATGTGAAAGGAAGAACTGAGGACCACACTGAAAACCCCAGCCTGAGCCCAGGTTCCATCTCCACAGTGAGGGAGGCCACACCTGTTTTATCCCATGATTAAAATGGTTTCGTTGTCAGGCTGCTCTCTGAGACTCCTGTGAGCGAAGGCAACCACCGAGCGCTCTTTCTTGAAGCAGCCACTCCTCCAGCTTCTGGAGTGGAGTGTGAGTCCCAGAGCTGGGTACCAGGCATACTGTACAGGCCGTGCACTGGAGGGTTCTGTGCGAAGCAGCAGCCAGGAGGTTGGAAGAACAGTGGGTGGAGAACCAGCTGTGGACTGAGCCCATTCTTGGGTCAGGAAGATTTTTTATTCAGTAGCATTAGTAGTCTGGGGGTTTTGAAAATCAAAATCAAAACACGTCAGTGCCTTCAGACTCTTCATAGGGAGTTATTTGAATTTTTCCCTTTTCCTCAAAATCTAAATGCAGCCTAAGGTGTTTGGAACTTGGCCCACACTGATCGTATCATAGGTGACAATAGAATCCAGGCCACCCCAAGTCAGTGAATGCCTAATGAGGCACAACTGGCTGTTGAGACTTGCCTACAGAGTTGTGGCATTGCCAGCTGGGTAAATACTGTCTACACACACACGTGTACCAAAGGGTGAAATGCTAACTCCCCATCCATGAGGCTTCTTTATGAAGCTGTTCATTCAGTCACACTTAGAGAATAACAAAGCGGTGCAGTGAGATATCCACCCCACCCACACCTGTTGCACTGACCACGCCCATTGGGGTGTGGGAACAGGTGTGGTCGTGACCTGAGGGGGGGGCGGGACTAGGTCTAGGGTCCAGGACCCCAGCTAGCTCTCTTACTTCCTGGTCGGAGACAGAGAGCATCTAGAAGCATCCTTAGAGCAGGAACCTGCAGCTGTCATCTGTTTCTGGTGTAAGTGATTTCTCCCGGAATAAACATCCATCAGCTTATCATTTCCCAGATTCTTATTTACCACGCCTTAAAGCTGTACCCCCTCAGTCCTGAGAGCCTTGATGTGGAGACAAGATACAAAGTTTGAGTGTTCTACACCACCTCCCAGCACCAGGATCTGGGGCAGAGGCTAAGGGTAACAGCGGAGAGGAGACAGGTGGGTACCGTGTGGAGAAAAGTGTCATACCTGGACATGTATCCATGTTAAGTCCAACCAAATGACAAGAGTTGAGGGAGTCCGGGGCAGAGACTGGAGTGGTGGGAGCCCACCGAAAGGGACAAGGAAGGTATTCCCCTAGAACTTAGAGAGAGAGAGAGACAGACAGAGAGACAAAGAGAGACAGAGAGAGACAGAGAGAGAGAGACAAACAGAGAGAGAGAGAGACAGACAGACAGACAGACAGACAGACAGAGAGAGGTCACTAAGATGTGCAGCTAATCCAATGATTTTAACACTTTTTTAAGAAAGGAGATGGGACCAGGCAACCACACATGGGAAGGACGGCTATTACAAGTCAACACTGTAATCTCTGACATTTAAACCCTAGAACCTGGAGAGATCGAGTCTGTCTGTTGCCCAAGTCACCTATTTTCCTATTAACAAACAAATGCATCTTCTCCAAGACCAACGTCAGATAGAGCCCGCACTCTACAGTTACACACCCCATGCATGGACCACTTATACGCCCAGCACCTCCACACCCAGCAGACACCGGGGGAGGCTGATCCCAAAGTAGAACCATCAGATACACTGAACCCCATTCATTTCTTTCCCACTGTGGGATCTTGAGCAAGGTCCTCAACCTCCTCTACAATCCTTTTTCTATCAAACTGGCAGGAATAAACTTGCTTAGAGATCATGGAAATTAAATATGTAAAGAGACTTAACATGCCAGCTCCTGCGCTGGCAGACTCCTACAATCTCAGAACTGAGGAGGCTGAGGCAGAAGGATTCCAAGTTGGAGAACAGCCAGCCTCGGATACATAGCTGTCACTCCCACCCACCCTTTCCATCCCATCCGTGGCAGGGGACTCTTGCTGTGTTTTTCAGGCACCCTGAGTTTTTGGAGGAAGTTGGGCCATCCCTACTGCGTGGTGCAGGTTAATCTTTAACCACTTTTATTCTGGAAGTGGGAACTCACAGTGTGCCTGGCTCAGCTAGACTCTCTCTCTGGGCTGTGGGATCTAAAAGGAGTGACACAGAGAACCTGCAGTTATGATGAAGAGGCATGAGGTGTGATAGTGGTTTGAGCCCACTGGAAGAGCATTGCTGGCTGTGTGCCTAACAGTCTTTATGTGTGGGGGCGGGGAGAGCTCACTGTGTTGTTGGCTGGTATCTCTTCTTTGTTTTTATTCATTCTGAGAACCGGACTTCCACGAGGTACTTCCAATACTGTATCTTAAATCTTTCCACTAAGTTTGCCTTATAACCCAGGTTAGCTTTGTTCAGCACCAGGCGCTCTGATGGGTTATTGTGTCCCTTTTTAGTCATTCGTTTGTATCCTGCCCTTTCCCCTAGGGGCCGTTCCCAACTGGCAACAAGATCAGAAAGTTATCTAACATCTTATCTTAGTTATCTAACTAAGGTGGGAGATTCTGCATCTTAGTTATCTAACTAAGGTGGGTTTCTGCATCAGCAGAAACCTCCCCAGAGGTATTAGCATTTTGAAAAGAGAAAGGCAACTGGTAAGGTTGAGCAGGTCTCTTCCTTCCAGGCTAAGCACATGGATGTGTTACGAGTAGGTTTTTCCCGAGGCCAGTCTGGTTCAGCCGCCACGCCAGCCCCCAATAATACACTGAGACTGTGTATTTGATACAATGCTGTTGGCCAGTTACTATCATTGTTTACCGGCTAGCTCTGTCTTAATGATTAACCCATTTCTACTATTTTAAGTATTTCCACGTGGCTCATCTTGCGGCTGGCGTTCTACTTCTCTGGGCTCTCCATGTTGACTACTTCCTCCCAACTACTTCCTCCTTCCTCCTAGTTTCCTAGTCCCTCCTATCTTCCTTTCCCATTGGCCAACAGTGCTTTATTCATTAACCAGTATGAGAAACATATTTACAGAATGACATCTCCCATCATGGATGGAGTCTACAGGTTTCTGCAGTCTTTAGCTCAAGGTCTGTCATGGCTAAGGCCCGGGTATCTGAGTAAGTACCTCCACCGTGTCATGAAGTTGGCACAGGCATTGGCTAGGCTGTCTCCTACCATTGTGACTTTTTCCAATTGTACTGGTTTAAGCCATACAGCTCTGAATTTATTTTTTCTTAAAATATTTATTTATTTATTAAAAAAGTATATGCATCTGTGGGTGTGTACATGTGGGTGTGTGCATGTGAGTGTAGGTGCTCACTCATGAAGGCTAGAAGGAGGCATCACAGCCCCTGGAGCTGGGATTACAGACGGAAGTGAGCCACCTGACGGGGATGCTGGGAAGTCTGGGGCTCTCTGCAAGAGCAGTGCGTGCTGTTAACTGCTCACCCGCCTTTGCAGCCCTACAGTTCTGAATTTCCTACGTGAATGCCCACTCGGATGACTAACTTACGTCGGCAAGTGAAGATGACATTTTGGCAGAATCAGGGGGAAAGAGTAAGGGAGGACAAAGGGACAATTCTCCAAATATCTTGTGTGTGTGTGTGTGTGTGTGTGTGTGTGTGTGTGTGTGTGTGTGTGTGGATGGACAACCAAACACAAGCTGGACATGCCAAAGATAGCTTGCATCCATCCAAATGCAGATTCCTGATCTACTAGACAGACCACTCTTACTGACTCCCTCCCCAGAATGATCTCCCCTGAAATAGCAACGGCTCCCCCATGGTCTTAAATCTAAGAAAGGAGAGGGCACCCAGGGCAGAAGGTAGAGTGAAGTGTATGTATGTGCACATGAGTACAGTGCCCATGGAGGCTAGATGGGGGCATTTGTTCCCTTGGAGCTGGGCTCTCAGGCAGCTGTGAGCTTCTCAGTGTGGGTGCTGGAAACCAAACTCCGTTCTCTGCAAACCAGCAAGGGCTACTGGATCATTTCTTCTCCATTCTACATTGATCTGAAACTTCTTTTTCAAATCATTACTAATTTGAATTTATTTTTATGTATATGGGTGTGCTTTTACCTGCATGTCTGTGTGTGCACCATGTGTGTGTTTGCTGCCTGCGGAAGTCAGAAAAGGGTGTCAGGTCCCCTGGGACTGGAGTTACAGACAGTTGTGAACCCCACGTGGGTGCTAGGAACCAAACTCAGATCCTCTGCAAGAGCAGCCAGTGCTTTTAATATCTGATCCATCTAAGTAGGAGCTAGGCATACAGAGCAAGTAAAAGAAATCATTACGTGAGGAAAAGAGATGGGACTGAACACTGCCCATCAACACAATCCCATCATCGGGGTCTTAATGAAAATACTGTGAATTTCACTCTGAGATGGGAGGCTTCATTAGTCAGCTTTCTATCGCTCTAATAAAACCTCTGAGACAATCAGTTCACACAGAAGGAAGATTTGTTTGGGCTCACAGTTTTGTAGTTTCCAGTCTGCGATAGATGGACCCCTTGTTTGGACCTGGGTAAGACAACACATTGTGATGGAAATATGTCATGGAGGAAAACTGCCCTCCTCACAAACAGGAAGCAAAAAGGGTAACTTTGAAGTCTGTTTACCTGTTCCCACTCTCTGTGGTCCCCTAATCTCCCTATAGACCACTCCAGGGACCAGGCCTTTAATGCACAGTCTAGAAGAATACTAGGAGTTGTCCTATGAGCAAAAGCTCATATGGCAAGAGCATCCTGAACCCTGATGAGACAGAGATGTTCACAACTGTCGAGGAGTCAACCCCCTCATCTCGTTTTGGTAAATATTGCACGTGACACAATACCAGGACATAGACAGACTCAGACACACACACATACACACAGAAATACACACACAGATACACAGACACACACACACACACACAGACACACACACACACACACACACACATGCACGCGTGCGCGTGCGGAAAAAGACTTTTTTAAAGCATCAAGAGACTCTCCCCAGTACATTGACTACCTAGCTGCCAATAGCACAAACAAGATCCCATCTCTTCACATTCCCAGAGTATTAACTTTAGCGTCAGTGAACGTGCTTGGTGAACCTCAGTGGGACATTGAAAGAGGCTCTCACCACCTGTGACACACACTCGTGTCAAAAGGCAGTTCTGGCTTCGAGGCTGGGGGCTTTTCTAGGGAGTTTTCCAAATGCCAATCCATGCCACCCACAGGAGCATCTGCAGACTCCCTGCCCTAGAAGCTTGGTTCAAATCTCCAAGTCCCTTTTGCTCCTCTCGCTCTCTGACTCCCAGGTCCACGGGTTGCAGACCCCATGGATGTCTGGCATGCTTGTTCTTACTTTCTCCTTCCACTGGCTCTGTTCCCATCATGGCCTTCCTGTTTCCAGTCCTAAATACCCTTGGTGAGACTTGATGTTTCCTTTGTCTTCCAGTTTCTTTTTCTTAGTCTAGTCTTGTCTGCCACCACCACAATAATTTTTAAAAGCCAAGATTCCACATTGTCTACAAATTATTATGCTTCAGAGTCAAGCTATTCAGGGGTTTTTGTTTATTTGTTTTGTCTTTTGTTTTTTGCTTTTGTTGTTGTTTGAAATGAGGGCGTTTTCAATTGGTGTGGCATTTTGTCTCCAGGATTCTAATAGATGTTGAGAAATGGTGTTGTCCTGAACGATTACTTGGATTATAAATGTTGCCACTGGCATTGGGTTCTGCTTCTAGAAGGAAACAGAAATGTCTACAGTTTAGCAAAAGCAAGCCCTTTGCAGATACAACATGTACCCCCTTAGATTTGTAGCCATTCGAACAAAACTCTGTGGATGCATGACATCAGAATGAGAATCTGGTGTTCCTAACGGTGTGTGTGTGTGTGTGTGTGTGTGTGTGTGTGTGTGTGTTATATTGCAGCAGAAGGAGACCAGTATGGTGATCTCAGGTAGAAACCAAGCAAGAAGGTCATCCTTTCTAGTTCAAGCTTAGATACTACCATCTACGTACAACGTAAATTCAAGTACTCACATGTGTGCAGAAACCCTTAGACTCATAAACTCAACCTTGCTCTTGGATCTGAGAAAAATCGAGTCTGTTGTCCTTGTTCCTTAGATCTCCCCCACTTTGATGTTGCCCCTGAGCAGGCATGCAAATCTAACAGTCATACTTTGGGGGAACTGAGGCAGTTTACTTTTGAGAAACTATGACTTAAGACCCAGTATAAAGTTTTTAAGTGAGGAGGGGCTCATTTTGGCTCATGGTTTCAGAGGGGTTTGCCCATGGTTGCCCGGTTGCATATGTTTAAGCCTAACATCTTGGTGATGGGAACGTGTGATGGACAAGAAACAGAAAGAGAGGCAGGGACAGGGGTCCAAATGTACCCTGTAAGGCCCCACCCCCAGTGCTCAACTCCTTCCAGCTAAGTCCCACTTTCTAAAGTTTCCACAACTCCCCAAAATAGTGCTGTCAAATTGGGGACCAAATATTCGAACATGGGAGTGAAAACATTTCACGTTCAAACCATAATCCCTCTCTTGCTGGGTTTCAGTTATCTGTGGTCAGCTACGGTCCAAAAATATTAAATGGAAAATTCCAGAAATCCACAAGCCATAAGCTTTAAATTGCACGCTATTTTGAGCAGCATAATGAAATCTTGCACCATCCGACTCTGTCCTGCCCAGGGTGTAAATCACTCCTTTATTCAGTGTATCCATGTGTGCTGCCTGCCTGTCAGTGGCTTAGCCATCCTGCTTATCAGACACCTACTCAACTAACCTTCATTTTACTTAATAACGGCTTCCAAACACAAAAGTGATGTTTCAGTACTGTGGGCACACCGGAAAACTGTAGTATACACGGGGATCAATAAGATCCATGGTGTGAGGCATCCTCAGGGCTCTTGAAACACAAGGGCTGCAGCAGCACCACCACTATTTAAGATAGCCTGTCACTAGGTAGGGAGGGGAGCTTCTCTTCATGGCTATGCATACCAGTATGGACACTCTTAAATTTTACTGTTGGGGGATTGGCCTTATTCTATAGAAAGACACAAAAGATGTGAGAAAGAAATTGAAGAGAGAGAGAAAAAAAAAGAGGTCTGAGGCAACAGATTTTACACATAAAACAGTAAATTATTAGGTGTTAGGAAGATATAAATGCTGCAAACAGTGTGTTTTATATACTCCTTCCAAGAATAAAAATATGCCAAACACAGAACAGAAAAGGTGTAGGCTAATCAGATTTCCCGCCAGCCTCCTCCCTTGAAGCTTAGTACTTGCTGGTGCTATTTTATGAGGTAGTAACCCAGTCAGCAACAAGAGAAGAATCCAATAGAGGCCTGGAGGACTTGCCAGCTTGGAGGCTAATTATTGCCTTGTTAAACAGTGAGATGGTGTTAGTGCAAATTTTGGGGACATGGCGGTTAAAGCGTACCATACAAACAAGTTTTAAGAAAGTGAGAAATTCTTGAATTCAAGAAATAACCAGAAAGATTAGCTTATGGGAATGCAGACTCACGGAGACCGGCAATAGAAGGAGCTGCAGGATGAGGAGAGAGAAAGGAAAAATTGAAGACTGTTAATTGAGCAGCAGAATAAGACAGAAATCCCTCAGGCCACCTACCCATCAGACAATGGTACCGACAGGCAGGCACACATCATAGGGTGGCCATAATGTCGCATCGCATCGCACGGAGTGGAGTACAAGCCTATTCTCTAGGAGTTGGAGAGCGGGCTCAGCACTTAAAGGCCTGAACTTGTCTTGTAGTGTAACCTAATTCAGTTCCTAGCATGACAGGGAAGAGCACAACTCACTGTAACTTCGGTTCAAGATAATCTGATATACTGCACACAGTACATTACACACGAGCTTACTAAGCACACACACATACCTATTAAAATTTAAAAAAAAAATTAAAAAGAGATAAAGGCTATCTGAAAAAAAAAAAAAAAAAGAACCAAGTGGTCCAAAATTGAAAACTATGATAAGTGAATTTACGTGGCCCAACAGAACCAGGTTTGAACTAGCAGAAGAGAGAACAGGTAAACTTGAAGCTGAATCTGCAGAAAATACAAATGCTAAAGAGCAGCAAGAGATAGAAGTGAGGAGCATGCTGGGGAAACGGGCGTAATAACACGCATGCAAGGTCATACCAGAAGGGGAGGAAAGAATGTTGGGGGAAATGACGGTCCAAAACTCCCCATGTTTATTGAAAGAGAGCTGTGTAGCGTTCTTTCTTCCTGCCAAATCATTGTCTGTTCTTGGTACTAGGATAATGCTCACAGAGTGGGGGTAGCAACGCCCTCACATCCATTTCTGAAATGGGGAATCGGTACGATTTATTTCTCAAATGTTTGTATACCATGAATCCACCTGGACGGTGTCCTTTCTGTTTTGGAAGGATATTAATTATTGATTCATTTTATGTAACAGGTAAACACAGGTGTAGTAGTTTGAGTGTAATTGCCCCCCGCAATCTCACAGGCAGTGGCATATTAGGAGGTGTGGCTGCATTGGAGAGGGTGTGGGCTTGTTGGAGGAAGTGTGTCACTGTGGGGGCGGGCTTTGAGGTTTCCTACGCTCAGGATACCTCCCTCAGTGTATCAGTCGACTTCCTGTGGCCTGCATATAAAGATGTAGCCACTGCTACAGCTGCCTGAATGCTGCAGTGTTCCCTACCATGATGATAATGGACTGGACCTCTGAAACTCTAAGTGAATTATCCCAATTAAATGTTTTCTTTCTAAGAGTTGCTGTGGTCGTGGTGTCTCTTCACAGCAGTACAAATCCTAGGACAACAGGACTGTTCAGATTGTCTATTTTATTTCTTGTGTGACTTGCAGTGGGTTATATCTCCTGGGCATTAGACCATTTCATCTCTGTCACCAAACTCATAGACATAGAATTTTTCAGAGCATCCCCAAGCTTACTGAAATCCAGTAACTTGTACATGTAGGAAAACCATCAAACTCTAAGTAGAACTGAATTTTATTTTTTTTTAACTCCCAAACAGACATGTCATAGCAAAAAAAAAAAAAAAAAAAAATGTTAGAGATACCAAGAGGAGACTAAAGCTGCAGGGAGATTTGACAGCTGACTTCTTTGAAGAAACAGTAGAGGCTGCAAAGCAGTAGGTGACATGTTCAAAATGCTCACAGACAAGATCAGGCTAGATATTCAAGCAAAGCTACTTCTATAGAATGAAAGCAAAATATGGATGTTCTCAGGTAAGGGAAGTCTGTGAGTTTGGTGGTGGCAAACAGTCCTCGCAAGAAACACTAAAGGGAATTCCTGCAGCTGAGAGCAAGTGACCCCCAAGGCAACTTGAATGCACACACAACAAACAGTAAAGCTACTTACGTAATTATGAAAGGCACGTTAAATGTACACTTTCCTACTTTCTTGTCTGATTTAAACAGCTTTCCCAAAACATAATGTGGATATAATGTATTTTGGGATCTACAACACATAAAGATGTCAGATGGACGTGATAGATTCGGCAATGACAGCACAAAGACGGTAGAAAGGGCAAAGCTCTGCCAGACTATAACGATGACTGGCAAGATGACAGCGGGGTTGAGTGGTTTAAATGTGGTTTAAACACAAGTGGTTTAAACACGAGCCCCACAGGCTCGTGTTTGCGTGCTCAGTCAGCAAGGAGTGGCACTAGCTGAAAGGACTAGGAGGCTTCCCTTGTTGGAGGAAGTGTGTCGCTGGAGGTTTCAGAAGCCCATGCTGAGCCCTTCTTGGTCTGTGGGTCAGGATGTAGCTCTCAGCTGTGTCCCCAGCACCAAGTCCGCCACCCTGCCGCCAGGCTAGCAGCCATGATGATGACGGCCCTGCAGCCATGATGATGACAGATGGACTAAACCTCTGAAACTGTAAGCCAGTCCCTAACTCAGTGCTTTCTTTCATAAGAGTTGCCTTGCTCGTGTTGTAATAGGAGAGCGACTAAGAAAAGTGCATCATTGTTACTTTCTTCATTCAGTGATCTAAGGTATCTAAATAGCAACATCATCAACAAAGAGGAGGTTCGGGTTAACTACACAAGGATGCATTTGTTCATCCCCATAGCATGGTATAAACGGTACAAACCAGAACTCAATTCTTATGAGATGTATGGAGTAAACTCTACAGCAACCACTTTAAACAGCTATCACAAGGTGCTGGATGGACAGCCCAGCAATTAAGAGCAGCGACTGCTTCCGGCTGCCCCTGTAGAAGGTTCAGGTCTCAGCACTCACCTGGTGCTTCACAAACACTTGGAACTCCAGTTCCAGAGGACTCGGCGCCCTCTTCTGGCCTCTGTGTGCACTGCATGAAAAGGGTGCACACAAACACATGCAGGCAAGCTCTCACATAAACAAAATAAAAATAAATACTTTCAAAAGGGAAACCAATTAGACCTAATAGCTCGTAGAGCAGCTCAAAATAACAGAACATAACCTAATACATTATATACATATCCTTTCTAGGTACATATAGCACGTGTCTATGACAGATCTCATGTTAAACGCTAAAAACAAATCTCAGGTTTAAAGGACAGAAATAATCTGAAGTATGTTCCCTGACCACAATTCAGTGAAAGCAGAAACCAGGAGCGAGAAAGAACTTGGATTGGGGATTGCAGTTCAGGGTTAGAGCGGATGCTTAGCAAATAGTAGACCTTGGTTTCCATCTCAGACACCACAAAACAAAATAAAACAGCAACGGCAAATGTGAGACCAGGAAAGAGCTGGAGATACCTGGAAATAAAAGCGTCATGCACCTTACGTGATGTAGTCAAAGCTCAGAGGAACCTGGTGTCTGCATTTAAATCGCAGGAAGCAAGAGTTGGGTGTGATGGCATATGATTGCAACCAACCCCAACACTCTGCAGGTTAAGGTAGGGGGATGGAAAATGTTAGATCAGCCTGTGCTACATGGTAAAACGGTGTCTCTCAAAATCAAAATGAAGCCGGGCATTGGTGGCACACACCTCTAATCCAAGCAATGGGGAAGCAGAGGCAGGTGAATCTCTGTGAGTTCAAGGCCAACCTGGTCTACAGAACTAGTTCCAGGATAGGTTCCAAAGCAATGCAGAGAAACCCTGTCTCGAAAAAACAACCAACCAACTAACCAACCAACCAACCAACCAACCAACCAACCAAACAACCAAACAACCAAACAACAACAACAACAAAAAACCCCAAAAAACAAAAGGAAATTTTAAAAGATCTGAAATAACCTCATTCTCAAACCGTTAACCTAATTCTCAAATAAGTAACCTAATTTTGTACCTCAAGGCACTAGACAGAGAACAATAAAAAAAGGAAATAATACTGAGTAGTGCAGAAATTATTGGAATATAATAAAGAAAATTACTGAAACCAAAAGCTGATTCTTTTAAAAAAAAATAAACAAAACAAAAAAACAAAGAAAAGCTTTAGCTAGATGAACCAAGATAAAAAGAGGAAAACCTCTAAATATTAAAATAATAAATGAAAGAGGGCACACAACCATCCAATTTGTGTTAATAAAAATCTATTATAAAGAATACTGAACTGTTGTATTCCAAAGACAAAACAACAGATGAATTGGGTCTTTTGAAAGACAGTAATGTAACTGATTAAAAATAGACAATGTGAATAAACCCCTAACAAATGGAGAAATTGAATTAGCAATAACAAAGTTGCTCAGAGAGAAAAATCCCAGCCCAGAGGCTTCTCCACTAACAACCATTTAAAGGAGAATAAATAACCATTCTTCACAGAATCTTCCAGCAAATAGAAAAGTTTCCCAACCACTTCAAGAAGCCAGTACTACCTAGATGCTAACGCCAAATAAAGACATCAAAAGCAAGGAACGTTATAGATCAATGTCTTCTATAAACGTGGACACAATGTTCTTTACAAAGTCACCACACCAAATCCAGTCACATATGAAGTTACAGTCTGCTAAGAGGGATGTGTTCCCCAGGATGTGAAGTAGTGGGGTTTAACATCAGGAAATTAATGCAAACGCTGAAACAGTAGAATTGAAATGATCATTGAGCAGATGTAAAGTATTCACAGACTCCAACTCAGCAAACACTGCTAGGGAAAAGTAGAAAAGACTTCATCTAGTGGAAGGCAGACATCTGTAACCAGCCGGCAACTGACACCACGCTCCACACCAACCACTGGATGCCTCCCTACTGTGTTTCAAAAAGGAAGGTGTAGAGCGATTGGAATGCTCGGTCATGTGTGCATACTCACAAATATGCACCCACACGCACATGCATTAATATGTACACGTGGGTTTGAAAGAAAATGGCCCCCATGGGCTCACAGGAAGTGTCACTATTAGGAGGTAAGGCCTTGTTGGAGTAGGGGTAGCCTTGTTGGAGGAAGAGTGTCACTGGGAGTGGGCTTTGAGGTCTCAGACACCTAAGCCACGTCCATATGGCATATCTGGATGTAGAACTTGGATGTAGAACTCTCAGCTACCTCTCCAGCGCCATGTCTGCCTGTGTGCTGCCATTCTACCTGCTATGATGACGGTGGACTAAATCTCTGGACTGTAAACCAGGCCCAATTAAACGCTTTCCTTTATAAGAGTTGCCGTGGTCATGGTGCCTCTCCACAGCAGTAGAACACCGAAGCAGTCCATAGACACGTAAAATGTCTAGCAACGGTGTAGTATCTGATGCATTTCTATGCATTTGGAATTAAGACAAGGGAACAATTCAGTTTAAAAATTAATCTTTGAGTAATCTTAACAAAGACATGTGCAGTGTCCTCTGAAGAGTATAAAACATTTCACTCTAGCAATGTAAGGCATCTTCCAGCAACAGAGGCCTGTAGGGCAGCCAAAGCCCCTGTAGGTTGTAGCATGGCTGGAGACAGGCTAGGGGCTGGTGTCATGTCATTCCCTTTTTCCTGTGAGAGACGCTCTTTAGGATTCTCCTGCTTTCTGCTTCTCATCTGTCTCCCAATCTGTCGTTTTTCTTTGGCTTAGCTCTACCACCCTGAAGCAGGGGACAGACTGAATCAGAGTCACCGTGGTGGTTAAAGTTGAGGGGGGGATTGAGCCCCCTGCATGTGAGATGGTGAGACCTCTGAGTTGAGCTGCCAGTGGTCAGGGCCATTGGCTGCCCCAGGCAGCGTCTTGGACACGTTCCCACCACCCTTGGCCTCTCTCAAAACTTGTAATTTGTACTTTTGATTCCTTATTCTTTCCCCCCCCACCCTTTTCATTTGTTTTATGTAATGCACATTTATGTGACAACGGGGCTTGGTTTTTCTACAATAGGCCTTTTTGTGAGCTTTGGAGCCAAATAGACAAAAAAGCAGTCCAGAGAAACAAATGCCAGGCCATTCCACCGAACAGTCTGCAAACTCAGAACCCTGGGCTGGAGGCACTTTCTGAAGTCACCGCTCCCCACCTCCTTTACAGTCCTGAAACCAGTCCCTGGACCAGAGTCTGCATGGTGCTGCTCTGAGAAGAATGCATTTGCCGTTAGAGCGCCAGCCTATCTCATCCTGGTACCCAGCAAGCCCACGGGATACAGGCCCTGGGGTTCTGGTCTGGCTGAACCACTGGCTGATGCCACTGGCTGATTCTTCTCGACCATTTTGTGTGCTCTAGGCAAATTTCCCCTCTCTGCTCTCTTCTTCTCAAACCTTGGGGGATGTCTGAGGACAGCCTGTCACAAAGCTCGCCTCATCTACCTCCAGTTCTCGCCCTGTAGTGGCTGCTTCCGACCTCAACCCCCATCACATTTACAGTGCTTCATTTTAGTCCCTTCACCACTTTTTTTTTTTTAAAGGTTATGCTATAATTGTATCATTCATCCCCATCTTTCCTCCCTCCAAATCCTCCTATATGCCTTCTCTCCTTGCTCTTTCAAACATACAGCTTTTCTCTTTAATTGTTGTTACACACATACACACACACACACACACACACACACTGCTCTGTGTACAATGTTACTTGTATGTGTGTGTTCATGGCAGAACATTTGGCACTGAATAACCGGTTGTATTGCACATGTATCAGCTGGGGGACTGTGCAGCTAACTACATTTTTGACCAGTTGTGGGGTAAGGACTACACTTACCTGTGGGTGTAAGGACAAATGTTTAGGATGTAGCCAGGGGCTATGCTGGTTTAAAAACATGGTGACTGTAGGTTCTTCCCCAAGAACCATGACTTCACTGGCTCTGCGTGGCTGGCAAAGTTGTCCAGTACAAGGCATGAATATTCTTATTGAGCGGGCGGGTCTTAAGTCCAATTACAGAGATGTTGGTTACTCATGCCACTATTGTATTCTCAGGGTTGTTTCGCCATGCTGACTATTTTGTAGTTCATAGGCAGCATAGTTGATTCACTGTTTGTTTGTTTTTTTGTTTTTTTTTTAATGTGGCTGTGAAACCCACCTGGGCTGCAAGGCTTCAGATTCCTTCCCCACCATTGTGGCTACCTGGCTTTCGTTCTCAGAGAACCATTTTCCTGAAGTTCGGTGGACCTCTGTCGGGTTGAGTGAGCCTCTAGGAGTTTCCACACATGTCTGGTGTGGCTAGATAACTCTAGTGAACATGACTACTCCAGTCCACCTTCCCAGGGCTTACCCGCCAGACAAACTCTAGATTCCTGGGAAGCGGTGTCTGCTCATGCAGATGGAATCAAGAGGAATAAGATAATTCTGGAGCCCAGCATGAGTGTCTGTAGCCTGGGAACATAAATTAAGGTTTCCCAAAATACCATGATCCACCCTGGACATGATTATATGAGATTTTACTAGTTACAGAACACAGAAAGTTATAAATCAAATTGTTTGCCAACTACACTGCAGTTCAGGCATAGGTAAGCAGGTTACAGCAAAACAGTAAAAACTTTGCTGCGGGTTTCAGATGCTGTCCAGCTGCTTTTGGATGGATGATAGCTATAGCTGTAGGCCTGCTAAGAATACATCATGAAATCATGGAGATGTTAGGTCAGGCACAAGGGTGGGTGGTGGATGGCTTTTGAAGAAATGAAAACTAACCCAAAGTAATGTGGCTTGTGTCTGAAACATTTTTACTCCTCATAATCCCAAAGTCCAGTCTTTGTAGAATTGTCAGCATAGGTGCCTCCTTCCTTCCTTCCTTCCTTCCTTCCTTCCTTCCTTCCTTCCTTCCTTCCTTCCTTTTCTCTCTGTCTCTTTTTCTGTCTTTCTTGAGCCTATAGGAAACAATGATAGCATACACTAGAGCTTTATGTGGCCCTGGTGGAGAAGATTGTTAGTGCTGAATAGCTCCCAGCTTAGGAGCACAGACGTCTAGAACTTCAGCAAGAAAGGTTGCATGTGGACCTCTCACCAGAAACAGATGATTACCATGGAGTCTGGTCAGTGCTTGAAGGGAGGAGTGTGGGTTGAAGAAAGAAATAGACAAGAAACAGGAGACAGAGTTGGGAGGGCACCCAGTGAATGCTGTGATCAGCCCCAAGTTTATTATTCAAAGTTCTTATATTCCCCAATCCAAAGGAGGGAAGGCAAAAGACTCCCTTACCATGATACAAGAAACATACAAATGTAATTACCCCCTCAGTACCCAAAACATCAAGCAACCACACCCTAAACCAAATATCCTGTTGTTTAGGTAAGACATCATTAGCTACACCTTAGGCCAAATATATTGTGGTTTAACCTTGAAGGGGCAATAACAGGCTTGAACTCTCTGACCTTATGTAAAGATGGAATGGGCCCACTTCTATGGGTCTCCACACCACGGAACCTGACTCAGGCCTTCCCAGGGAACATCTAGATAGCCTTGTCACTGCTGTGGATGTGGGGGTCTTCTAGCATCTTTAGTTAAACTATCAGACACTAGCACTTTTGAATGAGTTTGTCTGTGTATGAATGTTTGGGTGTGTATGTTTGTTTGGGTGTGTCTGTGTATGTCTGTATGTTTGGGTGTGTGTATGTATGCATGTATGTATGTATGTATGTATGTATGTTTGGTATGCCTGTATGTTTGGGTGTGTCTGTGTATGTATGTTTGGGTGTGTCTGTGTATGTATGTTTGGGTGTGTCTGTGTATGTATGTTTGGGTGTCTGTATGTTTGGGTGTGTCTGTGTATGCATGTTTGGGTGTGTCTATATATGTATGTATGTTTGGGTGTGTCTGTGTATGCATGTTTGAGTGTGTCTGTATGTTTGGGTGTGTCTGTGTATGTATGTATGTATGTTTGGGTGTGCCTGTGTATGTCTGTATGTTTGGGTGTGTCTATGTATGTATGTATGTTTAGTATGTCTGTATGTTTGGGTGTGTCTATGTATGTATGTATGTTTGGGTGTACCTGTGTATGTATGTATGTATGTATGTATGTATGTATGTATGTATGTTTGGGTGTGTCTGTATGTTTGGGTGTGTCTGTCTGTATGTTTGGGTGTGTCTGTGTGTGCATGTTTGGGTGTGTCATATATGGGTCTTGTGTATGAACATCTGTGCATTCACAGAGGTGACAGAAGATGTCAGGTGTCCACCTCGTTACCATGAACTTGGATCTAGTTTGGCAGCCCCAAAGCCCCAGTGATCTACCTGCCTCCATCCCCCAGCACTGGGGTTACAGGTGCATACCTAGCTAACCCACACTTCTGATGTGGGGTCCAAGCTCAGGTCCTCCTGTGTATGTGGCAAGTGCTCTTGTAAGGAGGGAAAAATTTAGCCTAACTCTCCACGGACCCCAGGAAGCTAGAAGTTTAAAAATACCAACTACCTTAAATTCCAGACCCTGCCCTCAGCCAGACACTCCTTGCTGCTTACCTGACTTTGTAAACTGCTTGTGACACTCCCGCCCCAGTGACCTAACCTAACTGCCATTTGTCACCCCACCCAGGAGCCCACACACATGCAGACCTCCAGGGCTATAGAAAACTGATTGGTCTATAAAGTGCGGGCTTGGATGGTTTAAATTGATTGGTCCGCACCTCGTGGACTCTGGATGCTATGAGATGATTGGTTTACGATGCTCGCGCTTTGTTGTAACCCTATAAAAGCTGTCTCAATTCTGTACTAAGGGTCCTCAGTCCTCTACCCCTGCGTGGCGTATGACTGTGGGCCCCAGTGGACTTAGAATATAAAAGACCTCATGCTTTTGCATTAAGACCGTTTCTCGTGAGTGATTTGAGGTGCCGCCTTTCCTGAGTCAGGCATGAGGGTCCATGCTCTGCCGGTCTTCACTCTCACCCACAGAGTCATCTCTCCAGCTCCAGAAAAAAAAAAAAAAAAAGCATTTTAAATGGCCACATTGATGTAATTCAAGCACAACTTTCTTCAATAGATGTAATAGCCATGAGGGCTTCTTGAGAGGGCTCAAGAATCTAATACCATTCATAGTGTTGTTAATTTGCAAAAAAAAAAAAAAAAAAAAAAAAAGCTTTCTGAATTCCAGTATGCTAAATGCAAACCAAACCCTTAAAGTAATTCACATAAGGTAGGAGCTGGGGCTGATCCAAGAGACCCAACTGAGTCAAATGGCCCAACAGAGGCAGCCTTAGAATGCTCAGCTTCTGATTTTTCTACTTTATAATTACACAAAAGCAATACAAAAACAATAGAAATGTACTTCAGGCGTTGAATTTTAACTCTTTCCCAGGATAGAAATGTGAGATGTGATACTCTTGTGATACCCAGCTGCAGGCCCAACTGAATGCATATTTGAGGTAGCTAAGCTGTGTTGTTGGGGGGAATTGTCAAACACATCTTTTGGGGGGTGGGCAGGACTTAACACAGGGTCATGATTATCAGCCCCAGTTAGCCTAGAACTCACTATGTGGGTTAGGCTGGTCTCAAACTTGTCACGATCCTCCTGACTCAGCCTCAGAAGTACTGAGAGGTATGTGCCACATACAGGCTTCAGATACATTGTGGACTTGTTATGTTCTCATTTTATAATCTATTTATCGGCGCTATCTTGCTTTCAGGGGCATTGAAACTGCAGCATTGGAGTAGGCTGATTTTACTTCTCAGTGAGGAGAAGTGGGAAAGGGTTGTACAGCAGCCTTCAAGTCACAACACACACAGAGCTACCTGCCTTTTGTAGAAAACCAGCAGAGCAAGCTCAGTGACAGAGAGAAAATGACACTCAGCCTTGGTCCAGAAGAAGTGAGGACCAGTCTTCCAGGGGCGGCCATGTATAGCCAGACCAGTAGTTCTCAACTTTCCTAATTCTACGATCCCTCAATACAGTTCTTCATATTGTGGTGACCCCCCAACCATAAAGATATTTGCATTGCTACTTCATAACTCTAATTTTGCCACTGTTATGGCTCATAATGTAAAATCTGTGTCTTCCAATGGTCTTAGGTGACCCCTGTAAAAGGGTTGTTCCACAGGTTAAGAATTGATGTTCTAGATAGTTCTTGCCAGGTGTAATGCAAACCCTACCACTTCTACCAGGATGCCAAGATATAAATTTCCACGTGAAGCCTTTGTTTTTGTTTTTTTTTTCCCCAGTGTGTGCTCAACTTTTAAAGTCATTTTGCAGGGGGTAAATTGACCCATGAGCTTCCAGTTTTCAACATCTGCCTTCCAGTTTTCATGGGACAGCTCATCTTTTATGCAAACACACCTGTCAGCAAGGCAGTCATGGGCAACTCATCTATCAGAGAACGTCATCAGTTTGCAGTTGGTAAGAGGGAAGTAAAAAAGAACAAGTTAATTATCACAAGACTGGGTAGTGGCTGGGGGAGGAAGAGCACTTCTGTCATTTATTTACTGGTATTTACTTGCAGGACGATAAATCAAAGTTGGGGCTGGCCAGGAGCAGCCACCTGCCAACAGCTGTGTCAAGCAGATGCTCGGTTGGTCCACGTGAACAGCACCTGGGTGGGCTGCTTGCCAGTGGCTTCCCTTATCTGGGTCCCAGACTGCGGGGAAAGTGTGAGAAGGGACTGAAAGGAAGAAGTAGTGTATGCCCTTGGCGACAGGCTCTGGTGTCTGGACCGGAAGGCAAGGAAGCCCCAGATCCACACCAGCCAGAGGTTGTCTTGCCCCTGCTCAGCTCAAGACAAAGGGGGAGGGAGGCTTTTTCTCACCATAGGAAAGAAACAACGGCATAAACAAAACCCCAAACCTATAGATACTATGTTTTTTCTTACACACCCACATCCCTGATAACATTCTAGTTTACAGTAAGAATGTAACAACAGTATTAAAATAGATAATTATAACAATATATACTGTGGCACATCCTTGGCTATCTTGTGAGTTTGAGGACAGCCTGGGCTGTAAGAGACCCTGTCTCAAAATGGAAGAGGAGGAGGAAGGAGGGGAGGAGGACAACATACTCCAGCCAATTTGCCAGCATTAGCATTATTAAGCAAAAATGGGTTCCTTGAGTGCATGAACTATGACCTGATAATTCAGCTATTAGTTGTCATGGTTACCAAGCGACCAATGTCCAGGTCCTGTACACGGTGTGGATACGCAGTACAAATGGATGACTCCCATTACCAGGTAGGGTGAAATGGAGCAGCTTGAGTTTTTATCTTACTACTGAGACTTGTTTCTAGAATTTTCCATTTAGTATTTTAAGATGACAGTTGACCAAGGGCCACTGAAGCCAAAGAGGGTGACTGAATGAGGCTAAGGTAGTCTATGTATAACGATGAAAAGACAATCATATCGCAGGGCTCAGAGACAGACATCGCCTGGGGTGCGTGATAGAGAGAAGATGTTAAAATGTGGTTGGGCACATCTGTTCAAGACAAAACAATCTCTATTGTTTGAGGCCACAAATGTCTGCTATTTCCTCCTGGGCCCATTCAGGAGGCATCAGGACAAGGGTTGTGAGGGTCTGTCCTATCTACTCCTGGGGGCTGGATCTGTGCCAACCCACTACCCTATGTCCCTTCCATACACATTTTGTGGGTGTGTTATGGGCAGGTGTTGCATTTGCTTATTCATTCAACAAACACTTCCTGCCTGGATCAGCCAGTGTCTTTCCAAGCTGCTATAGTACCCAGCCTAGAGCAATGTAGAGGGTGTGTTAAGAGCAGGCTTTTCCCTGCCACCTCGCCTGCCCCAAATAACATACAGAGAAACTGTATTAGATATAAAGCTATTGGCCTGTTTCTAATGTTTCTTATTGGCTAGCTCTGTCTTAAATATTAACCCATTTCTACTACTCTAAGTATTTCCACATGGTCTCATCTTACCAGAGAGAAGGCCTGGATCTCTGTTCTCTCGAGTCTCTACATGCTGACTCCTCCCTACTACTTCCTCTCTCCACCTAGTCTCCTATTGGCCTAGCTTGCTTTCCTATTGGCCATCAGTGCTTTATTCATTACCAATATGAGAAACATATTTACAGAATGACATCTCCCATCACAGGTGCTTCAGCCCAAGGGCTTAGAAATTGGAGCCCAGAAGCAAAAGAGAATGGTAGTTTTAATTCTGAGTTGGGCTTGGTGGCACAGGTCTGTATCTCCAGCTATTCTGAAAATTGAAGCAGGACGATCATGAGGTCAGCCTGTCTCAAAATACGGAGATAAAAAGGACAGAGGCTGTAACTAAGTGGTGGAGTGCTTAAGCACTTGGCCCTGAGTTCGGTCTCTAGCACCAAAAACCATGCAGCAACAAAAAAGAACTACTTCCGGGTCAGGGAGGGTGTGCACACTTACAGCAGCAAAGCCAGAGACCAGAGGTGTTGAACATGAAGGCCAGAACTGTGTCCTTATGAGGCTCTGGCAAGTGAGGAAGCTGCTGGAAGCAGACTAGTGGAGAATTCCCAACCCAGTCTGCAAGAGAGGTTAATACTGGTGCATGAGCACACAAGGTTTGGATGTTATGAGCAGGTTTTTCCCTGCCGGCCTGGTCCCGCCGCCATGCCAGCCCTCAATAACACACAGAGACTCTGTATTTCATACAATTCTGTTGGCCAGTTACTATCCTTTCTTATCGGCTAGCTCTGTCTTAAATATTAACCCATTTCTATTAATCTGAGTATGTCCATGTGGCTCATCTTACCGGCCAGAGCGGCTGGCTGGCATTTTACCTCTCCAGGCTCTCCATGTTGACTCCTTCTAACTATTTTCTCTTTCCTCCTTGTCTCCTAGCCCCACCTATCTTGCTTTCCCATTGGCTACAGTGCTTTATTCATTAACCAATAAGAGAATCATATTTACAGA
>JANBXA010000190.1:29410000-29445000 GCA_030556225.1 Cricetiscus sungorus | reverse complement strand
CTGCCTTCTGCTGAGATGGGGAGCCAGATGGTAGCTGTTATTGCAGGAGCTCAACAGGAATCGAGGCCTGTGATCTTCCCTGTTGCTAACAGGCCTGATTTTTTATGGCTGTCAGCGTCCTTGCAATGGCTGAGGGAGGGAGGCATGCGGGGAGGAAGGGAGGGCAGCGCCTCATCACTCTCAAGCTAGGCCTTTTGCTCCCAAGAGGACCAGTCACACAGCTCTTCCCCTCTTCCTTGCTGACCAGGGGTCTTGGCCTCAGACTGTGTCTCTGAAGAGGTTTGTTAGGGTGTGCAAGTGGCAAAGCTATACATAAACAAACACCTTCTAGAAAGGAAAAATGGTGGCACACTTGCTTTGCTGATGGCCCATAGACCCATTAACATTATGACCCTACCTGAGAGTGAGTGACAGCTGAGACTCGGGGGTGGGGGTTGCTGCTTAGGATGCAGCCTTGCCCCAAAAACTGGATGCTAAAATAAAAGCAATTACTAAAACTACTTGGAAGGCCAAACATTCCCAATATTTGGACCAATATTTGGATTCTTTTTTTTTTTTTTTTTTTTTTTTTCTCCCTAGAACGGATATATAGAAAGTCCAGGAAGAATAAGGGGGAAGAAGGTAAGGTGACAAGATGAAAAGCAGGGCTTGTCAGACCTAGAAGGAAACTCCTGCCTGCTCGGAGGTATCTGATTAGGGGTATTAGCTGCTGAGATCCGGTCATTAAGGTGGGGTAGATCACAGTGGGTGTAGTGGCCTGGACACCAGCATGGAGGAAAACAGTTTATTAACAGTCTTTGTGTGGTCCAGCGGCCTGCTTCCAACAGGCCCAACCTCCCAGCAAGAACAGAGCTGGCCCAGGGCAGCGCTGTGTGGTCAACACCAAGCAGAGCCTACTAACACCCAGAGCAGATAGCAACAGACTCCCAGACGCAGCCAAGTGGTTCAGAGGGCAGAAGAGCAAAGCTATTTATCTATCTATGTAGGACTTAGCTAGCTTTGGATCCCGGGGAGGCTAAGCTCACAGATAAAGCAGATGTTCCCAGGAAATTACATTCAGAAAGTTCCAGGAGGCATCTAAGTTCTTAGAAACCCTTTCGGCACACTTAAACCCTCCACCATAATTACGTGTTGCAAGCAGAGTGGACCTGCAGCCACGTATCCAGTTTCAATATTCTGAGCCAGGTGGCAGACAGTAAGTATGTCACTGTGCCATCCTTGGTGTCTTGAGAGCCACACTTCTCACTGCCTCTAGAGGTTTTGTTCATTTGGAAAAGAAAATCACCAAAGTAGGTTCAAGAGCAATCTGCCAGACATAGGAACCCCCAGAGAGACAGAAGTGTGTGACAGAAACTGTTCACAGGTGTGTGCCAGGCAACCGAGAACTCAAGCCACGACCAGGCAGATATGATCTCCAAAGGCCCACCCCTGCTGACTCTTACCCCCAACCCAGTGCTATAGCCTTCAAAAGAGCATCACAAGCCAGGAACCGAGTGCTTAATATGAATCTGTAAGACGCGTGCCAGGTTCAAGCCATAGCCTGGACCGTATGTGGGTAGTCTTCCTGACATTCAGAGGTTACAGTGCAAAGATCTGGATGAAGCCTGGACAGAGAAGTTGGAGTCTGGAGCTAACTTCTGCTTCTATTTGCATTTTCTCATGCTGAGGAGTTGCCCAGCATCAAGGATGGGTGAGGCAGGGTCTAAGAACCATGGTAACACCGAGCCAATAGCCAACCTTAACGGTGCAGGTCTTTGACACAGCCCAAAAGGCCTCTCTCTTTCTAAGGAGACTCGGAAATACAGCATGTTGCTTGCCTGCCTGCTATGATAGCCAGGAAGCTTGCCTGTAGTCTGACGCTGCTGACACACAATAAGACCTGGACACAGTGGCAAAGAATGAAACTCTCTGGGACGATGAGTTGCATAAATCTACCTCCCTTAAGTCCTGTTAAGTTTGTCACCATGAAACAAAAGAAATGTGACCGCATGCTTATGAGGGAGATATGAGTTCAGCTGGCTTCTTCCTACAGTGGTCTGTTATTCTCACTAACTCTTGAGTTCTTTTATGTAGGAAAGGGATAGTTTGTATCCTACCCCAGAACATTGCTGAAAACATTAATTAGCACTGACACCCACCAGGCCCCCGTCACAGTGCCTGGCATGTGATCTATAGCCCCTGCTCTATAAAAGTGAAACTATTTTTTAATTTGTTGGGCTAGATGTGCAGATTAATTACTACTCCTTTAACTCAGTTTATAATATGATCCAAGGGTAATAGAGGCAACAGTGACAAAAACAGGCTGATGATTGCTGCGGCCTAGACACAAGTCTGAGTAAGGGAGTCTCAAGGAGTTTAACTTTCTTAGTACCTTGTAGGTCAGCATGCATGAACTTGGACTTGAGCCCAAGTGTTCTGAGCTTAGAGCCAGACTAAGGGCTTGTCTACACTGCTGGCCAGGGAAGACCCTGTTAGAGGCATGTCTGATGACCCTTAAGGGCACAGAAAGCCAACAACGTCACATTTCTTGACTTTTCAGACACTTATGGTCAGGGATGCTTTGGACATTCTCCCTAGGAGATGAAACAGCCCTGGCTAATATCTTGGCAGTGCTAGCAAGGAAAGCCTTGGCTTCTGATGGAATCTGGGAGGAGACACAGAGGGGAGATGACTCTTAGGCTGATGAGCCAATAGTAAACTTGCCAGGCATTGCTCCAGAATTTCAGCGGAGGTAAATCACCACATTGCTTAGCACTCAATCACCTTGACGCTGTCTTCCAGACGCGGGGCATCTAACAGAGTTTGCCTTCTACCTGGTAGAAGCAAGAATGCCCATACTTCCTGGAACTCAAGAATATGGGTGCTGGTCTCAGAGCAAGCTACCAAGGTATGGATGCTGCAACTAAAGGAGAGAAGAGAAGGTTCTGATACGTCAGGACAAGAAGCGTCAGGGAAGAAAAGTAATTCCAGGTACCCCAGTATCAAAGACAAAATTGGAGAGATTCTCAATCCAGTTCCCAAAGCCAGACAGGGGGCGAGGAAGTGAAGACAGTGGGGCAGCAGGAATGAGCTGCCCTGTCAGGCTCAGGGGCTGCCAATGCTTTTGCAACTCTGAGTACACATCAGTCAATGCTACAACTGAATTAGCTCCCGGGACCCACACCTGGTGCTCAATACAGACCCGCCGATTGACCCAGAAATAAAATACTTCTGAGCAGTTTCCAAACCAGTTGAGCCTAGCCTTGTTCTATTTCTCCAATTTCTTTCTACCTCTTATGACTCCTTCCCTTTTCCCCCTTCCTTCCCTCCCTCCTTCCTTCTTCGTTCCTTCCTTCCTTCCTCCCTCCCTCCCTCCCTCCTTCCCTTTTTTCCTTCCCTCCCTTCCTCCTTCCCTCCTCCCTCCCTTCCTTCCTTCCTCCCTCCCTTCCTTCCCTCCTTCCTTCCTCCTTCCTTCTTCCTTCCTTTCTTCTTTCCTTCCTCCCCCTCCCTCCCCTCCTTCCTTCCTCTCTCCCTCCCTCCTCCCCTCCCTCCTTCCCTTTCTTCCTTCCTTCCCTCCCTCCCTTCCTCCCTCCTTCCCTCCCTCCCTCCCTTCTTCCTTCCTCCCTTTCTCCATTCACTCATTTATTCACTGATTCAGTCAGCAATCCTCCATCCCTTTAACCCTTTCAGGAGAGATTTAGTTGACAGCACCCAGAAGGACAAAGACAATGACATGGATATCGTCATTGACGAGAATGAAAGGAGAAGGCAACGTGAATCGTGCAGAAAGCAGGAAAACTGGACAGCAGAATGTCATTTTCTCAGTTTGACAATCTAACTCCACAGACAGGGAGGAGTGATGAGCAAAGGGGTCAAGACCAGGCTGGAGAAACCCACAGAGACAGCTGACCTGAACAAGGGGAGCTCATGGACCCCAGTCTGGTAGCTGGGAAACCAGCATAGGACAGACCCAGACCCCCTGAATGTGGGTGTTAGTTGGGAGCACTGGGCAGTCTATGGGGCCTCTGGGGGTGGATCAGTATTTATCCTTAGTGTACAAATGAACTTTGGGAACCCATTCCACATAGAGGGATACTCTCTCAGCCTAGACACATGGGGGAGGGCCTGGGCCCTGCTCCAAATGATATAACAGACTTTGAAGATCCCCATGGAAGGTATTTCTCTGGGGAGCAGAAGGGGGATGGGATGTGGGTTGGTGGGGGGCAGGGGAGGACAGGAGGGTACGGAAACTGGGATAGATATGTAAAACAAGCTTGTTTTAAATTTATATATATATATATATATATATATATATATATTTAAAAAAAAACAAAAAAAGCAATCTAACTGCAACTGGCGTGCTTCACAGATTTTGGTTCCCTTGGTGAACGTGTACATGTTCTTTAGTGTATGTATTTATTGTGCACAATGTGGTGTTATGAAGCGTGAACACAGGGTGGAAGAGAGTAAGTGTAATTTTTAAGTGTTTTCTTTAAAATGGGATGGGCTGAAGCACTTGTTTATTTACATACAGCCCACTGTGGATGACATCATGGTGGGATTAGAAAAAGACTGCTCAGTGTGAAAAGACAGAGAGAGTAGGTAATGGGGCGGGTCCGATGAGAAATACGATAGAGGATGGACCGGGAAAGGAGAATGTGGAGAGGAAGCCATGGGGCATGGGGAGGGCTTCTCAGCTGGGCTCCCAGGATGCTCTGTGTAGTCTCCGCCTCCTCATTTGTGACTTTCTGCATTAGCTGCCACCGTGCTGCACAAAGAAGCTTCCCGGATGAGGTCTGAGAGCTGCACTAATTTATAAGTGTAAGAAATACACATTTAGAGGGCAGTTACCAGAACAATAGCAGTGGGTCCACTCCTGGGGACTATGAACTCCCAAACTATGGGTTTTTGGCCAGATTTATAGTGCAGTTATGTGTTTCTTCCTGTGTAGCAAGCCTTAAATTTAAATAGAGGGCAGTCGGTTACCCCCGTAATATTCGGGCCACTATTGTACCCACGGTCATTGTTGTAGTTCACATGTTCATGGACGGTTAAGACAGTAGTTGACTGTCCCTACCTTACTCCCAGCTGCCTGCTTAGCAACCTGCCTAGCACCTCTCATACTATGAAAGCTGGCCAGCATGGAGGAAACTCTCTGTTTTTGACTTCTCCATGTCCTGTGACCAATGTTTGTGGTGACTTTGGCAAAAGGTTCTTACCATCAAGTTTTGGTGGGCAAGCAAAAGCAGTGGGAATAGTTAGTATGACCAACAACTCAACGGGAAGATGTCCCACACCTGGCATTGGACTTGGCAACGTATAGCTTCTGGGAGGAGCATCATCCCCTATGTAGTGTTAACTGCAATCAAAGTCACATATATATGAAGCTTATAAAATAAAGGTTTTCACGTGGCTTTCCAAGCATCCTTAGCTGCCTTCTTTCTTATGCATTGAGGCGAGGTCTCTCAGCAGATTTAGACACACTAGTCAGCTAGGACTGGACACCTACCCAGCATTTACATGGGTTCTAAATGTCCAAACTCTGGTCCTCATGCTTGTAAAGTAAGCCCTTCGACCCCTGAGTCCGGGCTCCAGTCTCCAACCTACAATATACCTCATGAAGATCTAGGGGAGAGGATCTGAAAAGATCCAAACATGAGAAGCAGTAAGAGATGAGAAGGCTAGCTATCTAAAGGGACTCAATACACCTTACACCCACATACTAAAACACCATGCTGTACCTCATAAATACACATGGTCATTAATATAGATTAGAATAAAAATACAACAACAAAAGAAGAAGAAGAAGAAGAAGAAGAAGAAGAAGAAGAAGAAGAAGAAGAAGAAGAAGAAAATTCATCACCTAAGCTTGTTGGAGCCTGTGATATAGAGATCCATGTATTTGTCAAACTCCTGAAGAAACAGAAATTTTGGTCCCAGAAGGTTCCAAGGCAGTGACCTTGTTATTGTTTCTAGGGTAAGCTATTTTAATATTTCTCAGTATGTCAGTGCTTGAGAGCTTTCTTCTAATCCCATGTGTAAAATCTATCTGAAAAGGCCTCCTAGAAACCCAAAGAACACAGAGACAAAAGAACTCAGCGACAAGGGGACGTTTACACAGAGTCTTGAATAGCTGAGTTCCAGGGGGCCACAGCAGCGAATGCACCAATTCAAGTGCAACCAATCTTGAAATGTTCCTTGCAGGAGGTGAGTCTCAAGTCACATTTTAAAGGGAGTAAAAGCCATGCACTGAAGCCTGGCCTGGAAACTGGAAAGAAACGTAGTCAGAAGTGTGAATCTTAAAGCAAGACAGATCCAACTTTCTGCCTCCTTCCCTGGGAAAATGAATGACCTCTGAGGTGACGAGGGGACAAGGAGAAGGAGTGTGAGATCAGGTGGAGAGAGGTGGGTGGAGAGTCACTCGAAGGAGCTGCCTCTCTCCTGGGCTGTGTCCCGAAGCTGGATTGATGGGAGCAGTTAGTCCCCGAACAGCATAAGGAGGAGTGAGGGCCGCAGAGATTCGGAGTCTCTTGGCGAGCAGAGACTGGGGTAGAGAGCAGGACGACTGGCAGAGACGATGGCATGTGTGGGATGCACATTACAAGCAATGCTAAGGTATATTTCCAGACTTATTAAGGTGATTACAGGGAAAACAGTGTGATGCCAGCAAGAGGTTTCAGGGAGGGAAAAAGAGAATCTGGCGCCAAACCTGATGATTTGGGTTCTTTCCCCGGGAGAGATCTGTGGTAGAAGGAGAGAACTGGCACTTGGGAGCTGTCCGTTGACCCTCACACGTGTGCATTGGCACCCCTCCCCCCACTCCATCCTCCCCGCGCATACACGCATGCACCCATGTATGCACGAATGCACACAGAGAATTCGCCTATGGTATTCAGTTAAAACGTCAACAAAATCAAACTATTCCAATTCCTGTGTCATTGGCCAAAAGAAGAAGAGAGCTACCGAGGAAGAGGGAGCCAGACACTTAGTAAACATGGCGGAGCGTACTATAGTCAAGAGAGCCGCTTGGTGGCTTCTGTGGGACCCTGGTACCTGCAAGCTGTGGACCCTGCAGGATGCTTATGCCTGCACACAGACTTCACACTTCTGAGACGCCCCCCGACCATCCTTCTAGTTTAATTTCTGCTTTCTTTTTTCCTCTCTCCATCTTTCTTTCTTCCCTCCCTTCTTCCCCAGATCCGCTCCTCTTCCTCTTCCCTTCAGAAAAGAGCAGTCCCCCCCAGGGATGTCTACCAGACGTGGCATAACAAGTTACAATAAGACAAGGCCGGAGGAGGCAACCCAGTAGGAGGGAGAGGGTCAGGCAAAAGAGTCACAGACAACTTCCAATCCCACTGTTAGAAATCCCACAAGAACGCAAAGCTGCACAACCGTAACATATATACAGAAGGCCTGCCTTAGACACATACAGGCTCCCTGACTGTTGCTTCTGTCCCTGTGAATCCTGTGAGCCCTGTTTAGTTTATTCTGAGGGCTGTGTTTTTGTGGTGTCCTTGACCCATCTGGCTCCTACAATCCTTCTTTCCTCTCTTCCACAGGGTTTCCAGAGCTCTACCTAATGTTTGGATGTGTGTCTCTGCATCTGCTCTGATCAGTCACTGGATGAAGTCCTTCTAATGGCAATTGGGCTAGGCTCTGGTCTATGAGTATAGCAGAATATCATTAAAAATCATTTCATTAATTTTTCTCCAGTCACGTCTGAGTCTATCCTACATTTCTGGTCTATCTAGCCTCTGCTTCCTGGCCCTCTGGATAGTAGCATCAGGGGCGGGCTCCCTTTTGTGGCGTGGGCTGTAAGTTGGGTCAGTCACACTGGTGGGCTACTCCCACAATTTCTGCTACATAGTTACCCCAGTATATCTTACCAGCAGGGCAAATTGTAGGTACAAGCTTTTGTAGCTGGGTTGGTGTCCCAGTCCCACCACTGGAAGCCTTACCTGGTTACAGAAGATGGCCGGCTCAGCCTCCCCATCACCCATTACTAGGAGTCTTTGCTAGGGCCACCCGCATAGATACCAGGAAGTTCCCAGTGTACTAGGTTTCTACATCAGCCCCGAAGTAGTGATCTCTAGTGATCTCTCCCAGCACTCTCTCCCTCCACCTCTGCCACCGGGTCCCCCCTGTTCCCATTCCCCACCCTCCCCAAGTCCACCTTCACAATCTATTCTATTTCTCCCTCCCAGGGAGATCCACGCTTCCTCGCCTTAGGGACTTTCTTGTTACTTAACCTCTCTGGGTCTGTGGGTTGTAGCTTGATTATCCTTTACTTAATAGCTAATGTCACGTTTGTCTTTCTGGGTTTGCGTTATCTCACTCAGGATGATTTTTTCTTTCTAGTTACATCGATTTGTCTGCAAATTCATAATGTCATTTTTTAAAAATACAGCCGAGCAATACTCCACTGTGAAAATCTACCATATTTTCCTTATCCATTCTTTGGTTGACGGACACCTAGGTTGTTTCCCGTCTCTGGCTGTTATGAATAGAGCTGTTATGAACATAGATGAGCAGCTGTCCTTGGCATAGAGTGGAGTGTCCTTTGGAGTGGTATAGCTTTGCCTAGGAGCTGTGTAACTGGGTCTTGAGGTAGACTGATCCCCAAGTTTCTGAGGAACTTCTGTATTTATTTCCATAGTGGCTGTACGAGTTTGAACTTCCACCAACAATGCAGGCGTGATCCCCTTGCTCCACATGCTCATCCTAGCCATCCTGACAAGCGTAAGATGGAGCCTTAACGTAGTTTTGATTTGCATTTCCTTGATGTTGAACATGTCAATAAATGTTTCTCGGCCATTTGAGTTTCCTCTGTTGTGAACACTTTGTTTATATCGAAGCGTAAGATGGAGCCTTAACGTAGTTTTGATTTGCATTTCCTTGATGTTGAACATGTCAATAAATGTTTCTCGGCCATTTGAGTTTCCTCTGTTGTGAACACTTTGTTTATATCGGTACCCCATTTTTAAGTTGGATTATTTGGTTTATTGATGTCTACTTTTTGGGTTCTTTATATATTTTGAATATTAGTCCTCTGTCAGATGTGGGGTAGGAGAAAATGTTTTCACATTCTGTAGGCTGCTGCTTTGTCCTATTGGTGGTGTTCTTTGCCTTACAGAAGCCTTTCAGTTTTATGAGGTCCTATTTATTAATTAATTAATTTTAGTGCCTGAGCTTTTAGTGTTCTGTTTAGGAAGTTGCCTCCTGTGCCAGTGCATTCAAAATTATTCCGCATTTTCTCTTCTATTAGGTTCAGTGTGCCTGGATTTATGTTGAGATCTTTGATGCTCTTGGACTTGGGATTTGTGCAGGGTGATAGATATGGATCTGTTTGTATTCCTTTACATGCTGATATCCAATTAGACCAGCACCATTTGTTGAAGATGCTTTCTTTTTCCATTGTATATTTCTGGCTTCTTTATCAAAAACCAGATATCCATAGGTGTGTGTATTTACATATGGGTAATGGGGTTGTCTGTCTGTATGATTCTCCTATTGGTTAATTAATAAAGCACTGTTTGGCCAACAAGGCAGGAAGATAGGTGGGTCTAGGAGATAAGGGGAATTCTGGGAAATGTCCATTTGCCATGTAGGACACCAGAAGAGTAACAGGTCTGGACCCTTCTCCGGTAAGATAAGACAATATGGAAATACATAGATTAATAGAAATGGGTTAATAATTAAGAAAGAACTAGCCAAATAAGAAGTCTTAGTCATCAGCCAACAGTTTAATAATCAATATAGCATCTGTGTGTTTATTTGGGGGCTCAAGTGGGAAGGGACCCAGCTGGGCCAAGAATCTCATGTAACATCTGGGTCTTTAATTTGATTCAATTGATCAATCTGTTTTTATGAGTATACTATGTTGTTTTTATGACTATACCTCTGTAGCAGAGCTTGAAATTAGGGATGGTGATACTTCTCAAAGTTCTTTTAAAGTACAGGATTGTTTTGGCTACCCTGGATTTTTTTGTCTTTCCATATGAAGTTGAATATTATTCTTTCAAGATCTGTAGAGAATTGTGTTGAAATTTTGATGGGGATTTCATTGAATGTTTAGCCTGCTTTTGGTAGGATGGCCCTTTTTACTATATTAATTCTGCCAATCTATAAACATGGGGGATATTTCCATCTTCTGATATCTTCTTCAACTTCTTTCCTCAAAGACTTGAAGTTATTGTCACACAGTGCTTTCCCTTGCTTGGTTAGAGTCACCCCCAAGATAGTCTATATTATTTGTGGCTATCGTGGAGGGTATTGTTTCCTTGATTTCTTTCTTAGACTGTTTATATACAGGAGGACTACTAATTCTTTTGAGTTAATCTTGTATCCAGCCATTTCACTGAAAGTGTTTATCAGTTGGAGCAGTTCCCTGATAGAATTTTTAGGGTCACTTATGTATACTCTCATATTACCAGCAAATAATGACATTTTGATTTCTTTCTTTCCAATTTGTATTCCCTTGGTCTCCTTAAGTTGCCTTACTGCTCCAACTAGAACTTTGTGATATGGGGATGGTGGACAGCCTTGTCCTGTTCCTGATTTTGGTGAAATTGCTTTAGGTTTCTTTCTGTTTATTTGATGTTGACTGTCAGCTTGCTGTATCTTGCTTTTATTGTGTTTAGGTATGTTCCTTGCACCCCTCTTCTCTCCAAGACTTTTATCATGAAGGGGTGTTGGATTTTTCAAAAGCTTTTTCAGCATCTAATGAGATGAACATGTTTTTCTTTTTTTCTTTCAGTTTGTTTATATGGTGGATTACATAGACAGAATTTCATATATTGGACCATCCCTGCATCTCTGGGATTAAGCCTACTTGATCATGGTGGATAATTATTTTGATGTGTTCTTGGATTCAAGTTTTGAATATTTTAATATTTTTGTATCAATGTTCATGAGGGTAATTGGTTTGTAATTCTTTTTGTTGAATCTTTGTATGGTTTGGGTATCAGGGAGACTATGACCTCATAAAAAGAATTTGGCAATGTTCCTTCTGTTTCTATTTCATGGAATAATTTGAGGAGTTTGGCATTAAAGTCGGTTAGAATTTTGCACTAAAACCATCTGGCCCTTGCTTTTTTTTTTTTTAAGAGACTTTTAATGACTGTTTCTATTTCCTTAGAGGTTATAGGTCTATTTAAATTGTTTATCTGAGCTTGATTTAACTTGGTAAATTGTATCTATTGAGAAAATCTTTCATTTCTTTTAGCTTTTCCAATTTCCTGGAATACAGGTTTTTAAAAGTATTTCCTAACGATTCTTTGGATTTCCTCTTTGTCTAGTGTTATATCTCCCTTTTCATTTCTGATTTTGTTAATTTGGGTATTTCTTCTCTGTCTTTTAGTTAGTTTGGATAAGGGTTTGTCTATCTTGTCTATCTTTTCTCAAAGAACCAACTCTTTGTTTCATTGATTCTTTGTATTATTCTTTCTACTTTTTCGAGTTCAGCCCTCAGTCTGATGATTTCCTACTGTCTATTTCTCTTCAATGTGTTTACTTCTTTTTGTTCTAGTGTACTATTAATTGCTAGTATGAGATTTCTCCTATTTCATTTTTTAATACTATTTTTAAATTTGAATTTAAAACAAGCTTGTTTTATGTGTCAATCCCAGTTTCCTCTTCCTCCCCACTTCTCCTGCCCCCCACCTACCCCCTATCTCATCCCCTTTCTGCTCCCCAGGGAGGGTGAGGCCTTCCATGGGGAGTCTTCAAAGTCTGTCACATCATTTGGAGCAGGGCCCAGGCCCTCCCCCATGTGTCTAGGCTGAGAAGTTTCATGGAATGGGCTCCCAAAGTTCATTTGTACACTAAGGATAAATATTGATCCACTACCAGAGGCCCCATAGACTGCCCAGTCCTCCTAACTAACACCCACATACATTCAAAAGGGGTCTGGATCAGTCCTATGCTGGTTTCCCAGCTATCAGTCTGGGATCCATGAGTTCCCCCTTGTTCAGGTCAGCTGTCTCTGTGGGTTTCCCCAGCCTGGTCTTGAACCCTTTGCTCATCACTCCTCCTTCTCTGCAGCTGGATTCCAGGAGTTCAGCTCAATGTTTAGCTGTAGGTGTCTGCTTCTGCTTCCATCAGCTACTGGATGAAGGCTCCAAGATGGCATAAAAGGATAAGGTAGTCATCAATCTCATTATAGGGGAAGGACATTTAAGGTAGCCTCTCCACTATTGCTTAGATTCTTAGTTGGGGTCATCTTCCTGCTACCTCGTGTCTGCTTCTCCCCTTCTCATTCTCTTAATTCCCACCCTTGCCCCCACTCCCAATTTTCTCAGGAGATCTTATCTGTTTCCCCTTCTCTGGGGGACCATGCATGTCTCTCTTAGAGTCCTCCTGGCTTCCTAGCTTTCTGGTGGTGTGAATAGTAGGCTTGTGATCCTCTGTTCTATGACTAAAATCCATATATGAGTGAGTACATACCATGTTTGACTTTGTATGACTGGGTTACCTCACTCAGGATGGTTTCTTCTAGTTCCATCCATTTACCTGAGAATTTCAAGATTCCATTGTTTTTTTTTTTCCCACTGAGTAGTTTTCCTTTATGAAAATGTGCCACATTTTCTTTATCCATTCTTCAGTTGAGGGGCATCTGAGTTGCTTCCAGGTTTTGGCTATTACAAATAATGCTGATATGAACATAATTGAACACATGTCCTTTTGTATGAGTATGCATCCTTTGGGTATATGCCTAAGATTAGAATTGCTGGATCTTGAGGTAGACTGATTCCAGCTTTCCTGAGGAACCATCATACTGATTTCCAAAGTAACTGTATGAGTTTGCACTCCCACCAGCAATGGAGGAATGTTCTCCTTTCTCCACATCCTCTCCAGCATAAGCTGTCATTGGTGTTTTTGATTTTAGCCATTCTGACAGGAGTAAGATGATATCTCAGAGTTGTTTTGATTTGCATTTCCCTGATGTCTAAGGATGTTGAGCACTTTCTTAAATGTCTTTCAGCCATTTTAGATTCCTCTATTGAGAATTCTCTATTTAGTTCTGTACCCCACTTTTTAATTGGATTATTTGGTGTTTTGGTGACTAGCTTCTTGAGTTCTTTGTATATTTTGAAAATCAGCCCTCTGTCAGATGTGGGATTGATGAAGATCTTTTCCCACTCTGTGGGCTGCTGTTTTGTCTGTTGACTGTGTTACAGAAGCTTCTCAGTTTCAGGAGGTCCCATTTATTAATTGTCGATCTCAGTGTCTGTGCTATTGGTGTTATGTTCAGGAATCTGTCTCCTGTACTAATTTGTTCAAGGATGCCTCCCACTTTTTCTTCTAAGAGGCTCAGTGTGGCTGGATTTATGTTGAGGTCTTTGATCCATTTGAACTTAAATTTTGTACATTGTGGTAGATATGGATCTATCTGTAGTCGTCTACATGCCAGCACCATTTGTTGAAGATGCTTTCTTTTTTCCATTGTATAATTTTAGCTTCTTTGTCAAAAATCAGTTGTTCGTAGGTGTGTGGATTAATATTAAGATTTTCAATTCAATTCCATTTGGTCTACCTGTCTATTTTTGTGCCAATACCAAGCTGTTTGTTTTCAGGACTATAGCTCTATAGTAGAGCTTGAAGTCAAGGATGGTGATGTCTCTGGAAGTGCCTTTATTACACAGTGTTGTTTTGGCTATCCTGGGTGTTTTCCATATAAAATGGAAATTGAGTATTATTCTTTCAAGGTCTGTGAAGAATTGTGCCAGTATTTTGATGGGTTTTACATTGAATCTGTAGATTGCTTTTTGGCAAGATTGCTATTTTTACTATGTTGATCCTACCTATCCAAGAGCATGGGATCTGTTTTCTGGTATCTTCTTTAATTTCTTTCTTGAAAGACTCGAAATTCTTGCTTCTATTTTGTGAAACACCTTGAGAAATATTGGTATTAGCTCATCTTTGAATTTCTGGTAGAATTCTGCACTGACACCATCTGGACCTGGGCTTTTTTTTTTTTTTTTTTGAGACTTTTGATGACTGTTTCTATTTCATTAAGGGTTATAGGTCTGTTTAAATTGCTTATCTGTTCTTGATTTAATTTTGGTAAGTGATATCTAGTCAGAGAATTGTCCATTCCCATTGAATTTTTGAATTTTGTGGAATATAGGTTTTCAAAGTGTGACCTGAAGATTCTCTGGATTTCCTCAGTGTCAGTTGTTATGTCCCCTTTTCATTTCTGATTTTGCATGTTCTCTCTCTGCCTTTTTATTAGTTTGGGTAAAGGTTTGTCTATCTTGCTGATTTTCTCAAAGAACCAATTCTTTGTTACATTGATTGTTTGTATTGTTTTCTTTGTCTCTACTTTATTGATTTCAGCCCTCAATTTGATTATTTCCTGGCATCTGCACCTCCAGGGTGATTTTGCTTCTTTTTGTTTTAGAGTTTTCAGTTGTCCTGTTAATTCTCTAGTGTGACTACTCTTCTCCAGTTTCTTTATGTAGGCACTTAGTACTGCTTTCAAAGTGTCTGATAAGTTTGGGTATGTTGTGTCTTCACTCTCATTGAACTCTAGGAAATCTTTAATTTTTTTATTTCTTCCTTGACCCAGGAATGGTGCAATTGAGCATTGTTCAATTTCCATGAGTTTCCCTGGTTTCTGAGAAGAAGGTATATTCTTTTGTGTTTGGATGGAATGTTCTTGGATGTCTGTTAAACACAATTGGGACATAACTTCTGTTTAGTTCTTCTGTTTCTATGTTAAGTTTCTGTCTGGTGGTCCTGTCTAGTGGTGAGAGTGGGGTGTTGAAGTCTCTTAATATAAGTATGTGAGGTTTTATGTGAGATATGAGTTTTAGTAGCGTATCTTTTACGAATGTGGATGCCTTTGTATTTGGGGCATAGATGTTCAGAATTGAGACTTCATCTTTGATGAATTTTTCCTGTGATGAATATGAAATGCCCTTCTTCATCACTTTTGATTGATTTTAGTTTGAAGTCTAATTTGTTAGATATTAGGATAACTACACCCGCTTGTTTTTTTGGGTCCAAGTGATTGGAAAATCTTTTCCCAACCCTTAACTCTGAGGTAGCATCTGTTTGTGAAGTTGAGGTGTGTTTCTTGTATGTAGCAGAAGAATGGATTCTGTCTTTGTATCCATTCTGTTAGCTTTTATCTTCTTATAGGTGAGTCAAGACCATTAATATTGAGGAAAATTAAGGACCACTGACTGTTAATTCTTGTTTGTTTTGGATTTGGTGGTGGTGGTGGTATTGTGTGTGAATTTACCTCACTTTTTCTTGTTGGTTTTGGTAAAGTGGGGTTATCTATTGCCTATGTTTTTGTGAGTGTAGTTAACTTCCTTAGGTTGGAGTTTTCCTTCCAGTACTTTCTGTAGGTCTGAATTACTGAATATGTATTGTTTAAATCTGGTTTTGTCATAGAATATCTTGTTTTCTCCATCTATAGTGATTGAAAGCTTTGCTGGGTATAGTAGTCTGGGCTGGCATTCATGGTCTCTTAGTGTTTGTAGAATATCTATCCTGGACCTTCTGGCTTTCAGAGTTTCCATGGAGAATTCAGGTGTCATTCTGTTAAGTTTGCCTTTATATGTTACTTGGCTATTTTCTTTTGTTGTTCTTAATATTTTTTCTGTATTCTGTATGTTTGGTGTTTTGATTATTATGTGGCAAGGGGACTTTTTTTGTGGTCCACTCTATTTGGTGTTCTGTAAGTTTTTTGTACTTTCATTGTCATGTCTTTCTTTAGGTTGGGGAAGTTTTCTTCTATGATTTTGTTGTATATGTTTTCTGCACCTCTGAGTTGGGTTTCTTCCCCTTCTTCTATACCTATTATTCTTAGGTTTGGTCTTTTCATAGTGTCTCATATTTCCTGGATATTTTGTGTTAGGAATTTGTTGGACTTAAGATTTTCTTTGGTCGATGAATTTATTTCTCTTAGTGTATCTTCAATGCCTGAGATTCTCTCTTCCATCTCTTGTATTCTGTTGGTTATGCTTGTAACTGTAGTTCCTGATTGTTTACCAAGCTTTCCTAATTCCAGCATTCCCTCAGACTCTCTCTCTCTCTCTCTCTCTCTCTCTCTCTCTCTCTCTCTCTCTCTCTCTCTCTCCCCCGTGTGTGTGTGTGTGTGTGTGTGTGTGTGTGTGTGTGTGTGTGTGTTTAATTGTCTCTATTTCAGCTTTCTGACCTTGCACTGTTTGAATTCTTTTTTGCAATTTTGGTTTGTCTTTTCCTCCATTTCTTGATTTTTTTTGGAGGGGGGGTTTGGTTTTTTTCCATTTCTTTAAAGGATTATCTTTTTCTCATTTCCTCTTGGGTCTCTATCATCTTCATGAAGTTGTTTTTAAGGTCATTCTCTCCTGCTTCATCTATGTTGGGATGTTCAGGTCTTACTGGTGTAGAGTTCCTAGTCTCTGGTGCCGTCATATTGGTTTTTCTGTTGTTGAATGTGTTCATATATTGTTGTCTTCCCATCTTTTCTTCCAGTGGGCGCAGGTGGGGTCTCTTCCTCTCCTGGTGGGTGCAGGTCCAAGATTCTCTTCTGGTGGGTGCAAGCAGGTCCAGTATTCGGATGGCTCTCACGATGGGTATAGGTGGGTCTGAGACACTCCCTCTCCCAGTGGGTGGAGGCTGGACTAGCACCGGATGTCAGCAGACTCTAGATGGTTTGGTCCACCTGGGGCAAGTCGGCTTGCCCTGCCTGCAGTCCCCAGGCCAGGAGATCCCAAAGAGGGCAAGGGGAAGTTGGGCCTGAAACAGGGGCTCATGCTTACCTCTTCTCTGTGGTTTAAGCTTTAATAATGTTTCTTTGACAAGTGTGAGCACTCTTGAGTTTGGGGCATAGATGTTAAAAACCGAAATGTCATCTTGGTGGATTTTCCTTTGATGAGTATGAAGTGTCCTTTCCTGCTTCTTTTGATTAATTTTGGTTTGAAGTCTACTTTGTTAGATAATAGAATGGCTACACCAGCTTGCTTCTTACATCCATTTGCTTAGAAAATCTTTTCCCAACCCTTTACTCTGAGGTAATGTCTATCTTTGATGGTGAGGTATGTTTCTTGTATGCTGCAGCAGGATGAATCCTGTTTTCACATTCATTCTGTTGGTCTGTGTCTTCTTATTGGGGAATTAAATTCATTGATATTGAGAAATCTTAATGATCAATAATTGGTAATTCCTGTCATTTTGTTGTTGGTGTTGGTGGTGGTATGTGTAATAGTGTGTGTGTGTGTGTGTGTGTGTGTGTGTGTGTGTGTGTGTGTGTGCTTCTCTTCTTTTTCTTTTGCTGGTGTGAGATTATTTATTTCCTGTGTTTTCATGTGCGTGGTTAAACTCTTTGGGTTGGAGTTTTCTTTCTAGTATCTTCCGTAGGTCTGGATTTGTAGACAGATATTGTTTGAATTTGACTTTATAATGGAATATCCCATTTTCTCCTTTAATGGTGAGTGAACTTGGTTAGGTTTAGTGGTCTGTGCTGACATCTGTGGTCTCTTAGACTCTGTAGGGCGTCTGTCCAGGCCCTTCTGGCTTTTCGAGTGTCCATGGAGAAGTCAGGTGTAATTTTAATAGGTCTACCTTTATGTGTTATTTCCTCTTTTTCTCTTGCAGCTTTCAATATCCTTTCTTTCTTCTGTATGTTTAGTGTTTTGATGCAGGAGGACTTTCTTTTCTGGCACAATTTATTTGGTGTTCTGTATGTGTCTTGTATCTTCATAGGCATTTCTTTCCTCAAG
The DNA here is from genome assembly GCA_030556225.1 of Cricetiscus sungorus. Classification (NCBI taxonomy): domain Eukaryota; kingdom Metazoa; phylum Chordata; class Mammalia; order Rodentia; family Cricetidae; genus Cricetiscus; species Cricetiscus sungorus. The sequence continues at coordinate 29,427,307 of JANBXA010000190.1, read as the reverse complement.
TACAGAAAATTTTCTTCTATGATCTTGTTGAAAACATTTTCTGGGCCTTTGAGGTGGGATTTTTCTCTTTCTTCTGTTACTATTATTTTTAGGTTTGCTCTCTCCGTGCTGTCCCAGATTTCCTGGATGTTTTGTCAGGAATTTTTTAGGTTTAACATTCTCTTTGACAGATGTACCCCTTTGTTCTATCCTGTCTTCAACTCCTCATATTCTTTCTTCTGTCTCCTATTTCCCTTGGTGATCCTTGGGTCTATAGTTCATGTTCACTTACCTAGGTTTTTTACTTTTTTATTGTTTCCCATTTCCATTTTTCAGATCTTGGGAAGTTTTATTTGTTTCCTTCAACTGCCCCCCCCACTGTTGGCTTTCTTGATTTTCTTTAAGGGATTTATTAATTTCTTCCAAATTTTGTTTGTCTTTCCTCATTAAAAAAAACAGATTTATTCATTTCATCTTTAAGGACCTCTATCATTTTCATAAGGTTGGTTTTAAGGTCTTTTTCTTGTGTTTCAGCTGCGTTGGATAATTCAGAGCTGCTCTAATAGGATAGCTACTTGAGGTTGAGCTAATAGGATAGCTACTTGACTTCCTCACAACAATGGAATTCTAAGATGAAATAAACCCTTTGTCCTCTTAAGTTGCTCTGGCAAACAGGTGTTTTATCACAGCAGCAGAAGTGAAAACTAGGAAAACAGTATAGGTTTCGTTCTCCTTAAAGTGAATTGCCACCTGAATAAATGTTAACATCTGTGACTAAAGAAGCACTACTAATCGAAGACGACTTGGACTGGATTCTGAGGAGTCACCTGTGTGGAATTAAGAGCCTGGTTACAACAGATCATTCTTTGGAAGACAGAGATGTCACACTAAGTGATGACCTGCCAAGAACATTGCCTGAACAGAAGCATTTTTTCCTATTTATTCTGCATGGGTAGGCCCATAGTCAAGGGCATAGTAGATACCAGGAGAGGATGATTCCATGTGCAGAAGACTCCCTTTGTTGTTAAATAGCATCTCTGGGTGAGTGGGCTGTTCAGGGCTCTCTTGGCCTCTCTGTATTTGGTGGTAGCTCATTTGGACAGTGAATATCTGTTTCCTTTCTGATTATGTGCTCCAAGATCAATGAGATAACATATCCTTTGTGGATTAAAATATAAAATTGCAACTGTGATATGCAATGTAACAGCTGCTCATCTTTCTGTCAAAAACATACTAAATAAGGGCTGAAGAGATAACTCAGTAAAGCACTTGCTGTGCAAACATGGAACCTGAATTAAAATCTCTTGAACCCGTGGAAAGCCAGACATACTAATGTAGCTCTGCAATTCCAGGGCTCCTAAGGGATGCTACTGGCTGATGCCTTTCAACTCTCTGCCTTTGGGGACCAACTGAGCTTCAGAGAGCTACATCCTTCAAAGTCATATCCCCTGTAGACAGCCTCCCTCCTCCAGGGGCATTATCAATAAGTGATACAAACACAGCCTGTATTCATGGATGTGGGACAACTACAGAGAGGCCCCCTTTTAGATGTCTCCCCAGGACACTGATGCTTCTGGTTGATTGCTTGGTTGAGTGGTCCAAGGAATCAAATTCGGGACCTTTAATAAAGAGACCAAAGAGGACTTTCTGAGGTTTAGACACTGATTAACCAGGGTTTTGCAAAATGCTTAGTGTACAACTTGGACAACCAAAATACACACAGCTTTCCTGATGGGCATATGGACCAAGGGAGGCTGACTGCTCAGAGGAGAGGGAGTGAACGGTGTAGGAGGAATATCAGCTCTGGGGCCTAAATAGCAGCAGGCAGCCTCTGCTCCAAAGAGTGACTCTGTAACTCAGATAAATGGCCAGATGTACGAATCCAGTGAGGGATCAGGCAAAGCCACCGGTATGAGAATTACCCCGTGAACTCTCCTGGCCACACCTACGTGTTCTCTTGTCACCTCTACACATGGGTGCTCATGTAGGTAGCAGAGTGTCCCACACTCCACCCTCTCTCTCTCTCTCTTTCTCTCTCTCTCTCTCTCTCTCTCTCTCTCTGTCTCTGTCCTCTCTCTCTCCTCTCTCTGTCCCCCCTCTCTCTGTGCTCTCTCTCTCTGTCTTCTCTCTCTCTCTTTCTCTCTCTCTCTCTCTCTCTCTCTCTCTCTCTCTCTCTCTCTCTCTCTCTCTCTCACACACACACACACACACACACACACACACACACACTGAAAGGCCTGCTCATCATGACTTATCCAACACAGCTGGAGAAGGCTGTGCTTCCTTCCACAGTCAGCTCTGTGGCTCCAAACAATTTGCTGTATGTCTTGTATCTCGGAGAGAAACTGTATTCAGCTGCCAGTACAGAGACCCAGTAAAAATTACTTAAACAAGATAAAGATTTGTTTATCTCCCGAATAAGAGAAACCAGATGTGAGAACAGAAAGATGGAAGGGGCTTGGGTCCAAACAACTACAAACCCACCATAAAAATCCTGGAGTCTTCACATCTGGCGAGGAGGAGGCACACGAAAGGACAGGGGGGAATGCCCAGAGTGCTTTTAACCTTTTACGGATCTTTCCCATAAACCTTAGCAACAACTCGGGCTCAGGTTTCACTGGCCCTACCTTGGTTAAGTACCTCCTCTCTGCTCTGCTCCTATAGGAACATCATGATTTTGTAGATAAATTACTGATCAATTTTTAATATTTTTATGATTGAATGATGTTATGGTTCATATGTAAATCGCCCCTAAAGACTCATGTGTTTAGGCTTGGTCCCCAGTAGGTTCAGTCATAAGGGTGATCCTGGATTTAGGCACTGATGACTGGGGTTTAGTAGGAGGTCACTGCGGTAATACCTTTGAAGGGTATATATTATCCCAGCCTAATTTTTAAAAAGATTGATTTGTATTATTTTTAATTATGTGTGTATATGGGTGTGAGTATGTGTGCATGAATGCAGATACCCTTGGAGGCCAGACGTCTTGGATCCCCTGGAGCTGGAGATACAAGGTGGTGAGCTGACTATGTGGGTCCTGGTAACTTGGGCATCTGCAAGAGCGGTGCATGCTCCCACCTGTTGAGCCCTCTCTGCAGCCCGTCCTCTTCCCCTTTCTTTCTATCACCCTGCTTCCTGGACCCCACGAAATGGGCAGCATTCTTGTCCTGATGTTTCTGCCTTGCCTTGGGCATCAAAGCAATAGAACAAGCCTGCAATGTCCCTACACCTCCGAAACCACAAGCCACAATAAACCCTTTGTCCTTGGTGGGTCTTTTCAGATAGTTTTCTCTTCGTAGAAAGTTGTTTGGGGGCTGGAGATATGACTCAGCCGTTGAAGGCTAGGCTCACAGCCAAAAATATAAGAAAGCTGTTGGGTTTTCTTAGAGTTGGGATCAGCCTTTGTTTCTGCGTTGTCTGTTGCTCCTGCCACGGGGACTTCAGTCTGAGCTAGCTGCACAGCTGTCAGCCCTGGACTTGGCCTTGTGGGTTGGAGGTGTTGTTTCTTGGTGTGTTCTGTCTTTCTTGGTGGAATCCCGTCTGGCTGAATTTTTCCTGCTTGGTCACTTCTGGAACAACAAGCGAAGAGGTACCAGAGTTGATAAAGGATAAGCCCTTCCCGAGGTATTTCACGGAGCACTGGGACAGACACGGAGGAACATGTGCATGGTCCTCAGTGAGCTTCCATTCTGCATGGCACTTCCTGAGCCCTTGACGTGTGAGGCGTTTCGTGGGAGCGGTGAAATCTACGGGGCCCAGAAGAAGGGTTTCATAGAATGCTAACACCATCTTGAAATAAGACTGCTCAGGGATGGGGTGGTGGCAGGGCATCCCAGGCAGAGCTAACAGTATAAACAAACCTCCGAGGATGGGGAATTTATCGACCCTGAACTACACCTGCAGGTTACTGTGACTGGCATTAGTGTTCCTTGGGCAGGGAGGAGGGGCCCAGTGTGACCATTCCCTTGACTGGTTCACTTTTCTGTGGACAGAGAAAACACACATAGAGCTGGCATGTGGGCGTCTTACTTGCTGAAAGTAGCCTGTGGTGATACATTATTTATGATTTATTAAAGCTTGGCTAAGGATTAAGAAACAAAGTCAGCCATAAGCCATAGAAGCCAGGCACACACCTTTAATCCCAGCAGCCAGAAGCTAGGAGGTGATGGTGCACACCTTTAATCCTAGGTCTCAGGATTAAGAGGTAGGCGGGTCTCTGTGAGTCTAAGGCCACCCAGATCTACACAAGATTGACCCAGTCCTAAAGAGAAGAAGATGACCTCAACACCTGGGATCACACGCCTTTAACCCCAGCATTAGGGAGGTATGTGTATAAGACAGGAGCAGGGTCTCAGTATCAGGGATTCACTCTGCAGCCACATTGAGGATAGAGAGACATTCAGTCTCTCGATTCTCCAGCCACACTGAGGAGAGGCAGCAGGGTCAGCCCGTTCAGCCTGAGGTAGTGGTAAGAGCTAGTGGCCAGCTACTTTGCTTTTCTGATCATCAGCTTGAAGTTTGAACCCCCCGTATCAGTCTCTTGGTCTTTTATTTATCATATTACAGTAGCCAGTGCCAATAAAGATGCCTCGGCCTCCAACCAGTTCCCACCATACAACCTGTGAAAGACCACTGGGCAGAGCAACATGGAGGCATTCGTCCATAAAACCCCCGTCTACTCTTGGGGCTTCTTTCTCGCCTCTTCTTTCTATGATCACCCTGACCACCCCTTGACCGCCTTTCCCTACTCTTAGTGGGTATGAGCAACAAGCTCAAAAGCCACTGGCTCTGGGCGACCACTGATCATCTGAGACCCAGCTCCCCAGCACATGAAAAAGGCTCAGCAGTGTCAAAAAGCAAAACAAAACAAAAAAACCTCATCATTACGGTCCAGACATAGAAGAAGGATACTCTCTGAGCCCCAGAAACCCCTCATCTTTATGGCCCAAGCACAGAAGAAGAAGGAGGATACTTCCTGAGTTCCAGATAACCTATTATAGGCTCAGAAGCATGTCTCATTGGCAAGTCTGTGGCCTGAGCTGGTCTATTTATGTGGATCCCATGCTTAAAAATCTGCAAAGTATCGGGCAGGAAATAAGCTCTCTTCCATTTTGGTTGTGGGGTTTCAGTCCCAACTCAGCGGGGAGACTGGAGCCAGGTACCCACTCCTCAGCAACACAGGACTTAAGACTTCTCAAGAAAGAACTTCATGAGACCACGCAAAGGAACAATTGGTTTAGGTAATCTAGACTGCAAAATCCTTCATTTCCTATTAGCAACGGAATGCCAGGATATAAAACATTTTAAGGTGTCACCATAGTGCACCAGCCAGCACTTGAGAGGTAGGGGCGGGCAGCGGTTTCGGGTCATCCTTGGAAACAGAAAAACTGAGACAAGTTTGGACTACTTGAGGCCCTGCATTAAGAAACAAAACCCCAAATAATGTAAGACCTTTGTAGCGCTTCACATTTCCCTTCCCTTAAAATGCTGAAGTATTTCTTACCTAGATGCAGTTTGTGTCCCTTTAAAGTTACTAAGGGCAAAGAGACCCTCCATCCTCACAGCTTCCCAGTTATTAGTTTATTTTATGTTTGAAACGTTTCTGCATGTGACACAGGGGACTAGGGAAGACATCACCTCACCTCCTAGACCCTTTCTGGCTCCCCCTCACAAGGCTCCTGGGGATTTTCACATTATTATTGGTTGAAACATATTTAAAATATCTTTCCTCCATAAATACGTGTGTGAATGGCTTCCTCATCTCCCCCACAATACCCACTTTATAGGTAGGAAGTAGTCACGGGGTAAATGTTTTATGGAGAGTCTCGTTACCTCAAAAAGGGAAATGTTTCACCCTGAATTCCAGGACTCGGGTAAAACTTTCTTCCCAGGTTAGTTTGCCCCTGTTGATCAAGGTACATAGCTGATTTTGTTATAAGAGGGAGGCAGTATCAGAGAGGAAAGTAACATTAAATTGGTTAGATAAAGCTTGGGAAGGGATGTGTGGAGTGCAGGATGGAGTGGCCATCTAAACTTAAAGCCTAATTAATAACTTTTGTTAGGAAGAGTAGAAAGTTTTAGGCTCATTCATTGTTTTCTCAACTAATACTTAGCAGGTATCTGGTTCAGCGCTGAACTCACAGGAACAAGGGAACACGTAGAGAGAGTAAGAGTCCCTTCTGTGTGACCCCTCAAGGCTGCACGAAGTCATCAGGGCCCAGGAGGCACCACGCTGACTCTCACCGCGTACATTTCAGACGGACTTTCCACCCGCACAATCACATCATCTTCAAGTAGGGAAGTGTCACCTTCGCAAAAGCTACAGTGCAGAAAGGGGAAGAAGATTGAGATCCGTCTCTCCCGTTGGCCGTTGCTGGGGTAGCTAAGGGATCTAGGTGAGTGACAACAAGGACACTGGTAGGTGACTGATAAGCAAGGCTGCACTGTGGTGTGGGCTGATAGGGCAGGGAGAGTGAGAATCTAGAAAAACAAGTTAATTTGTCTGGGAACTGGAGCTTTACAAAAGCAGGGCCCTCGCTACCAGATTCAAGCCACCTTCCTGTGGTCCCCTTCCCCTGCAGAGGAAACCCCAGTGCAGTCCCTCTGCAGACTTGCTGCTTCCCATGGTGCTGGAGTGGTGGCTCAGAGCCATCTGTAACTCTAGTTCCAGGGGATCTGACACCTTCTTCTAGCCTCTGTGGGCACTGTATGTGTGTGGTGCCCGTACACACATGCAAACACTCCTCATATACATAAAATAAAAGCAAATACATCTGTGAAGGGGAAAGGCTGGGTGTGGTGGCATATGCCTTTATTCCTAACACTCAGGAGGCAGAGGCAGCGCTAGAGGCAGGCGGATCTTTATGAGTTTGAGGCCAGCTTGGTCTACATAGCAAGCTCCAGGCCAGCCAACAAACAAAAACAACAAACAAACAAACAAAAAACAAAATAAAATAAAACAAAGCAAAACAAAAAAGCATAAGCTGCTTCTGGATATGTGTCAACTTCCCCAGGCTCCCATTGCTGGTTCCTGCTCAATCTAATTATTCTGGAGTCATTATAGGGTGTGTGTGTGTGTGTGTGTGTGTGTGTGTGTGTGTGTGTGCATTCATACATTCACCTAAACAACTGCAACAATACAGAGTCTGAACATACACATATATGTTCATACTTACTCACATATATGTATGATGTACATGCATACATATATCTGTATGAATATGTTTATATTTATGCTTTTTTATATACTGGGAAAGTGCAATTAAAACAAAACGCTGAGGGTTTTAAATAAATGTCAGGTGTTTTGTGTTGTGGTGGGAGGGGGGCTCAACACGACAGTCACATCTCCAAGGTAAGGAGGGACCATTCATTGGAAATAAATAAGTTACATGCCCCAAGCCACAGGACCACTGGATCTGATCCGATCTCCGTGTGGCAGAGACTGGGAGAAGAAACCTATCCCAGAGTCAGACTGCTACACCTGTGCCTTAATATGACACTCTGTACCCTTGGGTGATGGGTTGCCGTCAGGGTGTCCCACAAGGAATTGGATCTAAGTCTTAGTGACGCGTTCAAGTCTCCTGAGGAGCTTCCAAAACCACCCCATAGAGTCCTACCTGAGAGACTCTCACCTAGTGGTTTGAGTGGCCCTCACTAGGACTGTGCTAGTCCCAGGTGCAATAAGGATGTTGTTCCAGCTCTTGGTATCTGGAAATGAAAGCTATGAAGACAACCTGCCTTCTCATGTCCCCCTTTCCGGAGGTGTCAATCTGTTGAGACAAGCAGGGCAGGATAGCATGCTGCACTTAGACACCCTGCCTGGAGCCCGCAGTCTCTGTGGCTGTGTGGATTCTGCCCTGCACACACTGTCATAACCTGTATGATAGAGCTCTGAGGGTGACAAGAGAGCAGCCTAACCTTTCTGGGGTCTCTTGCCACAGGTGAGGGCTATAGGATCATTTGTGGACACAAAAATCCTGGGACAAGAGGACTCTGTTTCAGTGGATTGATTTATAAGAAAAATATCAAAAGAAAAAGACACACATGGGAATATTGTTATTGGAAAGAGCATTTGGGGAAAGAATTTTTATAAATGGAAAGAGCTTCGAGTTCAAGCCATATTTAAAAACAGCCGCATGGGTGTCAGGAAGGAGGGTGACAGCTGTGTTCAGATATTTCCCTGAAGTATTGACTACCCGGCCCATTCAGCTGTCTCCTGAGGGGCCAAAGACGTTCTGTGTGGGTTCCATTTGCTTTTGAGAGTGCTGGCATAGCCCCCACTGAGGTTTTAGTGCCCCAGCAAACATGACCAAACATGGTAGCCATTGTCCATTTTCAGAGACACTGCCACCTGTGTGACTCAAGGGTTAGTTCTCTTGGGAATGGAGACCAACTATAAACGAGCCAGTAAAGCTTGCTGAGACGCCAGTACCTGAGTGTAGATTTACATCCTTGGCATTGGGTTGAAGGCATAGCTCAGGAGTAGAGCAGCTGTTTAGCAAACCCAAGACCTTGGGTTTGATCCTAGCGCTGTGCCGATGTGTGAACACACACACACACACACACACACACACACACACACACACACACACAAACAACCCTGTTATAATGTTATAACTGTACTAATCTGCTCATGAAGGCAGTCACTCTTGTGACCCAAGCATTCACAAAGGTCCCCCTCCCTACACAGTGCAAGGGGATTATCTCTAACACTTAATGGGGCATGGCAAATTGCCTCTGCACCCCTCAAATTCATATTGTGTGTGTGTGTATGTGTGTGTGTGTGTGTGTGTGTACAAAATGCATGTATTCCTTCCTAACAGCCCCCGACATCAATTCAAAAGCCCCAAACCCAGAACCCCATCTGAACCAGATGTTCAAGGTGAAATCCTGGGCAGATTTCCCTCACTGTGAGCACAGGACTCATAGCACTTTCCAAAGGGAAGAAACAGGAAAGGGGAATGGACAAGGGCTGGAGAGATGCTCACTGGTTAAGAGCACTGACTGCTCTTACAGAACGACCCTGGTTCAATTCCCAGCACCCACACAGCAACTCAACTGTGTGTAACTCAAGTTCCAGGGGACCTGACACCCACAGCCAAACACCAAATAGCGTCTGGCAGCAGATGATTCTTCTGATTCAGTCCCTGCAGAATAGCTCTTAACAAACTATGGCAAGCGAGAATTTGTTAAACGAATAAGTAAAAGGACCCTGTGTAATTGCTGGGACCACGGGGCTATGGCCGCAGGAAACACACAAGCAAGGCGGGTGCCAGGGCAGGCACCAGGCGGCGGCGAGAATGCAAAGTGGGGAAATGGGCAAAATATGAGAAGCAGGGAGTGCTTTCTCAGGGCCACTGTGGAGGTAAAGGGGATGGATGGCAGAGGCAACTGTCCCACAACTTGTGGTGTGTCTACCTAGTTAGGCAAGGAACCCTGCCCGTTCAGGGATGGTGGGGGAAAGGGAGCGGCTTGGCTTCCGCTGCCTCTACCACCCGGGGCGAAAGCCAGGTCTGGTGAAAATCCAAATCCCACTTCTGACACCAGATATTGCGATTTAATAAGGATCAGGATAAACAATTAGGCCGAACAGATGTTTATTAAGGGAGAAATAACTCACAACATAGGCAGATGAACACTTCGGGTTCCACCGGATCCTAAGCCTTCCAGCCTTCACCACCAAAAAGGGCGGCCTGACCCTTTCCCAGCCTTTTCTCCCAGCTCCCATCTGGCCCTGTCTCCGCCCCAATGGGCATGGCCTAAGCCACAGGTGCAGACAAGGTGAATATCTCGCTACAGGGAATGGACAACGGTTCCCAAGAGGAAGGAGGAGGAGGCGGGGCCTTTGAGAGTGACAGAGAGCCTCAGGTGGGCAATAGGTTGGCTGGGTGGGGAGGCCTGGGAAACCAGGAGCCACTGACACCTCCCCAGGCCAGAGGCTGGGATCCTTTGTCTCATGACTCAGAGAAAGTGAATGACACAGGCACTGAGTGAGTGAATCTTAGGGAGTAATTTATTAAAGGTTCACAGGTGACAGCCTTCTCTGGAAGGTGGCCACCCACCAAAACACTCTGGACAGTTCCTTTTTCCTTCAAAATCTCCCCTGCCCTGTGTGTGTGCGTGTGTGCGTGTGTGTGTGTGTGTGTGTGTGTGTGTGTGTGTGTGTATATATGTGTGCGTGTCTGTGTGTGTATGTGTCTGTGTGTGTGTGTCTGTATGTGTGTGTATATGTGTGTGTGTATATGTGTGTGTGTGTCTGTGTGTGTGTGTCTGTGTGTGTGTGTCTGTGTGAGTGTGTATCTCTGTGTGTGTCTCTGTGTGTGTGTGTCTATGTGTGCTTGTGTGTGTCTCTCTATGTGTGTCTGTGTCTGTGTGTGTGTCTGTATGTCTTTGTGTGTGTGTCTGTCTGTGTGTGTGTCTGTGTGTGTGTGTGTGTGTGTCTGTGTCTGTGTGTCTGTGTGTGTGTGTCTGTATGTCTGTGTGTGTGTGTGTCTGTGTGTGTGTGTGTGTCTGTGTGTGTGTCTGTATGTCTGTGTCTGTGTGTGTGTCTGTGTGTGTGTGTGTCTGTGTGTGTGTCTCTGTGTGTGTGTCTATGTGTGTGTGTCTGTCTGTGTGTGTGTGTCTGTGTGTGTGTGTCTGTGTGTATGTCTGTGTGTCTCTGTGTGTGTGTCTGTGTGTCTGTGTGTGTGTCTGTATGTCTGTGTGTGTGTGTCTGTATGTCTGTGTGTGCGTGAGTGTGTATGCATGTGCTCCATGGCATATGCAGAGATCATAGGACAGCCTCAGCTGTCTTCCATTGCTTTCCACCTTTTATTGGTGGGGGTAGCCTGGTCCCTTTCTCTGACTTGTACATTTGCCTTTGTACCAGGGCTACACTCTGAGTGCTGCTGCTCTGACCACTAGCCCTACACACCTTTAGAGAGGAGGGAATTTGGGAAGGACCAAGTAAAAGCTTTGCTGAAAGGTCATAGCACTCTACCCAGGGCCTCACTGTGAGCCCCCTAGGCTGCTGAGACAAAGCCAATCTTGTTTACTGATGGGAGATGTCATTCTGTAAATATGTTTCTCATACTGGTTAATGAATAAAGCACTGTGGCCAATGGGAAAGCAAGATAGGCGGGGCTAGGAGACAAGGAGGAAAGAGGAAGTAGGGAGGAGGAGTCAACATGTAGAGCCGAAAGAAAGAAAACAAGATGCCAGCTGCGGCTCTCTGATAAGAAGACCACGTGGAAATACTTAGATAGGTAGAAATGGGTTAATCATTAAGACAGAGCTAGCCCATTAACAATAATGGTAACTGACCAACAGGATTGTATCAAATACAGAGTCTCAGCGTGTTACTGGGGGCTGGTGTGGCGGCGGGAACCAACCGGCAGGGAAAACGTACTCGTAACAGTTTACCTTGCTTGCTTGCTTTATGTATGTATGTATGTATGTATGTATGTATGTATGTATGTATGTATGTGTTTGTTTATTCCTTTTGGTGGTGGTGACAGTAGTGTCTGTGAGAGGGTCTCTGTGTAGCTTAGCCGGGCTTCAAATCTCTATGTAGCTGAAGACGACCTTGGGTGCTGCTCCTCCTGTCTCTACCGCCCAAGTGCTGTGCTGACAAGTTTGTGCCGTAGTGGGGATCAAACCCAGAGCCTTGTGCATTTCAAGCAAACACTCTACTGACTAAGCGGTACCCCTAACCTTCATTTACCCTTACCAGTTTCTGTTAAGTGCTGGTGGAGTCAAGGGTGGACCTGCAGGGTCAGAGACCGCAATATGGCTGGCACCTCTTCTGCTGTGTTCCACGGGAGCCCTGTGGTTTTGGTCTGTGTCCAACATGCCATGAGAAGGGGTTTTCTTTCGCTCTTCCAGTCTGCTTTTCTTCATAGTAAGTACATGTGGGTTTTAGAGAGGTAATCACACAGGGTCTCTCTCTTACAATCCTCTTCTGTTAAGATTTCCCTCCACCTGGCTGCATAAGATGCCCATCTATCCAGGATAACTAAGTCTCTCACACTAATTTTAGTGTCTGTTTAACACAGTATCCCGGGATACTTGTATTAATTACTTTTATCTGTGATGGAATATGGCAGGGAAGACACGGCTACAGGAATGCCAGACAGCTGTTCACATTGTGTCAGCAGCCAGGAAGCAGAGAGGAGGCAGAGAGAGGGACCCAGCTATAAAATCATATGACTGGAACCCTTGGTGACCCACTCTCTGCAGTGAGACTCCTCCTCCTGAAGGTTCTGCAACCTCGCAGAAAAGCGCCATGAGCTGGCAACCAAGTGTTCAAACAGAAGTCTGCATCAGGAGTGGGGAAATTTCATATTTAAACCACACCATGCATCATCTCTGACCTCCTAAAGGCATGTTGTGGTAATCAGAACAAACAGAACTGTGTGTTACGAGCAGGTTTACCTCCCCCCCAACCCCCCCCGCTGCTGGACTGGTCCCGCCAGCCCCCAATAACATGCAGAGACTCTGTATTTGATACAATCCTGTTGGCCAAGTACTAGTTTCTTACCGGCTAGCTCTGTCTTAATGATTAACCCATTTCTACTATTCTAAGTATTTTCACGTGGGCTCATCTTACCGGCCAGAGCGGTGCTGGCGTTCTACCTCTCCCGGCTCTCCATGTTGACTCCTCATTACTTCCTCTTTCCTCCTTGTCTCCTAGCCCCGCCTATCTTGCTTTCCCATTGGCCAACAGGGCTTTATTCATTAACAGGTATGAGAAATATATTTACAGAATGACATTTCCCATCAACTGTGCATTTCTTTCTGCCTCTCCATAAGCACAGGAGGTGGAGTTGAGTAGGAGTTAGGTCAACGCGGGGCCTTTGAAGCAGGTATTGGGGCCTTGGCCCCTTCTTACTCTTTGCTTCCTAGCCACCAAGATACGAGCAGTCTTTTCCATCACACACCCCCTCAGATGAACCCCCTCTCCACGGCTGCAAAGCAGTATGGCCGAGTCACCTCGACTGGAGCCTCTGACACTGAGACAAAGCAAACCTTCCCTGCAGGAGCTGTTCGCCTTAGGTTTTTTCTCACAGCAATGGAAAGCTGAGGCTCACAGAGACCACAGTGGTTAGCTATGGGGGCTGTGGGGTTTATAGCCATCGTCAATTTGACAGGCTCTAGGATGGAGGCAAATGAATGGCATGCTTGTGAGGGAGTTTGGAAACTGGGTTAATTGGGGTGGGGAGACCCACTCTAACGTGGGCAGTGTCATCCCTCGGGCCCGGGCCCTGGACTATACAGAAAGGAGAGAGCAGCCTGGCTGCTGTACCTATCTGTCTCTTTTCCTATCTGGGGACAAAAGGCCACCAGATGCTCTGTGCTTCTGCCTCCGTGACAGATTGTAAACTCAAACTGTGAGCCAAAACCCACCTTTCCCTCCTTAAGTTGCCTCTGCCAGGTATTTTGTCACAGCAACAAGAAAGGTTCTGATGCCGAGGCTTTGGGGGCCAAGCTGCCTGGTTTTGGACACAGCCCCACGCCCACCCACCTGTTCTTCATCATGACTGAGGAGCACGTCAGGGGCTTTGCTGCTTCTTACAAATCAACGTCGCAGCTGTGACGGGCTGCCATGGGCGGTGCCCAAGACTGGCATTCCTTAGAGCAGGGGCCCTCTTTAGCAGGCCCTGAGGACGAACGCAGTGTTTGTAAATGATCATATATTTATAGAGAGAGAGGTCCCCAAGGCAAGGGGCCAAGGTGGCCTCTGGGCAACAGTCACTGGGCACTGAGGTGATCAGTGTAACGCTGTGAAGGAAGAGAGGCCATCTGCTGACAGCCACGGACTCTTTCCTGCTGTAGTTCCCGCTAACTTTGGCCCTGGCTGACCACTGGACTACAGTCCATGAGAGACCCCGTGCTAGACCATCCAGATCCTGGCCATCAGACCCTGGGACAAGGGCAGAGGGTTGTTTAAGCAGATAATTAACTGTGTAGCAGTCTGGTAGGCAATGACAGGTGACCATACATCTAGGCTCGGTATGACCTTGAGGAAGCCACCGGATCTATTTATGCCTTACTCTCCTCATCTACAAGATGGGAATTAAGCTAAGTCATACATACATACCTCCTTTGCAGGTCTGGGTGAGCATAAAGGAAGTTAGCTAGAGTATGCCGAAAGTCATTGCATCCAGGGGCAGCTTCTCTCATATAAATGCCGGCTGGTATTTTCAGAGCACCACAGATTCTGTGCCCCTTCTGGGACGTGCACGGCCTCCTCAGATCAACAGTGGCGCTTGATGCTGATTCTTCTGTCTCTCCTCTCTGCTGGCAATCCCACCCCTCTCTCATCCTCATGTTTGGTGAGTCTTACTTGCAGTTAGAGATTTTCTCAAAGTAGAAAGCACTTTGCTTGGGAGCATGGCCCAGAACCTTCTCTAACACTTGGCCACCCTCTGCCACACCCTCTGCGACTCTTCCACACGGGGACCTTTCAGCACCAGAGAAGGCAGTTGGGTCTTTAGTGTGGCTGAAATGTGGGAACCCAGTAGCATGGCCGTGAAGTCTGCTCCATTCACGTTTCTTATCATGCACCCCTGTAGGGGTCAGCAGGGCTTCAGAGAACGGTGCCATGAAGCAGCTGGAGAGAATGTTCCCCAGCTCAGCAGGAGAGAGAGAGAGAGAGAGAGAGAGAGAGAGAGAGAGAGAGAGAGAGAGAGAGAGAGAGAGAGAGACAGAGACAGAGACAGAGACACAGAGAGAGACAGAGAGAGACAGAGACACAGAGACACAGAGACACAGAGAGGAGCTTCCTGCCTCTACAGAGTCCTTTTGCTGTTCTGCAACAAGCTCCCAGCTTCTCTCCTTGCATTTGATCAGTCCCCCTTCCTGTCAGCGTCCTTTCTCCTGCAAAGGCACCTCACTTTCGGATCCAGCTGTTGCCCAGGTGCAGCTGCGGCCTCTGTGCTGGTTTTCTTTTCCTTCTTTTTTCCACAGTACCAATGTGTGTGGCCATCTCTCTTTCCCATCCAGGAAGCCCTTTGGTTTTGTGAATGAAGATTAACATACAAAAGAAAGCGATGATAGAGAAAGGACGGACGGACAGATAACCAAGAGACAGGCATACAGCAGGGAAACGCTTGAGACCTGTGAATTGAGCAAGAACGGTCCATGAAGGGTTGAGACTAATGACCCAGTGCCACTGGGCTGCTAAGTCTCCCGGGCTATGGCCTTCCTTAATAAACTGTCTATTTCTACCACTACCCATGGATCCTTCATCCAAGCGCTTTCTTCTTGGACACAAGAGCCTGGAGATCGCAGCATATGCCTTGCAGGCTCTGACCAATGCTTCTGATGGTTCCAGAGTCACTTTTATCTCTTCCTCCCCCCTTCCCTTGATCTGGTGGATGTGGCGTTTCCCATTGTTCCCCCAAAGGCAGCCGCCTAATGAACATGCATAGCCTCCCTATGCAAAGATACGAAGGAAAGCTTTGCTGACTGGCTGATTGCCATTGTGCTCAAGGGTGGGTGGCACTCCAGCTGGGCAATGAGTTCAGTGTGAGAATGCTTGCTTAGCAAGTGGGCCATGGGCCCCACAGTCAACACACACACACACACACACACACACACACACACACACACACACACACACCGTATACAGTGACTTTCCTCAGTGCCGAGACCAAGAGGAAAATGGACGCGCCTTAAGTTAGCTGGGATCCAGTAGAGACAGAGATCCCAGGAATGCAGTCACAGTTCAGCGCTCCTAACAGACACTGCAGATTCCAGAACCATCCTGTTGGTGGTGTCCAGTCAGCCACGAGGAGCGTCCTCCTTCTCCAGTGGCTGACAGGACCGAGGGGACACTGTACTTGTGCTGCATTGTCAGAGGTGCTTCTGCCAGGGAGTTTTACCAGCCTATTGCTCTGGGTGTGCAAGTTTAGTTTCAGCACAGGAAAGAGAAATATTTTCACTGCTGACCATGGTTTTGTGAGCAGAATTCCCTCCAGAGAATGAGAGTCAGCACGGAAGGAAGCAATGGAGAGATTTGCTCACGGACCTGGTATTGTTAGCACCGGGAGCAGTCGGGCGCGTTCACTGTCTCCTCTGATGCCCATTTACAACTCCCCCTCCCATTCTCCCTCTCTCCTCTTGCCCTTGAGAGGCACTGCAGTTGTGTGGGTGGGTGGTCGGACAAGTGGGTGGACAGACAGAGGGAAGAGGGAGTTTCCTCCTTGGGATTCTTGTAATTGGTATGTGGTTTACATTCCATTCATCTGCAAGTCTGTGATATTAATAGGAAACAGCTTGAGCTCAACTTGCCCGCAGTGTCAGAAGGATGCTGAACTCAGGCCAGGGTCTCTGTCTCCTTCCCTACAGGTCAACTCCCTCCTCAACTGTCTGTCACCTCAAGTGACTAGCATACACGGTTCTCATCTGCATGAAAAAGCGCTATCGCACAGGCAAAACCAACAACAAACCCAACCAGTGCAAAGAAATGTCCAGTGGGACTAGAAGGATACATTAGAAGTTAGGACCACTGGCATTTCTTCCAGAGGACTTGGGTTTAATTCCCAGTACCTGCATGGTGGTTTACAACTGTAACTCCAGGCCTAGGCGATCCAATCCCTCTTCTGGCTTCCATTGGCACCAGGCATGTGTGTGGTGCACAGACACACTTGCAGACAAAACATCATACATATACTGTTAAGTTAAAAAAAAGAATGTACAATGAAGTTACTGGTGGTCCTCCCCAAAAGAAATATTAATAGCTGTATACTTGCAAAAAAAAAAATCACTCTTCAACCTGTGAAGATTATATATCTTTCTGTTTACATAAAAGTAATTTTCTATACCCACAGCTTGAGCCCTTTCTGATTTTACTTGATACATATTAAAGATCATTTCAATCCAGCAAATGACCATTCTAGTTTATTCTACTGCATTGAATTGTACACTAAGTTCACACATACTGTCACTTTTTACTGATGGCTGTAGTTCAAGCTTTGTAACAAATACCACAAACAGAAGTTCAGTTTTCACAGTTCTGTAGGAAAGGAAGTATAAGACCAAGGTCCTGGCAGATTGAGAGTCTAGCAAAGACCCACTTCCTGGTCCCACCCCCTCGGCCCACTACCCCGCACCGCCACCTTGGAAATCCCTCACTTGTTTCTTCCTACAAGGCTCTGCCCTTTATGGCATAATCACCTTCCCCAAATCTGCTCTCCTAAAATCATCACAATGAAAAATAGGGACTGAATATGGAATAGAAACCATTTAGTTGATGCTGTAGTGTTTGGGAACATTGTCCTCATAACATGGCATAACTTACATCTTGAAATCAGAGGTATTACCCTCATGATGCCCTCACAAGATTCC